>PYXC01002371.1:752500-1112500 GCA_015244755.2 Tenualosa ilisha
GTGATTTTTCTTGGTTTTCTTCAGAAACTGTTTCAGGCTGCCTGAGGACATGTACTCAGTGATAAACACAACCTGTGACACACACACACAGAATATTATTGGAAAGGAAAACCACATTTTTGGGTTTTGCTGATTTGAGCAGGTGCTGTGAAATACAGTCTGGAACGATTCCAATAAGAACTGTTTTGGGAAACTCAAAGAAAATGAGGAAATTACAAAAAGTGGGAACTGACAGACACACAGCATCTGAAATGTGACGCACCTTGTGTGTATGAGTGTGTGTGCGTGTGTGTGTGTGACTCACTCGAGCATGGTTATCTTTCGCATCCACCCAGTACTTGTGGAACTTGACAATGTTGGGGTGATCCACTTGCATCAGGTTCTCAAACATCTCTTTAATCTTGTCCTGGTGGAAACATATGCACAATCACAGAATTATCACCCTTTGTAGCAAACAGGCATGATAAAACAGTAAACCACTCTTATTTATCTCTCTCTCTCTCTCTCTCTCTCTCTCTCACACACACACACACACACACACACACACACACACACACACCTCCAGAGCCTTGAGGACCTTTCTGTCTGAGAAGAACACCTCATTCCAAACCACCTCCACCCCCTCTTCTGTATCCATGGCGAGAAAGGCACTCTCCGAGCCAGGGACATTTCCCTGGCTCACCTGCAGAGGGAAACATCCAAGAAAGGTTTTGGGTGGGCAGGAGAATCTTTAGGCGTATGAAATGGTTTTTCATGCCAAGGCCATACTCAAAAAAAGTCGGCATAACAATAGATGAAACTAATATTGTGTATAATTCTATAATTGATGCAGATGGCATCACACCTTTTTTTTGCTCAGAGAAATCTAGAAATAGAGTGTGAATGGCAATGCGAGAGAGGGAAGGGGGGGGGGGCAGAGATGACAAAATTAGGTACAGTGAGAGTGGGGGAGGAACTGGGAGCTGCTGTGCCTGTCTGAGTCTGAGTCTGTGTGTGTGTGTAGAGTGTGTGTGTGAGAGAGTCCTGCATCTGGGCCTGTCAGACACAGACAGCCCAGGGCCTCATTCTGCACGCCTGAGCTGAGTGCACGTTACAGGGTCACACACATTCACTCGTCTGCACCAGCCTGGATGCGCACATAGAGACGTGCCGAATAAACTCAGGAATCCATATCCACACATGGGACTCAGGGCAGTTTTACCCTGAAGCTTTACAAATTTATCACAATGCGGAATTAAACAGACACATTACCAACCACACTTTATCCACTGACTCAACTGAGGGCATCCTAAACTTAAACTAGTCTTCTAGCAGCCAATTTCCTGTTTTTATTATGGGATATTCTTTAAGTAACCTGCTTATTAACTGTCTAATCTTTAAAAAAAACAATGACTGTGCTTTCCTCTTCCATTACATCTTTGCCTATTTGCCTAATCTATGCCAACCTGAAAATCCCACAAGAAATCTCATGGTGACTCTCTAGACATGATACGACTACGTTGGTGGATGGCACCTGTGCACCTGAATACCTGTGTCACCGACATGTAGAGGCAGGGAGCTGCCAGGTGAAAGTTTTGCCTTCTACAAATGCCATGTATCTGATGCCAAACTGGCCGCTTCCTCAAGATGAGGTCGATTTCATTCAGTCTGGGTGAGGTAATCCTTGGCCTTGTAGCTCCAGTTTTAAACCTGCTCCAAGATGATAATCAGATTAGGGGTTTTACAGAACCGGGACGCAGACTGTCTGATACGCAGACGGAAGAAACACTGCAGGGAAATGCCGTGATGCTCCTCTTAATGGTACAATGTGTATGTGTGTGTGTGTTCGTGTGAGCATGTGTGTATGTGTGGTGGGGGTGGTCTGTGAATGAGGTGACTGCTGCTGATAGTTGTCATTGTATGACTACTAAAACAGGAAGCAACACACCTTTGGAACGGCTGATTTACAGTGTTGACAGAGAGCTGAATGGAACATAAAACAATGCACAAATAAGACACGGTTTAATATTTTGTAGGAAATGCATTGGGCATTATTTGTCTAAATCCTGTTGTTACTTTGAACACCTCACTTAGGAACACAGTTCTTGGAATGCATATTCATATGGGCCAGACCCTTGATGCCAGAACATTTTGCTCTGAGGCTGCTGACCCTTCACCCATAAGTCTATACAATGAAAGGAGGTGACAGAAACGCACACAGCCATAAGAGGACTTTCTCCCACTGCTCTTTATCCCATTTGAGACACAGCCATCTGTCTGGATTACCCACAATGCACTGCCTGGGGATAGCCTCGTCGCTGCGTTGTTGCTTTGAGACGGGGGTCAAGAGGTCAGAGGGCTACAAAGGCTACGAGAGGTGTTTTGGTGGAACCAGATGGTTGTAGGATACTGAACAACAGTTGTTATTTGATGGATAGTCATGTTCTATTCTCTATCAGGTTTAAACCACAGGACAGTATTTTATGCAACTCCACCCAACCATTAACCACAAATATTACACATTACTTTATAGTGAATCAGACTGGGATTTAATAACAGGAATGAAGAAAAGAAATGCATTCCCATGCACAGACCACACCCTTGTATTAAACACACAGATAAAATAATTTAGCAAAAAATCAATGTATAAATCTTGGTTAAAGGTGCAGACAGTGATGCAAAACACTTAACAAAACTGCAGTACCTTCATAACATGTATCTCCTAGCTCTCCATTCACCAAGTACACTGTTTAAAAACCTGTCTTCTTGCGTGCAAAACCCTGTGTGGAGTTTCTCAGGAAATACTAACCTGGACTGAAATACTACCTCTCTGGCGTGTTCTGTATCAATGGTTCAATACAAAGCAAATTGTGTTGGTGAAAGGCATCTGCAGTCGGCTGATGAAAAATTTAAACATTAAGACAAATGTGAACACATGCAACATCAACCAACAACACTGACTTTAGCTTTAATAGTCTGGAAAGCAAGAGGATCTGAGGGTCTGTCCACTGTTCTAAATTATGCATCTGAACCGTCATCACCATTACCTTGCAATTCAACATAATTGCAGCTAAAATACTCCTTTTTAAAGCATCATCCCACATAGACCCATTTCTCAATGCCTTTGTCTCACAGAGATGGCTATGCTTTTAATGCTGCCTTCCACACTCTTTTCCACACTCCACACTCTGGGTGGAAGGAGATTGAGGGGGTAGGGGGGTGGTTGTGAAGCTGAAGGAACCATGGTTGCCGCCCCCACACTTTCTCCACAGAGTCAGGGAGCCTGGTGAGACCAAAGCATTGTGCGCTGAGTCTGTGCCGGGATGACACCAGGCCTGCCTCCGGCGCCAAGCCAGTTTCCTGTGGTGGGTTAGCCTGCTCTGGTGCTACAGGAGGAGCTTCTATCACACTGACTCACTGCCTCAAGTCGCCCATGCACCTTCCGCCAGTGCAGATGCATTCTGAGAAGGCTCCGGGAAAACAGCCACAAAAGCACTTAGTGGCAAATCGAGCATGCGGTCAACATATTGCCAATATCCCGGCATGGAGACAAGAGAGGGCAATAAAGGAAAAAGAAAGGATGAGTGAGTGTGGTGGAGGGTGGGAAGATGGAGAGAATCTCAAGCAAGACTATGGAGGTTTTGTGGAGCCAGGCAGAACACTTACTAAACAACAAGGGAGATATAAAGACTGAAACTACTTGTTCATCACTTTTTTGTATTACCCACTGAATCTTTAATAATGCCTCATTATCAAAATCCTTTCCATGATACAATGTTTCTAAGTTTAGAACCTGCCTCGAGAGCAAGGCCTCGTAGTTAGGGTTTCAAATACTCTCCGATCATTATTTGAACGCAATAGACCTCTAACTCCTTCTGCAGCATTCCTTATCGCTACTTCACTAGGCCTGTGCCACAAATCAGGAAAGATGACAGGCAGATTAAAAGAGAAATATAATCCGGCACGTGTGCCAGATTTAGTTGTCATCTGATTGGTTCCTGCACATTGGCATGTCACTGTGCTCATCTCCTCAAAAGCGTCCGGGCTCAACAATTGTCCTCAGAAGTTGACGTGTCCTCACATCGACCTCTTCTCAGCCGAGGCTCCAGCCAAACGCTGTCTGCTGACAGGGAAACAACACAGCCCTCAGACATGTCAGTTGTAATGATGCTCCTACTACAGGCAACCACAACAGCCACAGGTTCGTTTAAACAAATACAGCCATTTGATTTGGACAAATGCTGTCATGGCTGTGTTACTGTTTGGGAGTAATTCTGCACAGAGAAGCTCTACAACAAAGTAAATCACCATATATCTCCTTTCCCATTGAAGAAGACAGCCCATTACATGTATATCACACTTGGTCATTACTACTGACAATGTCTAGATTCCCCACAGGTCTGAGATAGAATTGTAATGGTCTGGTCTCAGAAATCCCATTTCCATCATTGAGTGTGTGTGTGGAGCTAATAAACTCCTTGAGAAGAATTGTCTATGTCAGTCAAAAAAGCCTTCTAACCTACAAAAGCAGTCTGCTCTAGCAGCTGCGAAACCCTGCCAGTGGGAAAATCTGGATACCTTTGCCATGGTCTGGCAAAGTAATAATGCAAGGGGCAACTGCACTTAGTGAAGTCATGTTTTCCTTAACATTGAGATATGTGGAGGGAGGCATGAACCAGTGGTTGTGTCTGAATGAGACTGTTGGTTCTTCTGGCTGTGTGGGAACTGTGTATGCGCAGGATTTGCGCAGGACTACCTACTTGTAATGATGGATGTACAGCTGTGGGAATCAGACAGTCTAAATCCCAAGATGTCCACCAGATATCTACCACTTCACCCCATGTTAAAAAGTCAGATATAAGGAGTATCCCTTTCCCTCAGCTCAGCGTACAGCAGCTTAATCATACTGAACATTATAACAATAAGATTAACCTCTTCAGCATAGTTTACATGGGTAATTGTGATTCAGTGATCAGTATTTGATTCATCGATCAGTGATTAAGTATGAAGCAAAAGACTTTTCATGCTATTTCTTAACGCTTCCAGAAAGCCCAGTCTTTAGACTGACCTAAAGACAAAAGGTGGTGCTAGGCAGGGTGTGATCAGCATTGAAATGACTGGTATTACATAAGGACTGGGAAGTTTCACACTGCCCTTATCTTTGAGAATATAAAGGCTTGCTTTGATGTTGATGGAACTAGATAAAGTGGGGTGTGCAATATTTACCTGTTACACATGATGGTTTCTTTATCAGTATACAACTACGACTTAACCTTGCTTGCGTTAAAGACCTATCATGTGCTGCGTGTCTGCATATTCCATGCATGTTTAAACACAGCTCACAACGTAGACTAATATGACATGAAAAAAACCCACAATAGAAATTTGATTGAGACAACAACAGACTAGCGAACATAATAATAGCAAATAATAGCTCTGTGCAATTTTCAGAAAAGCAAGTGGTTCTCTCACAGCACAGCAGGACAAATAATAATAGACTAAACCAGCTAAATGATACTAGACTTGTAATAGCCTCTCAAAGCACTCAAAACACATCACCCTGTAACTGCATCTTAACTATGAATTTTCAGTGCAGAATTTAGAATAGAAAATAATTCATTTATCACATGAAAGGCTAGTCCTTCTATCAGTCAGACAAAACATTCCACTGAACAACAGGGTTATTTTATCAGCTGAAATATTTATACAGCACTCAATGTTAATTGATGACCTTGATTATAATCATACCAGGACAAAACATACTATGCAATACATATAACACTGCCAGTGTCAGCTTGACCCCAAAACTCAGCACAAGGACTTGTCTGAAACAATGACTGTATTAAATGAGTAGAGGTCAGTACTTGTGTATTACATGTGCACAGATGAGCAAGAAAGACATCGGTCAGAGCTTTTACCCGATATTCAGATGCTGTGTAACACTTATTTTGTAACACATTCTTGAGTTTTAAAAGTATTGATACACTCATATTAGAGAATGGTATTTCCAACAGATCCGAAACAATCAGCATTGTGAGAAGGGCATTCTGGAGAGGGGAAAACCCCATCCCCTTTACTGCTGCCTTGCTATAAGCCTGCCTATCATTTGCACCCTGTAACAGTGTTGGCAAAGGCAACAAAGACAAAAATGAGCCAAGCTGGCGCAGCACAATGAAGTGCTCAGAAAGTGGTCATATTTGGTTGGTGAATGCAGCCTCTACTTCCAGGAAAGTGGAATTATGCTGAGGCGAGACGGCTCCACAACAGTTTCAGTTAATGTGGACCACTGACTTGGAAGTGTTTGTTTTCTAGGGTCAAAAACTGGCCCAGATCCCATGCTGTTAAATGAACATCTGGACGTGCTTTGTTCCCACAGGGAAATAATAAGGACTGGCATATACAGTAGGGTCTTTATTTATTTATTGAAGTTCCCTATAAAGGGGTGGCATTTGTTGTCTGTTCCTCAATAACTTCAATCCTATGAATGGAAAAAGGGGAAATGAAAGTCCAACAAAAGGAAGAAAAAACACATCTGGTTTCACAGCTACTTAACACGGTTGTTTTAACTGCTGCTGCAGAAATGGTATTAACCCATGGAGTCTACAACCATTAAACCTCAAGTAACCTTACAACAACAAAACAAATGGACCGATATTAAATAGTTCTTTTCAGTATCGCAATTTGAGATTCTCCAAGACTATGTTAGTTATCAGGTGACCTCTGTTATCAGCTGAGTTTCCATTCAACTTATTCGCATTTCACATTCGCATTAACAAAAAATTGGCTCAAGAATATGCGCGTCAGCACTGTTTCCATCAACTGTGTAAAAAAATGATCATTAGGCTAATCAAGTGATGTGTTCCTACCAGCTGTGGGATTAACGTCTATGGACAGAAATGTGGTAAACGCGTATACGTAAACTGTTTCCATCGACTTTATTTTTGCCTTATTCGCATCAAGAATTAATCCACTCCCCTTTGAGTGAAAAAATATATATTCGTATTAGGGGACTGATGCGAATTTGCAGGTGTTTCCAACGGAGGATTTCTTGTTCGCAAAACTTAAATGCGCATCAACTAGTTGGGTGGAAATTGATTGCTAATGGTTACAACATGGCAAGTTGCTGGGTATACCCATGCTTCTACAGCTAAAGGTGCTATGAGTTAATAAAATTAACTTTTTCATTAGCTTTAGCAAGTTGGATACTTGAAAAAAGGGGGTTGTCTTATGTTTGCGTAAGTAGACAATAATAGTGAAGAAAATAGAGAGCGCCAAAAGCGTTTTTTTGTGTGTGTGTTAAATGAACCGGCAGCGACTCATTGGCCTACAACTCCCACACACGATGGAGAGGTAAAAGATTGTCTTGAACAAATTCAAAATTAGCCTCGAATGGTGTAAAAGAATGACTGGGTTTACATGCACTTCAGTATCCCTTGACCATGTGTGGATAATATTCGGGATACGGTGTTTAAATGCACACAAAGCCGGCACTTCATATCTGATCAATTTCGGGATGCAGAAGTCTCCGATGAGGCGCAATGGACTGTCACTACTTGACTGAATGAGTCTTGTCCAGCACCTGCACAGACTTAGAGGAGAAACTGTTTTTTCAGCGGTAGTATATAGTCAAACAAAGGAAAACCCACTCATACAGATAGGCAATGCTGAGCAAACGTTTTTCGACATGCCAACAAATGTTACTGTGGCAAAGAGAGGTTAAAAATCAGGTCCTGAGCGGTGGAAATGAGAGAAGCGAGAGAGAAGCGAACTCCTCTCTTTGACACACAAGGCTGTAGCCTCTATGCAGACCTCTATGGGTAATGCATGTGGAATCATGGAAAACCATTCAACTGGCAGCCTACTATTCATTCAATGTGACACATTTATCCACATTAATTAACTGGATCTCATACTCTAATTTATATTAATGATTTTCAAAAAAAATGCTTACTTTTAAAATAGGCAAATTTTGGTCTACAAAAAAAGTTTTCGTTTCCCCTTTTTCCCCCCAAATATCAGCCTGGAAAAGGTCTTATGTGCAGGATGGTCTTACATTCTGGCCAACACGGTAGTTAAACTCTTCCAAGTTTTTGCTTGGTTTGGCATGGAAAAGGTCTTATGTTCAGGATCATCTTATATTCTAGCCAATACGGTAGTTAAACTCCACCAAGTTTTGACTTGGTTTGGCATGATGTCACTCTGATTGTCTGGAGTATATAATGAATGTAGTGAAAATAAGTCTTTAAATACAGCAGTTCAAGGGGATGTAGAGAACAAGAGTATGCATGAGAAGCAGGAAATGTATGTTAAGCTGGCCAGCAAATGAAGCTGGATGGATGCCGAATCACATTTTCAGTGACGCCAGTCTATTCTTTAGACCTCTTTTCATGACGTCCCTCCATTTGTTAAGGCTATTATCCAACAGATGCATTTTCCAGTTTTCCCTCCAGTCTAGTATTTGTCAGCTTTTTTCAAAGACTCTAGAGACCTTCAAATTGATACCCACTTTCAATGCTCTTAAATGTGGTCATTTTGATTGGAAAGGAAACTTGGTCTGGTAGACATCAACTTTCCAAACTTCAAATAACCTGATGAAAACCAGAAAATATGTTCTCCTGGATTTGGCCATTATAAAAAAGGCTTTTGACATTTTGTCATTATGATTCTAAGTGCCTGGATTTCTGTCTTGGTTCAAGACATCACAATTTCATTGAATGCAGTCTTGGATTTGTCTTGACAGTGTATAGTCTTGGAAGGGATTTATGTGGGCTCTAGGGACTTACATTTACCTAGAGTGTTATTAGATCAAGCACTCCCCTTAAATTACTGATTGAACCATACATTCATTAAACACCCAAATATAATCTTGCTTAGGGCTGGAACTATCAAATACTTTTAGAATCAAGTATTCTGTCAATTTTTTCATCGATTAATGGAGTAATCAGATAAAACATACATTTGTGTTTTTAAACAGCAATATCAATAGTGTGTTATGCAACATAAAAGGATTGTTAAAATGACCCCGCAATTGGCTATAATTCCTCATCAAAAAAAGTTTTTTCTCTATTTGTTGGAACAAAGCTCAAACCTCTGATTTACTGGCTTCGAATTTAAAACTATAAAACACAACGTCACAGATAAAAGCCATTTGTCTTTAGTTTTATCTTTCAAAAGGAAAGAGGGTTGTATCTCCAGCAACAAATCATCTGAGAATAAAGAATAAATGCATGTGCAAGATGGGGTGAGAGAGAGACGGCAAGTAAGACTAGGTGCGTGCACGTGTTTGTGCATCCATGCGCGCGGAGGGAGAGGGAAGAATCAGGAGCGGATCAGATCTCAGTGTATTTGCCCACTTAGTACTTCACACCATGCTTAGTCTAACAAATATTCACAAATACCTTCTTTCTTACTAATGTTAAATTAGCTAACGTCGACTTTTACGCACTTTTGAAGCTCTAAGGCTATGTTGGACTCTCTAACGAAGTGCAAGAACTCCTGCACAGTTTCTATTATGCTAAGACACAGCAGAATGTGACAGAGTGTGACATGGAATGGACAGGGTCAAAGGTCATCTCCTCTCACACAAGCCTCTTAATCCTCTTCATCTCTGCTCTGCCAAAGGTGGCCAAAAAACAGCTTACATACATGACCTTTGACAGCAATATTAGTGAAAAAGATGTAAAAAAATAATGTGGAACTGCTGGTTGTCTGCCATAAGTTAGACTGCATGAAAAAAATAAATAGAGAAGCTTGTCCTGCACTCATCTGAACTGAGAACCTGTTATTTACTCTGTCTATTCACAATATGAAAGGAAAAGTGATCTGACAAACAACAAAAACAATGAAAACACATGGTTGTGTGTGTGTGGGGGGGGGGGGGGTGATCATGGACTCATAGTGTGTCCTGGCAACAGTATCCACACTTGTGCACCTGCCAGCTTCTATTCTAAGCTATAGTGATCCCACCCTCTTTTCTGTCCAACCCAGTCACACAGGAGTCCAAATGTCCAACAGGACACAGGTGAATCTATGGAGAATCTGTCTGTTCAACAGTATAAAACTGTAAGCAGGAACTCCTATGGTATTGGAATCACATGCTGGATAAGAAGTGAATAAATAGATTAAAAGTAATTAGAGCATAACAAATGTCAAAATTTGGTTTAATTTTATTTTTTACGGTCTACATGTCTGGCAAAGTGTTCAGGCCTTCATTCCATGTGTGAGCAATTTATCTCAGTAATGGCCTAAGGTCTTTGGAGGCTATAGAGGAGAAGTTCGGGCTGTAAAAGTTGTGAAATTGGTCTTACGCTATTAACTACGCAAGCAAGCCCATAGAGGGGTCATAAAACTTGTCTAATCCAACGGCACCCACAAGCGTACTGCTAAATGAGTTCAGGCTCATCATTTATGGATTTATAAAATGCTAAGTCTATTCTTATGTGACTATGAAAAAATGACCAATAGATTACATCAGTGATTTGAAATGTATGTCGTTCTAACAATACAGCATTTAACAGACTCCTGGAGTAAGAAAATGAAAATACATGGAAAAAAACAGTTGATTAATAAGAATAATTACATTCAGTTGTCCATTGTTTCAAATGCCCATAGATTACCACAGACCATGTGAAAGCTCTGCTGAAAAAAAAGTAAATTCAGGCTAACCATTAGATTATTTGAGTTAAATACTCTGGAAATAATCAATGACGGCTTCTAAAATGAGGTAAGAGCATACTTGTGATTGCTATTTACATAATGGTGAAAGGCCATTTTCCTGCTCATTCTTAGAGTGACAGCAGTTATGCATTTGCCCTACTGTAAAGCACAAACACACACAAACAGGTGGCCTGCAGTTGTGTCACTTGTCCTCATGTCCCCCTTGGGGAAATCTGAGTGAGAGCCATTCCACATAAGACAGCTGCCACCCAGGGAATTGACTCTGGCAGCATCAGTGAGCTCATTAGACTGCAAAGTGCACATCAGTAAAGGGATCCCCTACAGCACTGCACTTGAACTTGTTAATACGTTTGTGTGTGTGTGTTTTTTTTACTCTTCATACAATGTAGCTCTTTACAGGTCAATAACGGACATCTAGTAGCTAGGTAGTATAGAGTATATTAACACTAACTATTGCTATCAGGGTTTGACAAAGTTAGCTACTTTGTTAGTTGCTGTAGTATGCATAGCCCAGAGAGATGAGCTGCTTCAAGCTATTGGTCCCTTATTCTGTTTGGGTTACAATGACAGGGCTGGTGTGTTTTCAGCAGTAAACAGGCAAGGGGCAAAGGTCATAGTGGAAGGCCATGCACCTCCCTTCTAAGCTCTAATCGATGCCAGCACTTCAAAGGGGCAAAGCAAACGCAGTGCAAGAGTTCACCATGCAATCTTTGCAAATGCCATATTCTGAGTAAAAACATGTTGACCTGATTAAAAAAGACTTTTACTAAGATGGATTCAAGGTCAGCCACATGTATTTTCACCTGAAATGGGATTTCTGCTCACTGGAACACTGAATTTCTGTACGTCTCTCCATGGCTTTACCTCTTCAGCTCAGGTTCAGTAACCCAGTAATAAAGAGATACACTCCCTCACCAATGATTTCACAGCAAACTAATATCTGAAAAGGTCAATCAGGTCAGCTAAAGGTGATCTGAAGGCATAACATATAAGGTGAAGTGCAGGTATGCATTAAGCATTTTGCTAGCCATGTACTGGCATGGTACCTCTGCTCAAAATTATTAGGCCTGTTTCACTACAGTACTACGTCTGGATACCTTTACATAATATGCCTTTTTCAGATAAATTTACCAGCTTTGTACTCATTTCGATGGCAGGCAAACTATAGCTCATTTCCCCGCTGTGACATCTGAAGGAGGGCACAACCATGTTTCACGTTCATAGCAGTTCTGTGGCCATGCATCCTAATTCAACAAAGCCAATGTAAAAATGCTATATCCTTTATATGCCCACTTTATGACTAAAGTGAGTGTTATTATTATTATTATTATTTACAGAAATGTACCATAAAAAAGGTCTGGTAAACTTGACATGTTGGTTTGTTTTACGATTTTGCCTCAATGGTAAATTGGTGATTGGACATTACTGCATGATGAAGTCACTTTCTGTGCAATCCTGCTGGAGCACTAAATGAGTCAGGAAGGCACTGGCTTGTAAGGAACAATGGCTCGTAAAGGCAATGTCAAGTGCATCTTGTTGTCTGTGCAGTGTATTAACAAATTTGATCTGATGATCATCTAGGACAGAGGTTATATGGCCGCATGCTTTAAAGGTAAGACCTTGAAAATAAGAGGTAAGGGTAGAGGTAGAGGTAAAGCTCCATAGTAAAAATATCATTATGATGTAAGTTTTAAGGAGTAGCTCACTAGTCAATCAGATAAAAGATGTCAGTTCCCAATTGTGCAACTTTGCATTAAGGTTAACTTAATGAAATAATTTCTATGTGAGATATGGTGGCCATCAACATTTATATGGATAAATAGATAAAGCAACAATCAGAGTTAAGATGCATAAGGTAATATAATAAGGTTATCAGTGTTCAAGATGTTTAAATAGCAATTTTAAATCAATACAGGCAGCAATGTTGTGCGCCAGTTCAAACTAGTTCTCCTAAAAAACACCCACCTTCTTTATGTTGAATTGCTCTTACACTATTCGTCACACATGCACATCTTGCATATCATAATAAAAGTACAAAATTGCTAGTGTAATTTGCTAGTTGCTGTGATAAACGGTTTGCAAGAAAATTAACTTTGAAATTATGCTACATAATAAATCTCCATATCTCCATTCTGTGTCTAAAACACCCACTTATTGAATCCAAAGATAAAGATGTTTCAAGCACAGCTAGTCTGAAATTATACATTCTATACTGTAATCCAGTTTAAAAGGTTCAGATAGCTTGCTTTCGCTTGTGTAAAGTAAGCTATTTACTTCAGGGCTATGATCTAACTAAACATTTATAGGCATGGTTACATTAGTTTGGAATATATTTTAAGGTAGTCTACAGAATGAGGATGTGTACAATTTATAATGTAAAAATATTTGAAATAAGACCTGTTTCTCACACAGTAATAAACAAAGACAGGAAAGAATAAAGGTTGAGAAGAGTAGAGCTTTCAGTGTTTTTCCCCCAGTAAGCTACTTGAGCCAAAAAAAGAGGGATTTTGAAGTATGTGTGTGTGTGTTCGTGCATGCGTGTGTGGATGCATGTGTGTATATTTGTGGTTTTGGCACCCATGCAGGTATGCTGTGTCATTCAGACATGCTAAAAGATGCTAACATGGGCTACACATTTTTTGTCATATTCTGTGGACCCCCTGAAATAACCTTGGCCACCCTGTGTACAACAGTCTAGCTCCGCCACTGCCCCCCGCCCCTCCCCCAGCATCAGAGTGTATGAGCATGGCTAGGCTACCAAGGTAACTAAGTTGGCGATGTGCGTAAATCCCATGGAGACCTCTCAAGAGGTCCACTGACTCGAGGGGATAGCCTATACTACGTAGGCTACACATCTGACAGTGACTGGACACTGCCTGTCACTGACTGTCAGTGTTCAAATCACAAAATCATATTGAACGTCCGCATCTCGGTTAAACACTCGACCCAGAAACGGCTTTGTGGCGAAGGAACACATTTGACGAGTAATCAATGAATGGAAAAACACCAGAGGGGGAGGGGCGGTGTTTCGACTGTCTGTCCAGAGAAGTATTCTGTTGATATGACGAAGTAGTGAGTGCGTGTTGCAGAAAGATAACCTTCAGCTTATCTGGGCTTCTAGAACACCATGACCATTCGTTTTTGTTTTAATAACATTAACATAACAGCGCAGATCTACACAAATTTCAGTTTAGTACAGAAATCAGCAGAGTGCTGATTTATCATATTTATCATTTATTATTATTTTGCCGGTAGTGTGGACTATGGAAAGTTAACACTTGAGCAAAATGGTTTCATTATGTATAAATAATAGGCTATAGCCTACATCCTAGTGTCTGACACAACATGACAGACATGATTCACAAACTCAAGTGCACCTGCTGCCAAGAAGGCCGTTAATGGATAAAAAACGTTGTATCTTGGGCTGAAATAAAAATGTGTTCTGGGAACTCATCTGATCCATTAATCTTAAAATATTCTATGAATGGGTAGCGCGCACCAACGTTGTCCAAAGTGCGTTTTTCGCTATACCGCCAGCATCGAAATAGACGGAGCGTCGTCTGACCCCGCCCCTCAGCCGGTAACAACAAACGATGGCTTGATATATGACAGCCGGTTGCTATCGACTTGGAAATAAAATCAACCTGTCCATAGCCTCTCATTGTTAACACGAGAGGGGATTTTTAATTCTAAAATCGTATGCATATGAATACAGTCAGCCTTTGCTCTAAAATACGCACTGAATTAAGACCTAATGGCAAAAAACGCATTTCAGTCTTACCTTATCCTTTCTCTTTTGCCAGCGTCCACATGGGCTTTCTTCCAGGATTTCACTTTCATCCTCACTCTCTTCTTCCTTGCCCTCAGATCCTGAATTCCTCTCAGACACTGACATAGTCATTGTATTCCGTCCGTATATATTTTCTTTAGGCTTCTCTAATAACTTACTCTGGCGTCGTCACAGTCAAGCCAGTCAACTGCCTCAGACTAAAGGCAGAATCGTTGTAGACAGCAGACCAAGTGATTGCCTACAGTAGGCTATGCCTTCAGTAATGACGCGCCTGTATCAGTGCAATTTCATAGTGGGTAACATTACGCGCTATAATGTAGCCTACACAACAGGTAAGGTTGCTGATAAAGACCTTTAGCACGGCTTTGACTTGCAGCATAGGCTACATAGGCTACTTTGCAGAATGCAGCGGCTGGGTTCAGTGGAAAAGTAGCCTAACCTTTTACAACAACCGTTAAAAAACATTTGGTGCATTTAAACTGACAGACACGTAATAAGATTGCGAAATAGCCTACCCACTCCAAGAGACGCACACTTCTCAGAGGTAACATGAAGACAACATTCCATTTCTAAAACATGACAAGGATTCTATTTCCCTTCCTTGCACAGCGACGCTGCCAATAACCCTCTATTGTAATACACATCATTGTGGCTGAGTTATGCTCGAAGCGTGATAAGCGATCTGATGGCGCAAGGGGACTACCGTAAATGACTGCAAGTGGGCGCAATATAAAAATAAGGTGTAGCCTATCCTACCTATACTGACTTAAAGTTGTCTGAAGTAATCCAAATATTATCCTAACCAATTAGGTAATATGAAGAAAAAATGTAAAGTGAGTTGCCATGAGAGCCATCCCTGTTCTAATTGTTAAAGCTACACCAACAAATGGCGACATGTTTAATTTATCAACATATTGAAACTCATAAAAGTATAAAACGTCATTCAGTTTTTTTCATCTAGGCTACTTGAGATTGATTGTTAGGCCCAACCATTTTTAAACACCCTTACACACGCTATATTAGAGTAGCCCATGGCCCATTATAAAACAGAAGTTATTAGGCCTATATTTAAAGTGCCCACAAAAATGGCTAAATTAGACCATTTTAGTCATACTTTACTTTCATACTTTAGTCATACAATTTTTTAAACGACTTCAGATAATGCATTGTGGTTAATACAGTAGATAGCCTACCAGTAACGCTGCTAGAAATTTTGGGCCCTATGACAGAAAATTATTTTGGGCTTCCCAAACATTGATTATAATATTAAAATGTTCTCTAGGGCCCCCTGTCAGTGCCAGGCCCTTGGAATCATCCTAACTTTTCCCCCCCTGGCGGCGCCCCTGTAGCCTACTACAATAGGCAATTACAAAGAGGTCTACCACCCATTATAAAACAAAATTGATCATACTCAGTGTGCCTCAAGAGAGAGGTGAGGGGGTGTTTTGGTCATACTTAGGGATACATTAATTTAATTCTTATTAGTTATTTAGACTTCATCAGTCTGTTATCTGACTAATTTTCTCTACCTGCTGTCCTTGAAACCCCACTCCAAACTTATAGGTCTACATTGTTCTCTGTCAGTAAGGCCAAGATATATATATATTTTTAAATCAAAGCCTAAATAAATCAAATAAGTTGGTATTATTAAGCCTGTATTTTTGCATACTCATGACAAATATGCTATCAAACATCCATCAGTGCATTTAATAAAAAACAAATGTGTATTCAAACTCATATAAGGCTACTCGTATGAAATTAACATCAGAACAGAACATGTTAAGTGACAAGCAAGAAACCACTGACAGCCAAGTAGGACAGAGGGTGTGTGTGTGTGCGCATGCACACACTTGTGTGTTTGTGTCTGTGTGTGTGCACACGCACATGTGTGTTTGTGCCAGAAACTATGAGAGTACATTTACATACAGAGTTGATGAAAAACTCTTTTTGTCCCTGAGTATATTTATATGTTAAGCGTATAATGTTTTCATCATTAATCATTAATTTTATAGAATTTTAGTGACAGATTTGACAGAGCCCAAAGACATGCATTTAATACAGAAAAACAATGCAGTTATAAGAATATAGCCAAATCTACTGTGTCCTGGAATGGTTTAGGATAATATTTTTTATTTTTTAGTTAACTTGTATACAAATGAATATTAATTGTTGGAGTAGTTGAGGGAGGAGCAGTCATCCATACAGTGTCATTGACTCTTGTTGATGACATACCATCAACAAGATCCTAATCACAATGCTAAAGTGCCAGGTCTGTTGGTATAGCAGCCAAGACATTCTCAACAATAAGAATGGCACCTTGTCAATGCCCATTATGTGCACCAAGCTACACACAAACACGTTTGCTCTCATGCCATCATAGCAAGCCATCCCACTTCTGACATCAGGTGAAGATGAACATTCATCTCACAGGGTATTATTACCTAAAGCGCCTGATTGTACACCTAATTGTATTGGTATAATATGTAATGTTGTAGATATGGTAGTGAATAAATCAGTGTCTCACTGCAGTGAGACAAGTGTAAAAGAAGACTGTGGTCAGGAGAAATCTTCCATGGCTCAGGGTAGGATTTATGATGTGTTAAGTGCTGTGGCAAGATGAGAAAAAACAGTGTGGATTACCTGCCCAAAATGTTCTACAGTGAAGAAGCGAAGCAGCTCTGCTGCCATCTTGTGGTGAATATGTTTCAGTGTACATCGCTGCTGAAATGTCCAGCTTGACCAACACAGACTTGTTTAAGCTGGTTTAAAGGCAACATTTTATGCTGTTTTTAGTTTAATTTTTTAATACAGCTTTGTAGTCACTTCCATGATTAAATAGCTCACTACTGGGTGAATGAGGACTCTCTTGTCTCCCCCTGCAGCTCAATAGTTGATGAATGTTAATGTTTTAAATGCATTTGTTTGATTCTGATGACCCTCCTCATGTCTGCCAGAATATCCTCAAATTAAGTATTTCCTTTACATATTTTTTGGTAGCGACTTGCATGTAATGAACAATGAGGCCTATGTCTCACCATATTTCCTCCCTTGTAATATGTTAACAAACTATTGTTGGGTCTCAGTGTGAGGGAAAATTACTGAGCTTTTAGTCAATCCCTCTCATCCCTAATGAGATTTATTCTTGGCACAGGCCACATCAGCAACACAATTGTGATGTCTAGACAGGCCTTGGGTCTGGCTGTGGTGAATGGCACCCACGGGTATCCCAGTTGTAAAGTGTGCAAGGATAATGCCAGCTCAAATGCAAGGCCTTCCATCTCAGGGCTGCCAAAGGGTAATGAGTTTGAGTGCTTTATTCAGGCCTGCTCCCAAAGTAGATTTTTTTTATTTTTATAAAATTGCACATCTAAAGATCTTTGTAGTGAGACACATGATTTACAGACTCTTGGAAAGGATCAGAGAAAAAGAGTTCAGTATCTGTCATGTCTACTAATGTTCAGATGTTCTATAAAGTAAGTAGTACAAAGCTGTGTAATTTCAATTTTGAGATCTGGATATATATTTGAAAATTATACTGGATGTATCTTGCTATTCACTCACACTTATTGTATGGAAACACTAGTGACCACATTACAGAATCTCTAACAACAACAACAACAAAATAAATCATACTTTATCCACATGAATGAAGCTCAATAAAACAGTATGTTGAACCATGTCAGGGTAATTGATACAATTATTGATAAGAAGTCTTGGAGTTGTGGGAATGGAATACTATTCAGAACAGGCAAAGGTATTTTGTCCATGCAAGTTTTATTTTGTGAAAATTCTTGTAAGAATATGTGGTTTACAGACGCTGGGGACATACAAGGTAGATGGGCATTCCTTGGCCTGACCACTCTGAGGACGAGTCATGGCCAGAGCTTTTTACTTGTAGCCCTTGGACTGGGCAGAGGACCACACCTCTTCACCATCCCTCTCCACCACCATGGTGCCGTCGTTACGCAGCCACATGCGACAGGTCTTAAAGCCACCAGAGGCCTGGCTTTTGGTCTGCCACATCATCTTGTTGTCCCTTTTGTACATCACAAAGTTGCAGTCATCTTGCATGCACAAACGATAGGCATCCCGCTGACCTGCGGTGTCAGAGCTCCACATGGGCTTCCAGCCGTAGATGACAAAGTTGCCATCCTCCTACAGAGAGAGAGCATTTGAGATGGTTCGAGAGGTGTAGTGTATTTCTTCCTCAAAGGAAATAATTTTTTTAAGCAAGCTAATGATTTTGCATTCCTGTTCATAAGACGCTGAAAAGTGACAAGTGTACTTTACCTGGAACACAGCCTTCCACTCATGATTGTTGGACATAAGGTAGTCTCCCCTGCGGAGCTCGTCATACTTTGACATATAGTTTCTGCTCATGGTTCTGCAGTGTCAAAATTTGGGTGAAGGCACATTTTTAAACATTGACATTTGGTTTCTTTAAGTGTGCATAGCCTGGGAACTAGACAAATCTGAGAGTAAATAACAAATATAATATTTTGCACCCATTTTCTTCCAGAACAAAAAAAATTATAACTTTCAGCATAACAGTGAATAAAAATTCTACACTGGTAATACTCTAGTAATGTGCAGATATATCAGAAAGTAAAACCAGCACAGAAGATTATATGAAATATAATATTAATACATCTGTAATAATAATACAGGATTCCATATGGCAGATATTGATGGTACTCACAGGCTGGTAAGGAACAAGGCAATTGGTCTGCTGAAGCTGGAGTTTAAAGTGCAGTAATGAGGCTCAGGATGGAGTGCTTTTATAGCGATATCTCAGAGAACTCATCACAACAAGAAATAGGGCACTGTTTCCACAGAACAGCTCGCAGTCTGTGATTCACAAGACTGATATGTTATGTCTCTGAAAGACCAAATGAGTTAAGTGGCAGATTCTGTTTAATGGGCTTTAATTGTTTACACCTGGTGTGTCTGGGTGGTGATAGTGTGACACCATCTTTTAAGTGGGTTCACTCTGTATGCAGAGGCTTGTGTAGGACTACTGTAACTTGGAACACTTTATACATGTTCATGTAAATCTTGTTAACTTTGCTTAAAAAAACTGAGATCTGAGATGCCTGCAATATTCATAGTTGAAGTGTTTAGATTGCACAGTGGGCACTTTGGGATTAACTGTAACCATTTTCTCTGAAGCCCTTGAAAATGCACAAAATCACACTATACCGTCATTCTGGGTATTGTGGGTTGTAATAAAGGTTGTTAACGGTGAAATTGTTGAATGTATTTATTCATTTTAAGAGCATAGGAGGATAATTTATTATTCTCTTTCAGCACTTTGACGCCACCATAGTAGATGGATGTTAACCTATTAAATGGATTTGTTTGATTCAAATGACCTTCCATGTCTCAACACCCTACAATTCAGTATTTCCCTTATCATTCAATTTTGAATGTGCACTGATTCATCCCCAATTCTGCAGGTACAACCATGAGGGTTGTTGTGATTTCAGACAAACCCACCTTCTTACCATGGCAACACCGCACGTGAGGAGAGGCAGTTTGGACAAAAATATGGACACAACATAAAACATTTTCCCATAGTTTTAAATTACTTATTATGCAGTTATGTGATAGATCAGGATGTCAAACACATTTTTATCACAAGCCACAAGAGCATTATGTTTTTCCTCAGAGGGCCGCCATTGCCTACCTCGTCAACATGCATGACCTCAAACTGTCAGGTGAAAAAAAAAAGCATGTTTCCTTTGTGTTTCTATCACCAGCACAATCCTAATGCATCTGTGTTCTGACTTCCTCGACATTTAATTTCGTCTTCCTGTCCTGTCAGGTAAGCAGTTCCATGATGCACCTCATGGTAGAGTTCAATAGCGACATACCATCCATGCAGTTACCAGTATTGCATTGCGGAAACATGATAATTATTTTGCTCATTGTTAAAACAATTTTCAAGCAGGCCACATAGCTACAGTTCTGTGACACAATGTCATTCTTGAGGTATACCTTAAGCTCTACCTTAAGGTTATGACATGTTTCCTGCCACATTTGTAGTTTTGTAAGTCATATGTTTGTAACGGTGGTCTGGACTTTAGGCTTCACCTTAACAAAGTTCTAAAGGTAAACATGTTACACAGCCTAAAAATGTCATGGTGGTGTCAAGACATCCACTTATTGCCAAGGAAGATCTGCATATGGTTGCATTCCATTTTGTGCTTTAATTCATAAGAGGAACAAAACATCAAAATTTGCATGCTCAATTTGCATAATCAAAACTGTGCAAATGACGACAAGCAATGAAAGAATGTGAATTCAGACTCTTAAAGTAGTTAACATCAGCATAGTTACTTAACTCTGAAGAGACATCTTGGGAACCACACGTAGAAAAGTAAACAACTTTGGAAAGTTATATCTTTAGTGATATTAGTGCTCTAAAAGTGAATGTTATTGGGGAATTATACCCAGAATGAGAGAGAGAAAGAGAACTCCACTCATCTTTGAGTCAAGAGAAGTGGTCTTTCATAGTAAACATGTTTTAAAAGCATGACACACCCACCACTGATCTTTGTAATTGGATAAACTTGATGTACAGTCTCACTGAAGTGCCCTCTTAGCAAGAGGCTTCTTGTGGACCACTGGTATTTTTGCTCAGCATGTCTTTGGTCTGCCAATGGGCCACTGCTATGGCATGTGCATGTGCAGACTGTGACATGTCTTACCAAGATTCATGCAATAATATACAATGAGCATTGAAAACCTATTGAAAACCCCAACTAAGCCATATGGTTTAGCCAGTTAGGCAATAAATTGGAGTTTAGAGAGACTATGGAATTGGATGCCATGTGAAATTAGATAAGTGGGTAAAATGTGTGACGAACAAAGCTCCTTTGAATACTGAATGAAATTTAATCAGCTTGGAATGTTCCCTCATTTAAATGGCCTTGGATCTTTAAATGAATATATTCTGAAAAAAATATTCTGCATGAAATTAAAAAAAATACAAAAATAATACAAATTTCAAAATAGTCAGTGTTCATTTTAAAGTATTCAGTCATAAAGTTATATCCAAAGGAGCATCTCTTACCGGCACTCCTCAGCTCGCCTTGAGGGTCACGCCTGAGGAGGTGAGAGGAGTACTAAGGGCCGTTAACCCCAGAAAAGCCACTGGCCCGGACGGAGTTCCAGGGAAGGTGCTGAAGGCCTGTGCTGACCAACTAGCACAGGTCTTCACAGACATTTTCAACAGGTCATTGGAACAAGCCATAATCCCGACCTGTTTGAAATCAGCCACCATCATCCCTGTCCCCAAAAAGTCACCCACAACCAGCCACAACGACTTCCGCCCCGTAGCACTCACCCCCTTCATAACGAAGTGCTTTGAGAAACTGGTTCTCCGCCACATCAAAACCTGTCTCCCCCCCAAGGGAGCTATGTCAGAATGCTCTTCATCGACTACAGCTCAGCTTTCAACACCATCATACCGGACATCCTGATCCCCAAGCTGTTCAGCCTGGGGCTCCCACCATCTACCTGCTCATGGATCAAAGACTTCTTAATCAACCGGCCCCAACAGGTGAAACTGGGCCGCCACCTTTCATCTGCCCGCACCCTCAGCACTGGCTCACCGCAAGGCTGTGTGCTGAGCCCACTCTTGTACTCGCTCTACACATACGACTGCAGCCCCACACACTCAGAGAACATCATCGTCAAATTTGCTGACGACACAACGGTGGTGGGGATGATAACAGGGGGGAATGAGGAGGCCTACAGAGATGAGGTCCTGAACCTGGAGAGGTGGTGCGCAACCAACAACTTAGCACTAAACATCTCCAAGACAAAGGAACTCATCCTGGACTTCCGGAGAAACAGCGCTACCCCTGCCCCCCTGTACATCAATGGTGAATGTGTAGAGCGAGTACAGTCATTCAAATTCCTGGGGGTCCATATCTCTGCAGACTTAACCTGGTCAACCAACACGTCAGCCTTGGTCAAGAAGGCCCAGCAACGACTACACTTCCTCAGAGTGCTCAAAAAGGAACAACTGAGCACAAGTCTGCTGGTGACCTTCTACCGCTCCACCATAGAGAGCCTGCTGACCTATGCTGTGTCAGTGTGGCACTCAAGCTGCACAGTGGCAGACAGGAAGAGGCTGCAGAGGGTGACCAACACTGCACAAAGAATCATTGGCAACCCCCTGCCTTCCTTGACTGACATCTACAGTTCCAGATGTCTGAACAGAGCAAAAGGGATCATAAAGGACATTACTCACCCTGGCTTCCATCTGTTCAACCTGCTACCCTCTGGCGATACAGGTCCATACCAGCCAGAACAAATAGACTCAGAGACAGCTTTTTCCCTAAAGCTGTCACAATACTCAACTCTAGTCTGCACTGAGAAACTGACATACTTTGCACTGGATGTCACATGCACCTCTTGTCATAGGCCACTTGTAAGCTGTATTTTGCACTATCAACAACCAATATTTATTACTGAATGCTGCTGTCACATGTCACTTTACCTATACCACCAGAGTATCAAGAAACCATTTTTATTATTATTACTTATTTTATATTTTATTTTATTTTATTTTTTATTTATACGGTTTTATCTTTTGTTGTGTAAATATACATATACATATTTTTCTTTTGCATATTGGATTTGTACATACTTTTCAATCCATTTTATGTGTGCACTCTATGGGGCAGCTTTGAATTTCATTACACTCTGTGTAATGACAATAAAGGCGTTCTATTCTATTCTTAGTCACAGTGACTTTAGTCATTTTAGTGGATGAAGTTATTAAACACCAACAACTTTCTGTTTTAACAGTTTCAGTGTAGAATGTCTGGGTAACGTGAATAACACTAGGAATACTAAACTGGGAGAAAAGTGAAAATTCCTCAAACGATACAAAAAACAATGATAACAATTAATGTCATGCCTTCCTGCCAGTATCGCACGGTAACTCCCGATCACTTGCCCCTCCCACTTACTCATGCTCCCCTGTTCACTTAATTACATCTCCACCTGTTGCTCGTTGTTTGTTGTCTTGCCGTGCATTTATTCCCGTGTCTCCCAGTGTTCTCTGTCAGACCGTCTGCGAACCTACGGGTCTTCACGCTCGGCAAGCATCAAGACCCTGACTCTCGTTCCTGTTTCCCAAGCCTGTTACCTGAATCCACCTATGTCTTTGTCATCTGCCTGCTCCCGGGTCTCTGTCCTGTTCTCCTGCCTACCCTTGTTCTCAGTTCTCCGTTCCTGCCCGGTTGCCTCCCCGCTGACGATCCCGGACCGACTCGACCATCGCCCTGCTCTCCAGCCCCTGTTACTGACCTCTGCCTGTCCACGACCCACGCTCTGCTCTCCAGCCCCGGTTACCGACCTCTGCCTGTCCACGACCTACGCTCTGCTCTCCAGCCCCGGTTACCGACCTCTGCCTGCCCACGACCTACGCTCCACTCTCCAGCCCCGGCTACCGACCTCTGCCTGTCCACGACCTATGCCCCGCTCTCCTGCCCCGGCTACCAACCCGCTGCCCGCCCACGACCTACGCTCCGCTCCTTAGTCCCGGTTACACATCTCATCCTTCGAAGAGCATCCACACACTCCCTTTCCCCTTTCTTCCTAAATAAACTGACATTACGTGACGCTTTTGGGTCCGATTCGCTCTGTTCTGTGACAATTAATCACTATGACTTAGACAAGGAGGCTACATTTTAAAACATAATTATATCTTTGGGAATCTGCCTCATGTAAGATCATGTGATAAATAAAGCCACACCTAACAAAGAACATAAAGATATTTTATGGTATACAGTCATGTCAAGAAGCAGATAATGTGTGTGCTGCACTGGCCACCCAAAACCTGTGGAGCTTTGTGATTTTGGTCTGATCATCCTGTGAAAGAAAAAAAAAACTATTTTCATCAACTATATTGTGCTACTGATAAAACGAGTTGTGAGAAAGTTATTGTCATGTTTTTTTTTTTTTTTTTTTTACCATCTTTTCACCGAAAATCATTAGCATCCTTAGTGCTGCTTAGAAAGAGGTTTAAAAGAACTGATAAATATCGCCATCTCCAGGGTGACCACTGTCTAGGATAGAATCCATCAAACATGCATGAGTTCTTGTATGAGTTCTCTTGTCCCATTATCTTCTCTGCGAGTAGACTCAAGCTACACCATTCATTACAGTAATTGCATTTTAGCTATTTGCATTGTGGATATCTACAACTGAGTTGATAATGCGTCTGAAAAATTTGTCATGTTTAAAGGAGAAATCCGGAGTGAATCAGTCCATAGTCCTGTTGTTTGAGGTCACCGAGTGCTGTTGGTAAGTAAAGAACAAGAAAAGTTCACACAACATATACAATAGCCTACTAAACACAGCTACAGAACCGCAGCTTACACAGAATTTATGTTTGATGCTAGCCTATCAAAGCCATCAAGTGTAGTTACCGTGTAATCTACGCTAGAGGCCGCCGAGAGAGCTTACATTTATCTAGAGGCAGAGCCAGAGGAGGGGCCGGGGTAGCACTATTGACAGATGATGGCACTTGTTGGCACGCATTTTGCGTTTTTTGTTGTTGTTTTTTGCCCCCCCCAAGCAAGCCTAATTCCCAACCAATGATGACATCCTAGCCACACCTCTGTCCCATTGGAAAGCTGAGATCATGGAGTTTCACGTGACATACGGATGCTGTGTGACGGGAAAATAATAATAGGTAGGTGAATTTGGCCAGCGATAGGGGCGCTAGGGGATATGTCAGGGGCTTGTGCTTTTTACTGAGGTTTGAATTCTAGATATCTGTACCACATATCCAGATTAGCTATTAGTAAACGTTAAAATTGCTCGCCGAGGCAGCAGATGACAGTGTCGAATTTTGCTTTGGTCCTGTTCACGGGAAAACTTTCCTAGCAGGTAGGCTACCAGTTTTTGTTTCACATCCTCCTCATAATTTGCTGAACACCAGGCGCTTTCACTTTAGTTGTGAATATGTCGGAAGCAAGAAAGAAAAAAGCGTGAGTAGCCTATACTTATGCATTTATAGTGTTTACATAGCCTAGATATTTTCTACATGAATGACACGTAAAGTAATGGGTAGGTCTACATTATCCATGCCTGTAGATTTTGAAGGTAATGAAGTTATGTCGGCTACAATTAGCTTGTTGCAGGTTTTGAGTTATTTCTGTGGCCCTGATGTGTCCGCCTTACAACATTGCATTGCTGTTTTCCTATGCGGTAAGCAAAAATAGCTAATTGGTCTAACGTTGCTATTGTTACAGATTTTTGAGGTGTGGTTAGGATGTCATCTTCGGCTTCTAGTCATGTTGCTTAGTGAAATTACCGTTAACGGGTGGATAAAACACCAAATTATAGGGCATGCATTGGGCCTCTTCAAGAGCCCAACAGAAAATTTGAAAATTTCCAAAGAAATCACTAAACACTTCCGATCAGTAGGCGATCACTATAGTGAATAGGGTAAAAAAAACGAAACAGAGATAGGCCTATCAAGGTCCGTGTAACGTTTTGTGGTGCTTTGCTGATGGCCGCTTTGCTTGTGAGGTTGAGGTCATTCATCACCTTACTCATGTCAAAGTAATGATTCAAAAGCATCTGCGTCTCTGTGGCAATAGCAGGCAAATCATCAGCTCTGCGAGAATTTGTTATTGAACAAGGGTAGCTTTTAGTCTATAGGCATGTTTGCAGAGATTTTTGTTTATTCGCATTGGGTGGGGGTTACGCACCTTTAGTAAAACCATTTATCAACTGAATAAACTTTCACTCTTTGCCTACATAGTACCGACATATGGCTACACCCAACAAGCATCACTGTCTCTTTACTCCCTTTTAACACAATCCTGAGATAGAGATTGATTGTGCAAGGGAGACGTTTCAATTGTGCCCTAACCTGTAGCCTACGGTTCAAAAAACCTTTTGTAATGTTCATATCCCCCAAAAATGAAAATATTAACCCGTGCGACAACTTTAACAGAGTGTAACTGGTGAAATACTGCCATCTAGGGAGGCCAGTTTTACTTGGCCTCTCTACCTAAAGGTTTTAGCCAATAATCTTTAATGTAAACATCAAACCACTTAGCATGGCCCGGCGTGAGTCTAACTTTTGTGGTATAGCCCTGAATGTTTTAAACAGCTAGCAATGGTGCTTCTAATTTGTATTTAAATTCATTACTGACATATATGGGTGTGACGTCATTCAGTAGCTTGCAATCTCTCTGGCCTCCTCTGTAAAATTGGCCACGCACCGCCACTGGGGAAATCCCCCCTTTATGCAGACCAGAGTAGCGCACTCATACGAAAGATTGTTTAAAAGTTTAAATTGTGACCTAAGGTGACATACCCACTTATGCACACCAGAATTATTGACATTTATTTATTCACATTGCAACATATTTGTCAATATTCAATGATCTTCGGTTTCTGGGGGTAAACGAGTGAAAAGCTCCTTGTCAGGAAGCTCAAAACTAATTTTACTTCCTTAAGATAGCACTTAACCTACTTCTGGTCGAGGGTGGCTTTGAGACAGAGTGTACTCCCCCTAAAATGACACTTGCCCTACCTTCACACCACACATTTATCAACATTTATACATGCACAAAATGGGACCAAGACTTAAACCAATGGCAGGAAAGGAGGGCCAGAGATGGTTTTTGTCATCCTTGAGCATCAGCTCACCCTACTATCAATTTAACATTTAATGGATTATAAATCATAAAATATTAGAAAATTACGGAAAGTAGATGCTAAAATCAGAAATATATATATATATTAAAAATAAATAAAAAAACCTACCCACCTTCCCTACTCGCATTGGTCCTTTTCCATATAAATACTAAAGCAAAGAATAAATAGGGTCTTAGTGTCTTAAGTTTGTTCCGTATTGGTGTTTTCTGTCTGAGATGTGGAAGTGCTGGGAACTGAAATTTTATCAAAATAAGAGAGGAAAGGCTGCCATGTAGCATAAAACTTCCCAATGGATCCTCTCAGAGAAAATGTTATCTTTTCCAATTTCAGAAATTACATAACATCTGTTATCCAAGCATGCTGTCCTGGAGCAAATGATAGTACATTTAATTTTTGTGAACCAAATTTAGGATAGTTCAGAGGGACTCCAAAAACGGCTACAAATGGGCAAGGTTCTATGTCCATCCCCAGAACTTCAGACATAATCTTGAAAAAGTTCTGGAAAAAGTATGGGTAAGATGTGATGGAGCAGCGGCACATCTATCACAGGCATCGCTAGTACCAGGAAAGTATTTTGCCAATTTGGCTTTACTTAAGTGCATCCTGTGTAACACTTTAAACTGTATAAGGTTGAGACGGGCACAGGAGGAAGAACGGTTGACCTGTAGTTTGGCTATACACCACCATTCGTCAGGAAACTGGACTGTGAGCTCATTCTCCCATTCACGTCTGAATTTGTCAAGTGGTGAAGGATCAGATTTCAGAATAAAAGTATACAATTTGGAAGTCAGCTCTTGCTGATTTTGTGGTTTATCTAGAATATGTGGTGATGCATCATCAGGCAGATGCGGGAATGTGGTGCAATGGTCCTTAACAAAACTACGAAGCTGAAGATGAGGGAAAAATGGTTTTGGGGGAGATCATATTGGGATGCTAGTGTTTTGAAGTCTGCAAAAGTGCCATTAAGGAATAATTCTCTGAATGACCTGATACCTAGAATGTCCATGCTTTGGGCAAAATCTTCTTGGACAACAGCCTTGGCTCATCAGATTCTCTTTAATGTAAAGGTCATATATCACTTTCCATGTACTGGCCTGATGCCCTCAGGCTGGAAGGATAGCACTTGCACTGCTAGCCTGGGGTAGGTCCCCACCCTCCGGTAATCTTTCCCACCCCCCTTTGTTTTTTCTTTCCCTCAGGCAGCCACTCTTCGGTCTTGCCCAATCTGACAGCCATCTATGCACATGCCCACTCCACCTCTAGAAACAGCTGGCCTTCAGCAAGTGGTCTTAAACTATTGCCAACGAGCCTCATGGCAAGCTATAAAAATTAAAATCCCTTCATTAGATACTCACCTCATTGTTATATTCTGCTCCTCTAAATTCATGTGGACTGCTGAATATCTGTTTATGCCCAACTTAGCAATACTTTATCAACTCACAGGTACATGCATTACATCCAACGTAACCACAACATGCTCAGTCTCCGGTGCAACAACCGTCCATAAAGACAACAATTCCCATTGCCACACTCATGGTCTCTGGACATCTCTATCTATTCTATCAGCCTATTGTGTTGTCCATTAATTAACACTAAACATGGTCTACCGCGCCTTTCCTTATTCTGGGGCCAGCTGTTTGGGTCTTGGTTCTTGTTGCCATAAGTGAGTTATAATGGATCTACCAGTGTAAGTGGGCAATCACAATGGGCACAACACCATGCAGCTAACTTAAACAATGACAAACACTTACAAACTAAACAGAGACCAATAAACAAACCTATCAGTGTACATGCAACACATTCATTTCAGTTCATTTCATCTGACTGTCATCATTCCTCCTTTCATTCCTCCTCTTTTGTCTTGAGGTCCTCCTGTGGCTGGTACAATTTGTGTGGCTGCTTGATGGCTGATGGCTGCACACAAGTCAAAAATCCTGGCTAGTTATTTTCTCAGCTGTTCCTAAGACTACAAGATAACGTTGGTCACTGTTCCTGTGCATACTTTGCTGCAACAGGTGAGCAGGCAGAAGTGAAGGGCAATTAGCAGGGCTGCTCCAATGAACACTTTGAGGATCCACTCTATGATGTTGGCTCCCAGAGACCCAGAGAAAGGTGTCCTGTAGCCAGTCCCATGAAGCCCCAAGAACAATCCTATGATGGAGAGATCCAGGTCCTCAAAGTCTGGACCATAACCCGAATTGAGGTTTACTTCTGCTCTCAGTTTCCTCATTTGGCTCATTGTTCTATCGAATGCATTGTTTGAACTGTTTTCTCTGGGAATATAGTTGCAGCATGAGTCTCTGACAATCACACACACACCTCCTTCCTTCAGCAGCATCTATTCCAACACTTGACATTGTTTTTGTATTAAGCCTGCTTAATATTGTTCTTAAGCCATAAACCAAGCGATGTGTATCAGATAGATCACCTGAGCACCCAGTCATTCTTTATGCACAAATTTGCATTTTGTTTATCCTTGCGATATAGACAAGCCTGTGTTGCATTTGCTGGTGTACGTGCATGTTGCCGTGCTAATCTGTCATCAGGCAAACATGGAATGTCATTGTCTACTTTTACACAAATTGGTGTTTAATAATTAGACAACAGTTAAAGTTAGTTAATGCATTAGCATATTGAAGGCAAAAGGTTAAATACAAAAGACAAATGCATCAGTAACATAGGTTATTATAACCAGCAATAAACTAGCAAAAACATTGACAAAATACTCCAAGTTCATCTCATGGTAGAATTGCTTTACACAAACGTTGAACTACCCCTGCAACATGCCACATTAACAGCCAACAATATGCAACGAAATTACACTGCTACAGCACTTGTTTTATGTCCCGTTTTGTTGATGAGCAAAGTATTTCCCCCAATAGTAGCTTCTCCTCGATCTGGATTTGGAGCTTTGAAACATGAATTAAGATGGTACCACAATTTTGAACTTTCAACTCTTGCACAATGATGACCTTGCAACCAACATGACTAACCTGACAACCATCATAGCAACCACTGTAACAACCTTAAGTACCCTTGCAACTTCCTGGGAACCACATAAAAAAATGACGACCAAGCAATCAACATAGCAACCAACATGACTAATTAGCAACCAGCCTAGCAACCACCTGCTAATTTAATTGGGTCTAACTGGAAGTGATAGCCACTGCACCAAAAGTAGACTAACTTGTAGTACTTGCTGATATTGTCAGAATGGAATCACTCTCTTATCAGCAAAATAAATAAATTAGGTGGCACAGGTGGCACACAATCAACCTTCAACCACTGAAATATGGTAGAAATAATGTGAACTGGTGTTCAGTGTTGAATTAACATTGAATAAGCCCTTACTGTATTGTATTGTATTAGATGTGAATTTTTATCAGCTGCTAATTCCTGCTGCTTTTCTCTAGAAAAAGAAGCTAACCTGCATCAGGCCAACACAATGGAGAAGAAGTCGATGAGTTTTAATGCCTTATATTGTAACAGCACTTTAAAGAAACTTAAAGGTGCCATTCTAATCACCTTTGCTTTCACACTCCTTGGAATTACGCTTCTCTGGTCTCAAATCTGGTCAAGTGGATACTGGTCCTCTGAGTTACAAATTCAGCATTGCATCAAAAGAATAAACTGCTCTGTCTCCAACTGTCTTCATGCATTATCAACAGAAACATTTGTTCGTATCCAGGGAAGCAAAACATTGTATTTCAACGCTTTTATGGAGCATCGAACATCTTTTCCAAGTGTTCGTGTCTTAGCTGTTGTGTGGCGTGCAGAAAATACTCCTCATTACTGTGTTTTGTCCTGTGAAGAGACAATGTTTGTAGTTTCTGCAAAGAAGACAGTTTACAGCAGCCATTATGACTTCCCTTATGGAATGGCCGACTTCCTCTGCGCCATTCCAGGGGACTGCAAACCAAAGCATGTTGCTCTTTCTACAGCTGGGTGTGATTATGTATACAGCACCTTTGTAAGTGTCCTCAACCAGGAGCCAAGAGATGGTGACTTTCCAGTGGACATCACCATCTGTATCAGTGCCATGTTTAATAGGTACAACAATGTCCTTCAGTTCATCCAGGCTATGGAGATGTACCGTCTACTAGGGGCCCAAAAAGTGGTGGTCTACAAAAGTAGCTGTAGCCCAGACATGGAGGAAGTACTTCACCACTACCAGGATAATATGGGATTTGTTGAAGTCCTCCCTTGGCCCATCAGTGCCTATATCAATGTGTCCTCTAGTTGGATGGCCTCAGAATCCCCTGGTGATCTCCATTACAATGGACAAATCCAAGCACTCCATGACTGCCTGTATCGCAACATGTACAGCTCCAAGTATGTGCTCTTGCATGATGCTGATGAGATCATTCTTCCAAATCTGGATAAAAACTGGAGGGACTTCCTAGATAGGTTGAGCGCCAAGTATGGAGAGGCCACTTACTACTTTGACAATAACGTCTTTCCCATCGAGGAGTTTGACGACAGTGGGAAGTACGACCTGAAAGAATGGTCTTTCATCCCCGGTGATAGCTTCCTACAGCACACTCTTCGCGAGCCTGCTCCTGTGTTTCACTCCAGGACTGGGAAACTGATCATCAATCCACGAGCTGTATTTGAGGTGAACGTGCACCACGTGGAGAGAAGCAGCACCAGCACTGTCTGGGTACCATCTTCCTTAGGGAGACTCTATCACATCCGTCGTAGGAAAAATGCAGCACTGAAAAGGAGTGATTTGATTGTGGATAAGGGATTGTGGAGATGGGCTCCACAAATGAAGAGGGAAGTGAACAATGCACTCAGTCGAATGAACTTGCCTTCTAAAAAACATCAAATTCATTAACTTATGAGTAGAGTACACATGGAATACATGATCTTTATAGTACTCTTGTTAGAATGTGTTTTTGATATATATTTTTTTTTAATTACTGTAATGTATTACTTACTTAACTTGTTATTTCAGGAAAAAAATTGTCTGACCATTAGTGAAAAATTTGTATAACCAAATCTTGACTCACAAGTAGCCTAGTAGCAACCCAAAAATCATCAATTAGTTCAGGTATTTCACCATGGACTGCCTACTAACAAGCCCCAGTTTGTTAAGGGTTAAATGCATAAATGACAGCATACTCTGCTGTAAGTGGCGTTGGCTAGTGGCCAGTACTCCCAGCACTCTTCCGTCTGGCCAATACATCTATTCAGTGTGCTGTGGAAAAGCAAGCTCTGCATAATTTTTTAGCAGTTGTCATCTACCCTTGAAAAACTTACAACCTCAATTACTGATGGTTTTTTGCTCCTCAGACAGGTCATGTACCCACTTCCACCACCACCACCACATTTTAACAGCCCTTAGGAGCCGAGAGGTCCTTAGGGGCAGTTACATTTACATTTACATTTAGGCATTTAGTAGACGCTTTTATCCAAAGCGACTTACAAAAGAGGATAACATTCAAGCTACAACTCAATGAAAGAACAAACAAGGAGTGCATATTGCTAACATAGAATCTGCACTATTTTAAGTTGAAAGTGCAATAGTGTAACGCAGTGTAGAGAAATTAAATTATTGATGATGTAATGCATTCGTTGCAATACTCACAAGCTCTTTATGAAGATTTATGAAACTTGTTTATGTATTCTCAGTTCTGTCTGACCTATACATGGAAAATGCAGTTTGTGTTAGCACTGTGTTAATATCTTGTGTTTTCTTGTTTTTCGGTCTGTTCAACTTCATATGTATAAAATGTGCTCACAGGTTAAAAAAAAAATTAAGTGTTTGAGTGATTCATTCACAGTGTGCCGCCTTCTATGGGCTAATAACAATTCAGAATTTATCACGCTGTTCTCACTCACAGCTGTCTGGTGTGCGTGTATGGGCTTGGTCAGGTGTTGTCGGTTTTCGTAGTCGTGACTTGTTTGCGATTTTTACATTTAATTTCTACAAGAAGATTTATTTTCTGCTCTATTTAATAATGCCAAGTTTTAATCAGTGACCACCAAAAGATTACCAAGTAGGAACAATTTAATACTGTGCATTCAAGTCAATTCTCGCAAGCAGTATGTCATGAACAGCATTTCCCACTAAACAGTTAAAAAATGAAACAAAATATTTATCTGTACAGTGTGTATAAACAATAACGTTGCAAGGCACACAGACAGTCTCAACAAACAACTTTTAAGTGGAGAGAAAGCACATCAAGAACACACAACAAAAATGGGCAGCCACAATTTATGGATCTAGGTTATTAGGTGAGTACTTTCCTGACCCTCCTCCCCTCTGCTGTCAAGCAGTCACCTCTGACTGTTGGTTGTGTGGCTGGCTGAGTCAGTATTGTTCTGAATTGCTGCAACAACACTGTTGTCGTCTACCGTGGCTTTGTTGCATTCACAGTAATTGTGTAGCACAAAACAAGCATAAATTACATATGGAAGATCAGTTAAATTGAGATCCATTGGCCTTCTCAGGGCTCCAAACTGTGCCTTCAGTCTTCTAAATGCACATTCAACTACCAGTAAGGCCAGCAAGGCCAAAACACATATGAAAATATATGTTTTTAAAAATACCCGGCTCCGTGTGTACGGGGCCTCACTGTACTTCTCAAGCTGGTGTGTGGTGAGTGTTCTGGCACAACACTGTTGCCATGCATCACCCAGGTGGGTGCTACACACCGGTGGCAGGTAATGAGGTCCCCCTTTAGTGTAAGGCACTTTGGATGTCTTGTAAAAACTCTAAATAAATTGAATGATTGAATGATAGAGTCAATACATTTGGACTTTTGACATTAAGGAAACTAGTTAACCCTCCTTAACCAAACCTTTTCTGAAAGCACCCACCTACAGGATGTCAAAACATAAAATACAAGTAATACAGGTCAAGAGAGATCCCCCACCCACCCTCTCCATTTCACTACCCATGCATACTGCACTGAGTGTTAGTAATGGGTTTTAGTAATACAGCCAATGCCCTTGGGCCTGTGGCATCAAGGGGAAAGTCAACATATATTTCCTGAAAACATGTAATCTCAGGCCCCTGAAGCCCTCATTATATCCCCCCCCCCCCCAAAAAAAAAAAGGAAACACAATACTGGTCAAAATGTAAATGGTCAGTACAGAATTTGAATTGTGTTGTTCCTGACAGGCTGCACATTCATAGCGCTGGTGAAGCCATATAATATCCCACCAGAAAGATACAAATATTGCCAGATTCCAGAGAAGCGGATCGAGTGCAAATGACAATGCAAATGAATATGAAGGGATTGACCAAGCTGCATTTAGAAGGGGGACTATATTCTGCGGAAGCACAGGCGAAGCACAGACAAAGCGCCGCTGAAAGGTGAAAAGACACCAAGCAGCACAATTTCACTGCCTACCGGTAACAACTCTACGCTTGTGTGTTGGCGGAAGTCGGGGGATGGGGATTTCTGAATTTCTAGGTGCTGCGTGGTGTCTTTGCACCTTTTAGCAATGCTTTGCAGCAGAAATTGTGCAAGATGAATGCATGCTACAGCTCATCCGGCCGAATAAAACTCAGTGAAACTCGACATACATGGCCGTAGAGCGAATTACACGCATCATACAAGAGAAGGGGGAGGACACCATCAGCAATGTCTGTGAAGAATTCAAAGTGAAAATGTGAGTTTAATTTTCATTTGTAAAGAAAGTGCCTGAAGCTATCTTACTGATTTGTTTTTCAATGGGCAGAGTACATTTCCAGACTTGGATATACATTCTACTCCTATTCCTGCAGGAAATTTGCTTGAAGTTGTATACATTTGTTTTAATTTCATACAGGTTGAGTCCAGTTGAAATTGCTTTCCTGACTGAGTACTGCACTGTGATGATACCTTTGGTGAAGACTTTAAACATCCTTCAATCTTAGACCAACACGCACATGAGGTGGTTCTTGCCAGTGATCTTTCAATTACAAGCAAAACTCAGCAGACTGGAAACATCCTCCAAGATATGTCTGCCACTCATCAGAGCCATTGAGGATGGTATCTTAAAACGATTTGGTCAGATGATGTAAGACCCTGAACTGATTGCTGCTGCAATCCTGCTGCCAAAGTTCAAGACTATCTGGACTGAGAGGGCTGATGTCATTGAAGCAGGAAAGATTTTAGTGTTTTATATTATGCTGTAATCATCTGTTAATTTTAATCCCAGTTCTGTTGACTATGTTTCTGCTTAACACAGTGTCACAAATGCAATATGTCGTTCTACACAAGTAGTGGTTATTGTAGTTTCTACATTTAAATGAACTCCTGTTGCCTAATTAATTAAAGCTTAATTGTCAGATGTATTCAATATGCGTTGTGTGTTTGTCTTGCAACAGGTCTGGTCTATGTGAGACAACACCTTGACCAGATGGCAGAGGTGGCAGAGCAAGTCAGGCAACATTCATCAGATGAAGATTTATTTTCCTCAGTAAAGTCCAGAAGGTCACAAGGTACAGGGGAGCTGGATGGGTACCTTGCCTGTGTTTCAAACCAGATGGATCTGCTGAACTCATTTCCACACATCAAAAAACTTTCTCTCAATCTCAACACTGGCCTGCCTGCCTCAGCCACCTGTGAGCGTCTCTTTAGCTGTGCTGGACTGCTGCTTACTGCAAAACTAGCAAGGATGAACTCTACTAACTTTGAAAACCAACTGCTGCTCAAACTTAACAGGAAGTTATACTCTATAATAATCCTCTGAAGATGGAGATACAGATAAAATAACTGTAATCTAGATATACAGTTGGGCAGGGTCATTTTAAAAAGTTTTTTATAACAGCTGTCATGCAGTTCATTTGACATGTTTGGAGTTATTTTAACATGTTTTGTTATTAGACAGGTAGAGTACAGTCTAATATTAAAGAATGGTACTGTTAAAGCCATCTTTAAGGTCCCTGATAAAGAGATTGGTCTTCTTTACTTTATTTATGGACCTGTTTTGATTTGTAGATTTGCAGCATACTGTTGGTGTTTGTTGTCTGTATTTTGTCTACAGAATCTACAATTTATGCCACCGTCAGTGTTTGAAAAGGTTTTATGGAAGTTTATAGTGTAAAGCACTTTGGGTGTCTTGTAAAAATTCTAAATAAATTGAATGATTGAATGATAGAGTCAATACATTTGGACTTTTGACATTAAGGAAACTAATTAACCTTCCTTAACCAAACCTTTTCTGAAAGCACCCACCTACAGGATGTCAAAACATTAAATACAAGTAATACAGGTCAAGAGAGATCCCCCACCCACCCTCTCCATTTCACTACCCATGCATACTGCACTGAGTGTTAGTAATGGGTTTTAGTAATACAGCCAATGCCCTTGGGCCTGTGGCATCAAGGGGAAAGTCATTAACACCATATATGTCCTGAAAGCATGTAACCTCAGCCCCCTCAAGCCATCGTTATACTTTAGGCCAAAGATACTTCAAGTTGTACAGACCTATATGATAACATTATAATGCCTTCTGAGAACAATCATTAGAATGCACAAACAGTGGTTTAACAACTTCAACAGATACCAAGCCTACGCTGTCAGTGGTTTGCTTTTAAAGAAGTGAAAAGTAGAGCAGAGCAAGAGCACCATGGGCTTCCTCTTTTCTTAACCAACTTCAGCTCAATCTGTAGAATCTGTCTTGTCTGGAACAGACACTGTGTAGCCTGTACAGCAAGTAGCCTGCCACAAAAGTGATGGCATACGATAGTGCACCAAACAGGATATTGTCGTGTGCGGAAGCCTTCTGATGAACCTTTAAGTTGCGGTTAATCATTAACAGTGTGATTAAATAGTGTGAATAGTCACTCAGGTCCAGAGGTCATTACAAAACTTGGCAGCTCCTCACTTTCACTGGCACAGGGGCATGGACAAAGGTAAAAGTTTTAGACATGCATTATACACACATTATCCAGCTTCAACAAATAGACACTTTATAAGTCATCTTAGTGCAAATTTATAATAAGAATACTACATGACCAATTTATACAGCAAGACCATCATAAACCTCAATGTAACCCAAGTCAGTTTTTAATGTATCTTTAATTTTTAAAACTTTACTGTTATATTGATCAAATACTCTTTATTCTACACTACCCTACGCTACTCAAAAGAAACCAAAAGACAATTGAAACTATTTCTCGAATATGCTTTCTGAAACCTCCTGTCTAACTCCACATAATGGGCTTACCCATAAATGGAATTGTTTAAATTCACAAATCATCTTTTTATCCAAGATTACTCCTCAAATCTGTTCACGATAATAGACGTATGTATGTATGTATGCTGACATCTGTTGGTAGAAAAATGGCAACAGATCAGGAACATAGTGGTTATTAGGGTTTAGTACAAGAGAAAGTGGAGAAAGTATTTCAAGAAAAGTAGCCTGCATTTCTCAATTTCTAGATTTTAAAGTGGAAACACAAATATATTTTGTATGTTGGTATTCTAGCGGAGCTTTTCATGAGCTCTTCTGAGCAAGCAGAGTTCCTCCTCCACTGATGTGATTCATTTTGTCACAGTGATCTCTTCGTTTCCTTTGGACCTCCTGAAAGAGAAAGCCACAATATTACAGGAATCGGAAACTGAAAGTAAAGCGAATATCTGCTCATGCAGCTTTGTCATTTAAATTTTTAAAAAGAGGGGTGCTACCTCTTCAGCACTATTACACTGTAAAATATTCACACAATATAAGATGAAATTACTTACAGCATTGAAGGAGGGCTTGTGGACGCAGTGAATGTAGGGCTTAGGGTCGGGCTCGATACTTCCATTATAGATGTTATAGCAGGCTACACAGTCAATTAGTGGCTAAACACAACATAGGAACAGCCGCTATTGAATCCTGCTGTTTCTGAGTTAGTTATGTCATAGATACACACATGAACGCTCACAATACTCACTCTGTCGTTTCTGAATAGACACTCAGTGGGATCAGGATTAGCAGTCCCTTTGGCACATTTAGTCGCTTTCAAGTAAAAGTTATGAAAGTAGAAAGTCACACCAAAATGGATCTGAGTACAAAACACAAAAATATCTGTGTTTATAAGTTAGGTATGATAAATTTGACAAATGAAAATACTACAGTATCAGAATCCTCAAACTCACATCCAGCTCTGAGTTTTGAAGACTTTTGAAGAAGAGGAAGTGGTGTTTCATTTTTGGGTGGCTGTTGAGTTGCTGCAAGGCCAGATCCACTCCTTTCTTGTGGGGTTCAGTCAGCTTACTGTAGGCCTCCTGAGCGTCAGTGCAGCTGAAGATGCCAGCAGTCAGCAGCAGGACAGTCACGATAAACGCCATCTTTCCACCACACTTTGGACTACGTTCCTACTAAGATTCCTAGTGTGCATATAAAACAAAAGAACCAAACAAGCTCTGTGTCTTGACAGAGATCCTGAGAGATCAGGGGCAGAGCTTCTGCTTCACTAGAGCCAATTGCGCAAATGATTCTCTTAAAGTGGAAGAGGACGGTCAATAGCATTTTTTTCCCCTCCTTCCCCTCGACTACCCTCCTGCCTCTTTTTGTTTGGGAGCGGGGGGGTTGCATTCTTGCAGAATTAAGTTGCACAAGACCAGACTTGAAAACCTTAGCACTGATTTGTTGTCAGTAGTGCATTGCAGAAAAATTTAACTCCAGCAACTACAAACAACAACATGTTTAAATTCATTGTCCATAATGTTTATTATTAATTGTTATTTAACCGTGCATACAGCCATGATCTCAACTGTCATGCCATTTTTCAGACATTCTGTTTCAAGTACATGAGTGCAAATTACACAAGTGCATATTTTAATTCTAAATTTGATAATGATTGAACTACCAGTCAACATCTCAGTACATCAGTATAACAAATTCTTCAATCAGCATCCAACAACATTGTGAGGCTTTGTCAGTCTCTTGGTCACTTGTTTTTCGAAGCCAAGAGAGTTGGAGACCCTTGATTGTAGCTCAGCGTGTTGCAACGCTCCACTCGTGTTGTTTTCATTTCCTAGTAGCCACAGAAACAAACATAAACCTATTCTCAGCAAAACAATTCTTGGACTTGGGGCATATGTAGGGTTGCCTCATTATCTAATGGAGAGGAAGTGGCTGAAATACCTCTGTCAGTGCCGGCTTGTGTACACAGTGTACATAGGGCTTGGGGTCTGGGTCAATCTCTCCCTCAAAGGTTTTGTAGCAAATGGCACAGTCTATAAGTGGCTTAACAAGCAAAAAGGACAAACAGCAAAGACATAAAAAACATTGGAGCAATTTTAACTTTAATTTATTGACTGGAATCGTTTCTAAGCAGGTAAAATTAGACCTTTTTTGAAACACACTTACTCTGTCATTCCGGTATGCACATTTCTTTGGGTCTGGATTGACAGTTCCTTTGTTACATTTGGTAGCTTTTAAGTTGAAGTGGTGGTAGTAGAAGTTCACATTAAATCCAGCCTTTAAAAGTGGAGTAGCATTTTAGGTTGATGGGTGGTACAGATAAACAGTATGCAATAAAAAAGGGCAAAAGGTCAACAATTAAGTATAAGCATCAGCAAAGTATCAGCAAATGAAGCAGACTACAGATAGAATGACCAACTCATTTCCTTATTTTACAAACCCCCATTGAACTGACTAGCAGAGTCAGTGAGTTTCACTCACATTTATGTCTGACTGAAGGAGACTCTTGAAGAAGAGGAAGTGGTGCTGGATGACTGTATGGTTGTTGAGATGCTGCAAGGCTAGGTCTACTCCTTTCCTGTAGGGTTCAGAAAGCTTACTGTAGGCCCCCTGAGCTTCAGTGCAGCTGAGGATGCTAACAGTCAGCAACAGGACAGTTACAATGAACGGCATCTTTCCACCACACTCTGGCTACTTCAGAGTGATAGAGGTGTCTCTTAGACTGCACAGCTTGGCTAACCATTAACTTTTAACCTGAAAAATATTTTCATCCCAACCCCTGGGAAGAGTAAACACTGGCAGAGATATAGGGCTGATGTTGACAGTGACTCTGGTTTCCCTGAACTGTCTGCATTGGTGACATGTCTGCATCTGGTAGTCTACAAGTCTCATAACTAATATAAGTCCTTATTCTTTAAAAGTTGCAAAAATGGTTTGAGAAAACAGCATTAATATAAAATTACTTTATTTTCCTGTATATTGATGAACTACATACACATCAGGTAAGTCAAAAACAGATAAATGTTTGATTGAAACAGATACAATATGCATACAGTTCCATACTGGATATTTGTTGTCAGTTGGAGATTTCGGTAGTGGGTCGAGACAAATGTGTCTGAAATCAATACGTCTTTATTGTGACTTTGAACTTTGCGATAATACACAAGTTCCAATAACAATCATGATCACATCACCAGCACACTTTTCCCAATACAAACAGTTCACCAAAAAGTGAATGAAAGAGTGGAGACAATGCAGAGAACAAATACATGATGGCACTCTCAAAACACTTTCAGTAAGGACGATACAGTCATAGCTGATAATACAAACAAGCACGGTAAAGGCTTTGTAGAGGAGTGCAGACATTGCCAGAGCAGGGGAAGGCAAAACCATAAAAAGAACTTGGCCTACAAAAGACAATTTTGTCTGTGAAGATAAAAATCTTTATTTTATAAAATTATATTTATAGCTCTTCATTAATAATTTACTAAAAAAAAAAAATCACTTGACAAAGAGTGCAACTGATCCTCAGATGAGAAAACCAGACATGATCTGCACTCTAATTAGTCAAGAGCTGCAAGAAAAAAGCGTTTTTCACTAAATCTGCATCGAACTGTCAATTATGTTTGTTATACTACTTTAAAATCATCAAGTAAGCAAAACTAAGTCATATATGGAATGTTAAGAGCACTTTCTGACCAGCTGAAGCACTTGGGAGAATTTACAGAAAGAAAGCCTGAATACAACTTGCTTTGATAACATTCAAATTATATACAAATGTTAGACTAAAATAAATGAGTAACCTAAAAAGGTGACACAACAGACACGAAAGCAGGAAAATGATTTTGAGATTGAGCTTACTTGACGAGCACATCAACATGTGGCCTGTAACAGCCAAGAATGACCACCCTCCTTTCCCATGTGTGGGCAATGTTATCTTAAATCAAGGGGATGCTGAGAAAACACTACCCATATCATGATTAAAACTTCATTTAGTGACATAATTCCTATGAATATCCATCCCAGCACTTAATCTGAACACAAACATAGTGAGAAAGAAGAGGAAGAGATTACATTATTTTGAATTGGCACTTATGTTACTGTTATGTTAATTGAATTACACGTTGTGATTTAGGAAAAAAAACAACAGGCTACAAGAAGCCCTCTCCAGGCAACTTCTAGTTCGACTATTTCTGACAGTGTGACACCACCAATACTCCCAAACATAACCCCAAATAAATGAACTAAATAAACTGAACTACACCACTGAGTGTGTGCCAAACTGGTCTGAAGGTCACAAAGATATGCTCACAAACTAGAGCAGAAGAGGCAGAGTTAGCCAGCATTAGACCTGTGCTTGCTGTTAAATGACCAAGTTTGTCTAATAGTTAGTGCTCTCTTGGGACTCAGACACAGCCGCCTAGCTAACTCTATTGACATCTTCAGTGACCTAGGAGCCACCGAGATTCTCGGGAGTGAGGGGTAATTCGGATACGGAGAGCTGGGTGTGACGGTCAGTCCACAAAGCTAGTTATTTCCGCTGAAAAAATAATTAGCCTGAAAAAGCAGCACTGCAGTAAAATAACATGGAGGTTGACACTGCATTTACGCTGCAGGCCTGAGACTGGCAACACTGAAATATTCAACACAGTGATCAGGGGATGAAACATAGTAACACCCATGCACCAACATTAGTCTCCCTGGTAAAATGGATGATTTCTACACAGATGAATCATATGAGACAGCAGAGAGGATAGGGGAAAAAGAGCCTCCTGCATTCGTTCCTATGTGTGTGAGGCAATATGGAGCGCTAGGGAAACTCAGATCAGTTGAAATGCAGCAGCTTCAAAATTTTCTTCTAGTGAGCCCTTCTGAAATGTGTAGTGACGTATACAAAAATAAATATTACAAAACATCTGAAACCATTGACCTCTGGATCACGTTACATCGCAGGATGGGGGGGGGGGGGTGTCCAGTTGCTATTAAAAATTTCCACCATAGGGAACACTATTTTTCTTCTAATAGGAAGAATATTCTATGTGCCTAGTGGAAGACACTGCAGCCACAGATAACCTCCCATGTGAAAGTCATCACAATACATAGGCATCCTTCATCTGGATAAAGGAGAAAATGGACAGATGCCCTCTACAGGGCCAGAAGCAGAGCAGGCTCTGGTAAGGGACAGTCAACTTCATTTCTTTCTGCCTTCTGGAGTCTGGAGGCCTTTAAGGGAAGATACAGAGGTGATTACCCAAGAACAAGTGAGGATGATGGTGTGTGTGTGTGTTTGTGAGTCTGTTCAGATTGGCTACAGAGAGCTCCCTAAGGCACTTGTCTTCATTGGCCATTGGAATGGAGTGGTTGTTGGTTGTGGGGAGCTGCCATTGGGGCTTGGCTCACACAGGCATGTGCATCTCTGTGTACTCGTCCTGACCCTCCCGCTCGTCAAACGTGGGCTCAGCATCATCAGCGTCCAACTAAGGGAAAAACAGACACAACAATCATATCCACAGAATCATATCATGTCATATCTATCAATAGCATGAAATATACATTTAGGAAGCCATCATTCAGGAAGCTACATTGACAGCGTTGTTGGGAAAAAAACAAACTCATATTTCATCTTAGGTCGGCTTTGCTACTTGTGCTGTACTGTCTGCGATCATTGCCTGTCTTGTTGGTATTGTGCTGTCTTGCACATATGTACTATATGTGCAATGTATATGTGATGATGTCTGTTTTGGTGGTGTACTGACGTGCGGCACCTGGGTCCCTGAGAAATTGAGTCATTGTAAGTCATTGAGTCACTGAAAATGAGTGAGAAAATTGTGTTTTTACTGTGTAATTGCTGCATGTGTTTTTATGAACGTCCTCTCATGAACTGGGATATCTTTCAAAGCCATCCCATCACTGTTTGTACAGCAGTGTCTTTTGCGCACTACAGCACTGGTAACTGTGCGTGGTCAACTCACACACTGCATCTCTCTGGCAGTGAAGATCCGTGGCAGGAGGAACATCTTGACGGGGACGGTGAGGATAAGGACGAAAGGGAAGGCCAGCGACGCCGCCGTGGACATGACTGCCCACAGCACAGCCAGACAAACCACCTGCACCGCTGTGAACAGGTGCATGCGTAGGGTTCTCACCTGAGGAAAGAAAGAACATGAGGATTATGCCGTCAGACCACACTGTTATGTCCCTACCAAAGTCTCAGCTAGCAGCTAACACCAGGCTCTGACCAACCTGCTGCAGTACAACTAGTAACAGTACTTACTAGTGGTTACTGTTATTCATGATATATGTGGATCTCAGTTACTGTATTATGAAATCACACTTTTTTCTCTAAATGAGTCTCTGTGTGTGTGTGTCTGTCTGTCTGTCTCTTCCTCTCTCCCTCCCTCTCTCTCTCTCTCTTTCTCTCTCTCTCTCTCTCTGAGAGCAGGTGCATGTGGAAAATAATACTGGTCCGGGTGCTGCGTTCTCACCTTGCGCACATACATGTGGTCCGGGTGGTACTTAGGGGGCATGAGTAGCAGCTGCATGCGCTCAGTTAGCTGGATGCCATTGAGAGACATCACACCCATATACAGGAAGATCCCAAACAGAACAGCGATGGGAATCTGACGCAGAAGGTCCCCAATCACAATCGACATGCCTGGGACAGAGAACAAGGAGGAGGAATGAGGGGAGAGAGAAAGTGAAGAATAAGTCATAGAGTGCCACAGGGCAACAGGTTGTGCCTTGCGTGATGTGACTGTTGTCATAGCCAAAGGTTATGAAATGGTACCTCAGCAACAGGTGCATGAGCCATAGTGTAGCTGATTACACTCAGCTGTTAATGCATGACATTGTTCTTATCCCGTCAATCTCAAGTCTTCTGTGAGAGACTTGTGTGTGGAATATCAAGTTACATCTCAAATCACTGCCTGAGTGACTTGTGAATTTCCCACCTCAGCTTTGATGTAGTAACTATACAATAACTATAGTAACTATGTAATTTAATAAGATAAGTAGAATATATAGTACATACATCGTACATCTCCAGCTTGAGAAATAATACAGTTATCAAAAGCCAACATCACCAACACCAATTTTTTCAAACCAACAGCACATCCTAAAGCACAGCTGTGTCGCACTGTGTGTTGTGCATGGGTCTGCCCTAAACCCTGTGCTGTCCCACTGAGGCAACTCTACTCACCCACTAGAATGGCCACCAGAAGCCCAGTCACCCTCTGCTCTTTCACCTCCTGAATACGCGGCTTGTCTCCAGGGGCTACGGCCTTGCTCATGACGGTGAGCGCGTTGACGTGGGTCACGGAGCGGACGGTGGCAGCGGCCATCCAGGGCAGGCCGAACAAGGCGCAGGTGCCCCCCAGAGCCACGATCACCAGCAGGTCCAAATGGAAGCCAGAACCCTTCACCAACATGCGCTCCTTCTTGCTAACTATCAGGCTACAACAAGACAAAGAATAGAGAGGAGAGACAGAGAGAGAGATGGAGAGAATAATGGCAGCCAGGAGGTAGAGACTGCTGTTACACATCAGAATGATCACAGCATATGATGTACACGCAGATAGACAGAAAAGGCAGACAAAAGCCACTGTGCTTCGTTAAATCCTAAAAGAATGTGATTGATTAAAGTCGTCTCAAATTGAATGTAATGAAATTTGTGGAGATGGGATACAGCACTGTTCATTTAGTCAGTACTGTCCAGCTGTTTACATGCTTGCTGAAATGACAAATCCTGCAGTCTTGAAATGTTTACAAGGAACTGTGTTTGAAAAATCTCAGGCTGTCAGGCTTCAGTTGCTATTTTTACTGGTTATAGACATAGACCATTATGTCATCTGGTTGAGAGACTGGCTTTGCTCTGCAGACTGGAGGAAGCACATTTGTTCTAAGATGATGTCATTATGATGACCTACGTGGTGATCTGTGTCTCCATGAAGATGAGAATAAAGACCAGCAGGGCGGGGAGGATACTGGCTGCCATCATCCAGATGGGGAAAGGGTCATTCATGCCCAGAGGATTCACAAACCAGCCACGCTTGGACGGGCTTGTCACAGAGAACCCACTGGGTACACTCAGTTTCTGTGAGAGGATCAAAGACATGCAAAATATAAATAATTATAATAAAAAAGACAAGCATTTTTGGTGATAAAGAGACATCTTATTAAGCTAACACACAACACTTGATTTGAGAAACTGGCATTTTTAATCTTTCACTGTGTTAGAAAATATTACAGGCTGCCACTATTGTATAGCCTCACCTGTGTGAAGGTGTCTTGAATGCTGTAGTCTACCAGCACCATGATGAGGATTGCAATGGGCACACCAAAGTCACCAATCACCCTGCGGAGCTGCGATGAGCCACACAAGTAATCAGAGTCATGACTAAATTCTGTGTGAACATCTAGTTACAGTTCATCAACACTCAGTTTCACTACATGACACTTGTTATATCATTACTGGCCCCAATTTGAATGTTAATAAATACAAGAGTGTGATAATACATAATACAAGAGTGTGAAGTCATAGCCATTCCAGTTACGATCTTATATATATGTTTCTCTTGCATAGCCTTACCCGGCCAGGGAAAAAGGCGCTGTTCTTAAACTTGCGCAGGTAGAAGGCGATGAAGAAGGTTCCGGCCATGAGCACCAGGGACAGCAGGGCTGTGTTGGGCTCTCCAGTGACTGTGGCAGTGGTGCTGGCGGTGACATTGCTGTCCAGCAGCTCACTTGATGTGATATTCTCAAACGTGCTGTTGCCATCAGTGCTATTACCATCAGAGAGGATGGAGCACCTCTTAAGTGGGTGCGTCAGGAATATCTGAAATATACAAGGATGACATCAGGCTTCCATTTCACACTTAAGCACAGGGGATGCTTTTACTCTGATTCTCAGTAAAATCAGCCAAAGAACAGCTACTGAACAAATACTCCAGTCCAATGTGCAGTCAGACCTTGGCCAGTTTGGAGAAGGTCTCATAGATGAAGATGAGGGAGATGAGGAAGGAGAAAATCTCCTGGGTGAATCGCGACACAAAGCGCACCAGGAAGCTGCCCTCAAAGGCCACGGTGAGGACGACTATGATGATGAGCCAGAAACCAATCCAAACCCGGCCTGTCAGGTACTCCACACTGTTTGACTTGCAAAACTGCAGAGAGGCACAAAATAAAAAAGAATACAAAATTTCCTCGTCTTCCCAAGTGTGTGAGTAGTTTCTAGAACCACTTACGTTTATAACAATATCTAAACGGTCACAAATTTGTAAGGAACGTAATTTGTAAGGAAAGTAACAGAGCAAAATTCTCTATCGTCATCCCAGAGAGGGAAGGGAAGGTCAGATGATGAGCAGATCATTTGTACTTACCGAGAAAAAGGCCTCTTCAAAGACCAGCAGGGGCCCGGAGAAGCCCACCACCAGCAGCGGCTGGGCACCCAGCAGACAGAAGAGCACGCCCTGGATGGACGTGGCCACGATGAGCTCTGACACGCCGATCAGGCCCTCTGTCTTTTCTCCCAGCAGCCCGCCGAAGGTGATGGCAGGTGAGAGCGCCGCGAAATAGATAAAGATGACGGCGGCCATGCACTGCGCGTTGAGAGCGTCCCGGAAGTCGCTGATGTACTTGGGGTAGCGGCGGCGGGCGTCGCGGATCATGCCCCCAAACGGCCGGCCCGTGCGCTGGAGTGGGTCATCACTGGGCTTGCCAGCAGCTAGGAGGGATTCTAGGAAAGACAACATGGTAGCGACGATTAAAGCCACAGACTGTCAAGATACTGTTTTCATGATTAAATGTTAAATTCACTCATTAACATGTATTCACCAGTGTGAAACAGATTTTACTTCTATTCATTTCTATTAATTAATTAAGTTAATTTAACTGTAAAGCACTTAAAACACATTTGAGTCGTCTCTTAGACTAAGAATTTCATTACTGGTACATTACTGCATCTCAATCTGGTACATTTGACAACAAACACAAAGCTTGCAGAGGTTTCATGGGACAAAGAATAGGAACCCACAACAGTATATGATGCTGCCTTCAAATTCAAACTCGGCAGACGCCTCCATTTCAGAGCAGGCCCCCTGCCCAGGTTTAGTGGGAGAAAGACTAGGGAATCTCCATAGACAGACATCTCCATTTTAATCACCCAGTAGCCCCCCCCCCCTCCCCCCCACCCCCCCTGCAGCGCACCTTTCTCCTCAGGGCCCTTGAGCTCTTTGGCCAGCAGCTTCTCCTCCTGCTCCTCGCGCTTACGCAGCATCTCCCGCTGGAAGCGTGCCACCGAGCGCAGGAGCTCCTCGCCGCCCACCTCCGAGGGAGGCAGCACGATGCTGCAGTCCAGGAAGCTGTTGATGGCGTTCAGTAGGTCGTGCCTGTCATCCGCCAGGTACGCCGCCTCATGGAAATGCTGTGGAGAGTGAAGGACGTGTGAGGGAAACGTCCCAATACAACTTTGGCTTTCTCCTCCTTACTAACTATACTTATTAACAACACTAACATAATAAACTAACGGGAGAAAAATGTCTTTGTTGTGCATCTAGTGTCAAAGAGGGAGGAAAGGAATAGAATACATTTTCATTCTCATAAATTCAATAGTGTCACTATTATTTAATTGATATTTAATCTACATAATTGTATGGACATCATTATGTTTAAACTGAACAAGGCGATATGATCACAAAGTCATTGTCTCCCGAGATCATGTATGCACACGTCCCGAGTCTCCTAACCCACCTTGTCAGACATGAGAGTTGAAATGGAGCGTCCGATCTGATGGTAGTCCATGCTGGTGCTGGGTGGCCCGAGCAGGACGAAGAGGAAGCGGACCGGCACTGGCACCTCCAGCACCGAGTCCAGCTCCACGGCTTCCAGCAGACGCACAAACGCCATGGTGGGCTGCTCCAGGAAATCAACCGCACCTATGGGTAGCAAGATGAGGAAACAATTGTCAATTTAAGCAAATTGACAATGTAAGTGGAAGTGGCTGACTTCATCTGAGCATTACCTAACATTTGAGACAATGGCCGTGCTGACAGATTCCTAAATATTTCATGTAAGGGTGTGACCACACAGTGCTTTTTAACCACTCAAGTTAATAGCACATGCTATTCAGGTCCTGTAAAATGAGCTGGTTAACTGATGGTAGAACTAAATGTATATGTTCTCCACTAAATCCACTGCATTACGGAAGAAACTCACCAACAAGTACTACTGTAGCCTCAGCATTTTCTGGAATTTTCTCCAAGAGTTTCAGTTCATGCTTCGACTTGGACCTATGCATTCCAATAGCTGGCATTGAGTCTTTCTGTAGGGATTAAAACCGTGAGGAAACTTCGTGAGGAAAAGCTGAAAAGCCAATAATTTGTTAATCATAACCATACTTCCTTCAGGAATTGGAGATAAAGGGACGGTTAAACTATGTCCAGCACAGTAATGGCTTGTTTAAACAGGCAATGTGAGTTGTGACCTGGACGTGCACCTCATTCTTGTCCATGTCAATGCGCAGCTCTCCCTCGTGGCCAGCAGTGGTCATGAGGGGGTCGGTGGCAGAGGGCTCCGGCTGGGAGATGTGGTTGCTGCTGCTGCTGTGGTGGTGGTGGTGGGTGCCAATGAGCGAGCCCAGGCTGGCGGCCGAGATGTTGCGGGGGAAGGAGGCGTGCTCCTTCTCGTCGCTCGGGTGGCTAGGGGAGACGGGGAAGAGCATTAAGCGGGTGAGGAGCGGGACTAGTGTCTGGAAAGGGTGCTGTTCAGGTCTATGGATGGGGGGTGGGGAGTGGGAGCCAAGAGGGCGAGACAGCAATGGCGAGAGGAAAAAAAAAGGACAAGGCGGGAGGGCGAGAGCACAAGATGAACACAAAACCACCACTGAGTGTTTTCATGAAGGTTTTTGTTTTTCTTGAAGTGGAGCAAGCCTTTCTTTGGGCATATTTGTCAAGAAGCCATTGCCATTGCCTATGTACCTTAAACTTGCCAAAGTTATTTCGACCAACACCCTGATTACATCAGCAGAACACACACAGCCAAATGGTCTTGGCTTCTGCCTCTGAAACCTTGGCTGGAGTCAAGCTCCCTTTCCCCTCCCTTAATAGCCAGTCTTCTCCGTTCCTCTCCTTCGCTAATCCATAATTAAACCAACAGCCGAGCTGTCCTGTGGGGGACGCCATGGCAGCAGAACGTGACGAAACACAACCCGGTTCACCTGTGCTTGAGCAGGAGGGCCCTGAGCACGTTGGCACGGTCCTCTGCCTTGATCTGGTCTGAGATGATCATCTGCTCCACCACCTGGTGCGCGATACCTGGAAGGGTCTTCTGGTCCAGATCAAGGAGCACAGCACCTGGGGAATTGCACAAAGGAGGCAACATCACACTACGGTTCGGCTAATGGTTACTACTACATTACTAATGAGGAAGGAAACATATACTTATAGTGTACTGAGGGACAGGTCACTTGGGGAAAGTGAGAAGGAACACCATTGCTAAGTGTTTGGAGATTATCTCACCGTGAGAGATGGTTTTGCGTAGCTCCAGGAGACTGCGGAAGGACAGAGAGGCCACGTGGGGTTTACCCCAGCGGTCCGTCTCCTCCTCCACGTCCTCCTCAAACTTGATCCAGCGAGCAGTCTCTCTCCACTGCATCTCCTGGTTCTTGTCCATGATTAGTTCATTCAGCTCCACAAACACCTGGAGGAAACACAGACAGGGTAAACACACAAGGACACCAGGACACACACACACACACACACACAAAGTCAGTCCCTGAAAGGACAATGCAGAGCAAAAACAAAGATTTGTCTCACTGTCCCAGTTGATCATTAAAACATCATGGTTCAAACTAATCATTGCGAAAGACAAAAATTTCTTTGAGAGAAAATCCCTCCCCCCTGGGTAGCATATTAGTCAAAGGAGGAAGAAAAAAAACAATAAAGAAACATGCAAATATTATATACTGGGTGCAGTTCCCAGGGGAATGCATTAGTTGCAACTCTTCTCACTCTTCATTAAATATTAAATACTAAACTGTTACAACAAACTAGAAGTGCAGCATGATTGACCAACATCCTTTCCACCAGCACTCTAAACACAAGTGCCAGCTTTGCAACACTGCACACCATTCTGCACACACATTTGCACGACTCTGTTTGCACAAACAGAAAAGGCCCACCGAAAATGTCCTCTTATACAACACACAATCTAAACCCAAATTCCACATGCCAAGCAAACGCATCCTGACCACACCACATCCTGTGTTAGTATCTCCAGTGGAAAAGCGGTCCAGGGATCAGGTCACCTAGGTTGTCCAGCACACACTCAACTCAATGGAGGCAGACAAGCACAGGCATATCCTCTATAGGCTGACCTTCTGGTGGCGAGCCACCTGACTGGAGAAGTCCAGCAGGACCATGCCGTCAGGTCTAGATGCCGAGCGGTACAGAACCACTGACTAGAGGAACGGGAAACAGAGGTGTGAGCTTCGGAGCTTCAGGGTCCGCTCACTGTCCCTGGTCTGCTGTCGAGGGGCCATAGACCTTCACACACACACACACACACACACACACAATCACATGCAAACGCATTCTCACGCGCACACACTCCCACTCTCTCACGTTGTTTGACAGGAACCTGTTGTTTACCTGGCCACTGGGGGGTCTGAGTGCGTTAATAAAACATCATCGTGTCTCACAAGCGCGTGGTGTCAGCTTACCTGAGCTGATCTCTGTTTCTTTGAGCGCGTGTGAAAGGAAAGAAGTTCATTCATTCATTTTTAATTGCTTCTGCCCCCTCTATTCATTGGTTCAAAAGGCATGAGGGGTTGACCAGGGTTTTGTGGTTTTAAACCTCAGGAAAGAGAAAAACACTCTAGAAAATGAACCTACCAACTGACCCAAAATGATCCTACCAAGACCCTACCAATCATATGATTGAAATACCACACAGAGCCACACGGTTTTGAGTTGCAAGTTGGAAAGGACAGACCCAAAGATATCATAACCCAAAAATGCCACCATCTCCCCAACAGTAGTCCTCTATCAGGTCGAACTTTTGGAGGCGATAGAGCCGTGTGGAGCAGCTCACCTCGTGTGGCGTGCGGTCCAGTTTTCGGGTGCGGGTGCTGGCCTCTTTGTGATCCTTGCTGATGTGCACCACCTGGCCCTTTGCACTCTTCCGCACCAGGTGCCTCCGCATGCCAGGGACATCTTCAAATCGGTGACCTGAGGGAGGGACCCAGAATGGGGAACAGAGAGAGAGAGAGAGAGAGATAGAGAGAGAGATGAATAGTATGAGGTAATGACCACAAGAGTATTAGGGAAACACACTCCTGTGAGAAGGCGGACACAAATTTTACATTTGCAATTGTCCACAACATGCAAACTAAATCATGTCCACAGTATACAAACTCCATCATGTCCACACACACGCACAAGTGCAATACCAAATTTGAGTCTTGTCAAATCTGATGACACTCAGAACTTCAGAAGGGTCATAAGGAGACACAGATGGTGCTAGTAGATAGAGGTACAAGCTACAACAGGGCAATCAGAGGGTTCTGCAGCAGATAGCTGTTATGGACCTGCTTCCACAGTTTGATTGTGGACATCAGGAAGAGAACAAAAGATGACTTCCATCATGGAGGCCCTTTGAGAGTTCTCCTCAATGCACTCTGGACAGCATGTCCCTGCTCCAATCTGGCTGCTGTCAGAATGACCTCACCTAGTAGATCAAATCACAGTCTTCCTGAATTAAGGGAGCCCTGTTTGCCTTTGTGTCGTCTCCCCTGCCTCCAAGAGTCCAGTTACAAGACTGGCCCAGCACCAAGGATACACGGGGTAGTATTGTGCGTGTGTGTGTGTGTGTGTGTGCGTGTGTGTGTGTGTGTGTGTGTGTGTGTGTGTGCAAAAGAGTGTGTGATGAGACAGGGTGGTTGTGGGGACATTACTTGATTAAACGTTTGTCACCTTTAGTTTCCACCACTCTAATCAGCCCTAACAGCATGAGTGACAAAGGAGTTCTGGTATGCGAGGGAACTTGATGGCTGGCCTAATAGAAATGGACCACGGAAGAAAAGCTGCTTCCTCTTTTCCCACACTATGTGTTATATTATGTTTCATTCACTAATGAGTTTAAAGTGAAGTGGAAATGGCTTTAGAGCATATTTCACTCATTTATTTTGGCCAGCAATTAAATTAAATTAAATTAATTAAATCTTCATAAATTAAAAGGAAAAGTTTGTGACACAGCAGCCCACTTGTACAACTCGACAGCTTGTAGGCGTCATTTGCAGAGGAAAAGTAATATCAAAAAGTATCTACCATAAAAATGAAACAAAGCTCCATCATACACAGGTAATATTTTAGAGTCTTGACCTGTGTCACATCCTGTCCTACCTTTGCCATTGAGGGTGTCATAGAGACAGCAGTCCTCTTGTGTCCACATGAGCAGCCTGGTTTGTCCCACTGGTCCACTTTACTGATTTGAGGGAGTCTGTAGTTTCCTCTAATGTTTATATTTTAGCTCCGAGGAACACCAATAGCAAACAGAGAACTCCACTTCCTACAGTCATCCTGAGTCAATGCCAATGCTAATAGACCATAAAGCCGCCAAAACCGAATTTCTACAATTTCTTGGTTTAATTCAACAAAAAAATCGTCTTCAAACACGGTGCAAAACATAACTGGGGTGGTTCAAGCCGATATAAGCAAATGCTGGTGTCTTGAGATAAGAGGAGGTTCCAGGAGGGTGTGGCATTACTGTAATTCTGATTGCCAGGAGACACAACCCGCTTGATCTTTTGGTGGCTGGCCAACGTTCTTTTGTGGCACTGGACGAAGACGTGACCAGCAGCAACTGACCGGCGGCCGAACCTAACAGGATCAGTCCATCCAGGCCTATTAGGAGGCCGAGGTGCTGACACGCCTGGGTCGGACAAAAGGCTAGAGATCAATTTTAATGATTCCAGCAGTTGAACACTGGCCAGGAAAGATGAGAGAGCTAAGATTCCCAGGCTAATTACAGTACTGAGGAGCAGGCCGAGAGAGGGGGCTATGAATCAGTGGGCACTGCACAGTACACACAGACATGTAGTCATACCTGGACCACGCACTCAAGGCCCATGGAACTCCAGGGAGCGGAACGGCAGGCTCTCTGTGACCACTGTGGCAGTAATTTGTGAATGCACATTTTCACAGATCCAGGGTCAGTATGTAGCGATTGGCCTCATCATTTAGTGAGGTAAGAGCAGGTCTCCCCCTTTTCTGCAGGAGGTTAACTCCAGCCCATTCAGCTGGAAAAGAGGCCAAAGAGGTAATCTAATCACTGACCCTTTGTGACGATCAAAAATGCTGCCCTGAGATAAAGTGTGCCGCTGCGTAAACAATCTCGGGCCCACTCAGAGACTGGCTGCTGGGAGGGGCGGAGACCTGATGCCCCCATCTCACGTGTGCCCCGCACCCCTCCCGCCCCCTGCCGCTGACCTTCAACAGTGCTCAGGTTCGGGTGCCTGGGCCCACTTTTAATTTCAAAGCACTGCAGGAAGGAGGAGTTAGGAACGTTATGAAAGAGGCCTACATGCCTGCATACGCACACACACACACTCACACACACACACACACACACACACACACACACAGACAGACAATGTACTATCTGAGGCCCGGGAAGTAAGAGAACAACCTTAAGCTTGATGAAGTGAAATTTAAAAGGACAGCTGAGAATGCCATGCTGGCACAGCAGCCAGTGAAAACATCCCCAGGTCACAGAGAGTTTAGATCCTCTACACAGGTCCTCTCATTAAAATCCCATGATGGAAGAAGAATAAAATAGGCTCAATGTAAGGAGACCTCATCAGGATGGAAAATTGTAGGCTTAATTGGATTGAGAAACAGTAGCTAATAGTGAGGAGATTATTGCTGTGTCCTTGGTTTTAAAAAAATGGGATGACACACTATACTGCAATGACCACCATAATTTATACAATAATTTATATGGTGTGTGTGTGTGTGTGTGTGGTTACCCTTTACAAGGCACTGCTGATGTTTAATTTATTATTAAGTTTCCATTGAACAGTAACTGTAAATGACCTTATAGAGGAGCACTTGAGTGACTCACTTTTGATTCCATCAAGGTCGGCGGAGGCCAGTGTCTGTGCCTCGCTCTCGTCTGTGGGGATGCGTTCATACTTGGCCTGTTCAGCACCCGTCATGTTGCCTGTGCGTCGCCGCTCCTGCAGGTCGTAACTTCGGCTCGACACCCTTGCCAGGGGAACAGCAACAGGGGCTTCAGGAGTCAACCTAGGTAGACACATAGAAAGCATACATTAAAGTAATTAAATATTCAGCCTACATCAGTAAAAATCAAAACAAATCAATGTTTTGAATCAAAACATAAAAAACCCAAGAATAACACTGAAATAAACAAAAATGTCTCTACACATAAACTACTTAACTATTTTCAAAAAGGTTTGCTACCACTCTTTTAGTAATTTTAAAGTAATTTTCGTTAGTTTGATTTCGTTAGTCTGTTTGTTAGTTTCTTGTAACACATAAGTAATATCAAACTTGCTATTATAACATAAACATACATCAAGTTCACCACAAACTATTTGTTATTGAACTCAGAAAAACAGGATAACTACATCAACACTCACCTGCAATGAATTTATCCAATTACATAAAATATAAAATATTGACAAGAATTCTTGTCCCAAAGGAAAACAAGGGTCCCAGAAAAAAAGCTTTAGTCCTGGCTATCGGCCCTGTTCTGCCTGTTATAACAGATCTGTTACTTTGAACTACAAATTGAATGAGTATCGGAAGAAATCGTCAGAAGAAACGTAGGAACGAACTGGAAGTGAGGAATCTATGAACTGTATCCCACAGTGGACTAGGACATGTAGTGGGATGGGCTGACAGGTAAAAAAAAAAAAAAAAAGAGGCAAAGGAAGGTGAGGGGAAAAGGTATACAAAAGAGGACTGTCGCTATGGAAACAGGCTGAAATATGGGCTTTGGGGTGACGTGGGGGTTTGTGGGAACGAATTTCCCTCCTGCTGATTTCCTGAATAGCGGTGACTTGGTAACGTACATGATGTCCTGTGCATGACCATCTCCTGACCTTAGCACAAAAAGCCCATCAGGCCCAGCCTCACACAAGAGACAGTGAAGGCTTCAGGCTGCTACAGTCAATAAAACGTAGAGACGGAGGGACGATGAGTCCCTTCTACAACATCAGTGCAGCAATCTCATGACCAACATGTTACAGAATGGGGTTAAAGAAAAGCTATTGAGTAAGAATGCTGGAAAGTGCCCAATTTTCCAAACCCATGTAAATACTATTCCCCATGGGAGTGGGCAGTTTGAGACAGGAAAATATCACAAGATATCACAAGAACAGAAAAAAAACATCAGACCTCCTGATAAAAATATCAGGACAGTAACACCACTCTTCTTTGGACATTTGGTCTGTGCCAAATCTGAATGGCGAGATGGCTGACTCACTCAGTGGGTGTGGAGTCTTCGGGGCCCATGCCCCCAGCTGAGGAGGGCACCACAGAGACATGTCGGGCTGGGTGTGGACTCTCGGATGGCTCAGTGGAGGCCAGGTGGGGGTCTTCAGACGACACAAAGAACTGAGGGCAAAGGACACATGAGGTAAGATCTCAGTGAAATTGCAGAAGAAAGTTTAATGTCCGCCGTCACATAAGATTGCTGAAATTGACATGGATTAAAACTGATTTACATGGTAAATTCATGTGAACAGAAATCTACCACTATTTCACATGACCTACACATCACCCATGAGTAAATAATGTGAAATATAATTATAAAATCCACACAAAAACCTTCAGATGACTTCAGATAAAAGATTGTTTGAAAGTAAATATCATTGCTGTCAACTTTCATCAATGCACTGCCAAGGAGGCTCTGACAGCAAAAAAGTTTAGTCTAGATAAGCTAAAAGTCAGGATTTAAACAAAAGGTTTCAAATGTCATATAGTTGAAATACAACCCCGTTAAATTAATAATAGAGGCCTTCCTGAAATATTAACGGAGACAGGAGAGAGGGGAGAGGAGAGAGGATGATGTGGAGCGTCGTGTTGGGGTGACCACATGTGGCAGACTGGGCCATCCCTCTGGGAATATTTAAAGCCTCTTTTCTCCCTCAAACATCCATCTGTGGATGAGTGCTGCCTTAAATTTGGTGCATTTATTCTCATTATCAGAAGCATTATGTCGTCAAGGACAGAGCTGACATACATCCCAATGTCCCCTCTAACCCTGACCCCTAAACCCTCAAAGACTTATCTAGCATGAATCAGTCAATCATGGAGCCGATTCACACCAGTTAAAGGAGAAATCCGATGTGAATCATTCAATAGCCCTGTATTTGAAGGTCACTGAATGCTGTCTGTAGCTAAAAGAACCAGAAAAAATGATGCAACATAGACTCAATAACAAAACAATAACTAATGTTAATTCAATGGGACATAGCAAAATAAAACTGAAAATAAGTTACTGTTACCCATTGTTTTCCCACTGACAGCACTTGAAGGTTCTGGGCTTAGGGGGAACATTGTGATTTAGAAAAAAGTGTCACATGTTAAAAATTGTTCAGCATCATTTATTATTTACCTTACCTTTACGTTTCTCAACAGCACTGCCATTTAGAGTTACAACAATGAATTTGAGTAGTTGAGAATAATTCAATTAATCCCTGGCCATAATGATAATCAAAGAGTGAGAAACATTTTTTAGTGATATCAGCTGAGTATGTTTTGGTTCCTTGATTTATCTATGATAACAACAAGGAAAATCTCTGGTGTATGGTCAAACTTAGTTTATGTTTACTTATGTCACACTGACTGCTATTCAGGGACAAAAACTGTGAGAAATCTGTGGGAAACCATTGAGCAGCCATGGCTAGCATACCTGCACGCCTGAACTGGCATCCGTCTCTTCACCCTGATGTGCGGTGCTGCTCTTCCCCACTGTGCTCTCCTCCTCTTCATCCTCCTCCTCCTCCTCTCCCTCCTCTACAGTGGGCGCTCCTCCAGGCCCAGGGCTGCTGTGGTGGTCGCGTCCCTTCCTCTTCTTCTTGCTGGTCTTCTTCCTCTTGCTGTCTCCAGGAAGCTTGGACAGAGGCCGATGGATGTGGTGGGAGGAGCTGCGATGATCTGCAGGGGACAAATCATCTGCTTCCTTATGCATCATCAGCATTGAAAAAAATATTCATTCATTTCTAAATATGAAAAATGAAGCATACAAGGAGTTTCTAAATACATGTTACTAAGTGTTAAATCTTAAAGGAGAAATCTGGTGTGATCAATCCATAGTCCTGTTGTTCGAAGTTACCAAGGGCTATTGATTGACTGATATTAAGAATGAGAAAATTGAATACAACATAGACAGAATAGTGAACTGGCAGCTAATACTAAGTAAATGGGGCACAGAAATTCACTTTCAGTTTTATTTTGCTTTGCCCCATTCCGTTATTAGTTCGCTATTCTGTCTGTTATAACACATTTTTTGGTTCTTTTTTCTACAGACAGCACTCATTGACCCCAAACAATAGGGCTATGGATTGATTCACACCAGATTTCTCCTTTAATAGTCTGATCTCAGCAACATGTAAGCAAATGTCTATATACTGTATGTCAAGCAACTTTTTCCTGTTGAGGTGGTGGTGTTGTACTTGCTGTGTGTGTGTGTGTGTGTGTGTGTGTGTGTGTGTGTGTGTGTGTATGTGTGTGTGAGCCTGTATTGGGGGTGCTCACTCACACTCAATGTCCTCCTCATGGCAGGTGCGGTGCTGCTCATCGGGGATACTGGGCGTGGGGCTGAGGATCTGCTGGAATCGCTGCACCCCCAGGGCCTTGTTCAGGTCACCATCGTCCTCTTCGTGCTGCTGCCTAGCTCCACCACGCAACGATGAGGCTGTCGACTCTGACTGCACAAGATGAAGAGTGGACACATTTGTCAATCTCTTAGTCGATGACTTCACTGCACACTGTGATCAATGTGCTCTGCTGAATTGGTTTTCAATATATTGGTTTATTTAATGGTTGTACAGTAAACAGCCAGTATTGCCTTCAGACTTAGAGATTTGGGCAATTATGTGAGATGCTGTTGAAGGTATGCTTTCCTTCTTGTCACCACTAGAGGGACACATTATAAAAGAAAGAGCACCTTGAACCTCTCCATGTTCACACAAGGCAACATTTGTATAAATCTGTATGCATCTGTATGATAGAAACATAACGACAACAAAAAAATGAATGGTTATTTGAACAATGGCTGTACTGGACAACATCAAAGGTAATAGGTAGCCCCCTGTGAGGGCACACTGGTGAAATTGATTCTACCATGCTGGTTCTTCTTCAGGATGTCAGGGACAATCATCCAGTCAGGTGCATTAGTGTGGAAAGCAATCCCGCCAGCTCCCAGGGTCACCCCACTCCACCCACAGATCCTCCTGTGCTTTGCCATTAATGAGTGGGTTCTCTGACGTCATGAGGAGATTAGAGCTCCCCTAGGGTCTGTAACCCTGAGGGTGGCATCTCTCCAGCTGACAGTGAACTAATGAGCGCCTGCCCCGTCCACCGGCCGTTTAATCTCATCAACCCCTGACCCCCTCTCCAGCATTAGGCAAATGCCACTTCTACTGCAACCCGAACCAATTGGAAGACCACAAGATATGCTTCCACCTCTGCAGATGCTGCTGCTGCTGCTGCATAAGCCACGGTGGAGTGGACTTCCAAAGGTCTTTGAAGAATAGCAATTGTTTTTCAGAGGTACCTCGTCATGCCAAGAATGTATGCTATGCCCCCAGACCAGGACCAGAGCTCCTGGGGTCCATATTAGAGGCGTCCTTTTTCTGGGACAAAATTCACTACATTTTTCATGTTTTATTTAACTGTGACCATGTCTGGAATGTCAAGCATTAGCAGGGCATGTGCAATGCAGTTTTATAAGCAGTATACCACTACCTTTTAGGAGGAAAAAATACCCCAAACATTCAAGCTCAGTTACAGATATATAATATGATATGATATATGATGGCCATGCCATCACAGAATGTACAGGTATGCCCCTCAGCAAAGATCCACTGCCTTGGCACTGGTGTGCTTCAGTAAACCTAGGTTGTGCCTTTTCACCTATTACATACATTTCCATAGGCACTCACAGCTAGAGATACATCAGCAGAAAAATACAAGTACAGAAGTGTTAGATATATAAATATTCAGCTGCACATGACTATGAGGCCAATATTATGGACGGCATGAAATAAACAAAAATCACAAGATGCAAGAAAACATTGGTAAGGAAACTCAAAAAGTGCATTTGATCAATGTGGAATCAACTAGACAAAATAGGACAGCATTCTGAAGGGGAAATAAACATCTTAACCACACTAGACTAAAAAAAGGGACATGCTGCACTTCAAATTCCTTTTTTATGCCTTACTTGAAATGGGCAATATATCATCTCTTTCGCTGCCTAAACGTACTTGGCAAGCCTAGTATCACACTATGCAACTCCGATGCTCAATGTAGGAATATGATATTCCTACATGATATTCCTACATTGAATGAATGAATATCCTTTCAGAAGTTTTCAATTCATTTTCAAAGTGAGGTTTTCAAAGTGGGGGTTGTGACCCCCCTGGGGGGCAGCAAGAGGGTGCCAGGGGGGGCCGCAACAAGTTGGAGGGAAAAGAAAAAGCAAATAAATAATTGAATAAATAAAACTGTAAAAATACTCCCATTTGTTATAAAACTGCATTATAATAGCCGATTAGCTCTGCTTAAATGAACACATTTTTGAAAAGAAAAAACCTGATGAGCCCACCTGACCAAACTTCTGATGCAATTGCGAAAACTCAGAATTGGCTAAGAAAATTGTCCAAGTATGAAGCAGCATATGTAAAGAATGGATTTACAGTCACGCATAAAAATGGATACAAGTGCCCCAAATGTGTTCTCTGCTTTGAAATCCATTAAGAGTCCCTAAAACCATCCAAACTCCAACAGCATTTGAATCAAAAACATCCAGCTGAGGAGATAGTTCATTCTTTTTTTATTTGTCAAAGTCGGCTATTGTCGCTGTGTTTAGTAACACACTTTCCATATAGGGGGCCTTACCTGGCATCTGGGGGGCCTTGTCATGGAAAAGTTTGGGAACCCCTGCATTAGATACCTCCTTAGTGCTAAATGGGTACCCAGAGAGAATTGATGACAGGAGGATTAAAAAACAATTCTTACATCAAATTGTTATGAATGAATGTTAGAGACCAATAATGGCATGATACATAGGTGCAGGGCCTGTGAATACTGTGCAGCATACCACACACGTATGTGAACACTGCAGGGGCTAGTACATACTATTGATAAATCTCTCTGAGCGTAGAGGAAAGGGTCAATATTGACTTAATGCTGACCCTTGTATCCCTCCCATAACCTTGCAAATTTGCCCTGAGAAAGTTTACTAACCCACTCTGCTACACTCAAAACTACTCAGCAACATGCTGTCAGTGGCACTCACTGAATTACAAAGAGCTAATGCAGTCTTATAGCAGTTTTATATCAGTCACACTGCCCACATGCACAAGGGTATTTTTATTTGTCTAGCAGCACAGACAGGATGGAAGACAAATAAGAACGCATACAATTTGCATCTACAAATATGTACAAATGCAATGTGTACAAATCTAACAAATGCAATGTGCACCAATGCAATTTGCTTCAATATGTAAAGACAAAAAAAGGTAAATCAAAACAGTTCTTAATGTGTTTCACATTAAGAAACAAAACCACAAAGCATAACTTTCCATGTAAACATTTTTGTAGGACGGCCAGCAGGAGAGGTTTGAGGTTGTCATGCACCAGAATAGATGGCTTTTTTTCCCATCTCTGAACACTTGACAGTAAATCCCCAGAGCTAGTGAGGGAGTGTGAAGGCTAGCTGTGAAGGTGAAAGAAAACCTAAGCGCCAGCAGAAGCAAACTTCACAAAAACAACTGCAGAAAAAGTGCTGTCTCACAGGGTGGGCAGTAGTACTGCTGTCTGTACATACACATTTTTAACCATTGCTTTCCCTAATGCTCAATTCAATTTACTGTAATTAAAATTCTGTAATTAAATTTTTCACTGAAATTATTAAGGCTTCTCTACACCAAGACCAAAAAGGTAGTCCAAGACTTTAAATTCCATTACAAAAATAAATAAATAAAGCCTGCAAAATAAAAAAGCAACACACAATCGCCACATGGAGATAGTACTTCTTACTTACACTAACTAGCTTTACACACTGTGTAACAGTTACTCCCTTGGCTCTCATGACTACACCATGCTGAGATTATCCATGACAGCTGTCTGCTTGATATTTAAGGCAACCGAAATACAGATATTAATTTCATGTCCCCCTCTGGAAATGCCAAGAGTTTAATTAGACAAGGGAAACCTTGGCTAATTAAAGTTACCTGGCAATAATAGAGCACCCAAGGCATGGCACACTTCCTTGCTCAGGGTTGAGTTTCCAGCAGTTGGAAGAACGGGGAAAAAAAATGACATATAAGTCCTGATTGAATCTGTCTAGAAGCAAACTAAAAATGCTGAACAAACTCCTGCAGAGAAAATCTGCTCAGCTGAGAAATCAAGCTGAACACCAAAGCACTTGTGCTATATGAAACGCTCTGTATCGAGGTGACATGGGGTTCCCGTGTCAGAAAAGTAACACAGATCCCAAAGCAGACAGGAATCCTCACAGCGCTATAAATAAAAGACCCAGCATCCTCCCTCAGTGACACGGCTTACCAGACTCATGGGCCAGCCCGTGCAGAGGCTGAGGTGTCGAGGCTCGAGACGGCCTTGTGCCTAGAAGCAGTAGGAGTGTCTTTGTCAAGTCTGCACATCACATCATGACACCACTTTAATAAAAACAGTCATTCTATCCCCCACCTGCCAATGCCCTCCCCCCACGCCACCTCTCCCTTCTGCCTCTCATCCTGTTTCTCTGGTCACATGACATTTGTACAATAACTTGAGTCCTGACCTCGTATATGTGTATGTGGCTGTATTCACAGTGTGATTAAAACAAATACTGTCCATTTTCCATGTGGAGGACAAACACTTTCATAAGGGCACACGGTTGTTTGATTTTGGCCAGTAACAATGCCGCTTATTTTATCTTGAACACTGTCAAGTATAAATATTGACAATGGCATGTGAGCTCTTAAAGTCTGCAGAGCGGGCATTGACATTAGCACCAGGTTATGTCTCAAGCTCTTTGATCTAACCTTGTGCTCAGAAAAGTCAAATATGTCACCTTGGGGGAAAGGACGGGCCTCACTTCACCTCAACAGCTGGGGGTGGAACCCAACAAACTATCTCCAATTTTGCCATCATATTTACCCATATATATAATATAATATAGCAAAATATCTTAACCCTAAACCAGCAAAGAACACAGATAGAAGCTTGAGAAGTTGCCCCTACCCAATGACGCTCCATTAGTTGAAGATGAACTCAAACCCTCTTTAAGCCTAAAGTTCTAAGTTCTATTCCCATTAGCCATCATCTCTAACCTGTTGTCCAAAGCAAAGGAGCTGAGTCGTGGTTGCAGGTGCACTTAGCTAGACAGGGATTAGCAGTGGCATGGAGATGCTTAACTTCCCACCGAGTCAGCAACACAGCCTCTCTCTCTGCTCATGATATCAACATGGACGGCACTCATGGAGAACACGGAGAATAAATGGTAAGTGAAGCATTTCTTGTGCTATTCTCCAAGTACTGTCTATAAATTACATGTCAGCACCAAGAGACACAAATAATATCACTGAGAGACAGCGAAACCTCAATAATGCATTACTGCAAGCAGATCCTCTTGTGATGACATCCCAGGGTTTACAAACAATTAGACCAGCCTTCATAAGTCCATGACTCATCCCTTACCTATTGCAACTCTCTGCCGACACAGAGGGATTATGCAGAGGGTAACGGATTACCACTCCATTACCAATTTATTCAGATGACCAATCGTATGCCAGACTCAAAATACTTTGGCTATCTGGCTGCCACGCTTTGGGAATGGTTGAAACCTAAGAAGGAACAAAAATCTCTTGGCATCAAGCCAGCTGAAGCTCACCGACCCCACCGGCAACCTGATTTCTTAATGGTAACATCAAGGTGTGATCATTCATTGGAAAAAAATATTTGTCTCAACTCTCCCACTTGCCACTGATACTTAAAAAAACAACAAAAACACAACAATAGAAAAACAAGCTTTCTAACTGGGTCCAAGACTTGGCCTAAAAGTAGGGAATTCTGCAAATGCCAATATTTGGGACAGGTTAAATATTTACAGGAACAAGCAGCTAACGATAAATAAGTAACAAGAAAAACAAGAAAGAAAAGAGAAAATAACGGACCCTCCTTGATATTTGATTAGACCAAAATAATTAAAGTCACTGCATTCTATTTGAACCTGTCAGTATAACATATAAAAGAAATATTTTATGATTCAAAGCACTCAAGAAATCCAAACAATTGCAATATTACCCAATTTCCATGCCACAAGTAGATGTCATACATCCGTTAGGGGACAACTGTTGACAAGTGTGACTCTTATCAAAATCAAATATTAACTTCAGTCATGATGCTATATGCTAACCTAAATATAAAGTGAAAGTTCTATCTAAGCAGTGAGCCTGATTTCTTAAGAATAGGGGCTGAAATGGCATTCCTGGTAACATCATGACTTTTTAATCCACACATCTGTGTAACCATATGGGGTGTTAAATATTGGTTAGGAGCTGTCGTTTTTAACATTTCAACATGTACCATGACCTGTAACTGTGTGTAACTGTAGGGCGATATAAGTCAGGATTCTCCCATGACTTATCCGAACTAACCTTTGAATAAAGAAAATCCATTGATCTCTGGGTGTTGGTCCGTCTAGTCCTGGACAACCTTGTCAACGGAGTGGCTGTTCCTTTGCCTTCATTGAGGTTACAAACTTCATAAGGCAGTTCTGGCCATTTTCTGGGGAACTCTCACCGAGTCACTGTTCACATGACTACCCAAGCAATAGGAAGTGGATATAGGCTAGTTTCACAATGACCGCCCCCATTTCAAAATCCAATTACTGATTGTCTTGACTATCCTCAAAACCAAAACCACAGACTCGTATAGTCATTGCTTTAAGAGTAATCATTAACCCAAGGGAGCAACTGTTGCTGCATTGTGGACGTCAGCCAATTACAGCTAAGATGCAGTCACACAGCAAATACACTTATCGGTGACATAAAGGATTGCTATGTCTGTATAATTGTCCCTGGGTTGTAAACGCAACTGCTTCTAGACACAGTAGACTGTGCTATATAGACGTTTCCTAAGTAGACTGTAAAATGGCACTGGTTTCCAGGCAGAATGCATTGTAAAGTGGTTGCCTGCAAAGGTTCACTCTTGGCTTGCTTAGAGTGGCTGATCAACAATCAGAGGGTATACTATGCTTTACGTTATGGTATATGTTATATAACTTCATATGACAAATACAAATCAACGATGAAAAAAACAATCACTTCACATGAAATTTTAGACACAATCTTCTAACTGAATATCCATTCAACACAAGTTAATAGTAAAGCAAACAGACAAGTAAGCTTACACAAGTTTTCACAGTTTTTGTGCACCTGTGTAATCTTAGTTCTGCATCAACTGCATGGCTTTAAAAGAGCATTGATAGGCTTTTTGCCAACTTTCAAGGTGAATGCAAAACCAATAAACTGCAAATCTGTGTTCTGATTGCAAGAGCACAAGTGTATGTAAACAAAGTTGTGGAGGTGTCTGGGCAGGTCAAGGATATTACAGTAGCATCCACAGGAGACGACCTTTTGAGGAAAAATTATCTTGTTTCCATGAGATAACACTTCAGCCTTTATCTAATCAGGATTAACATTAATTTTTCACCCTACAGAAGCCTGTCCTTCACAGAAAAGTAAGCAACATGGAATAAGCAGCCCCCTGAAATGAAAGTATACAGACCGACAGCTTCTCTGGGCCACATTACAGTAAAGGGCATGGTTGGGGATAACTGGCAACTGCTAAGCTAGTGTGGGATAAACTCTGCTCGGTAGTATACAAATTTGATCCCACAAGATGTTCTATCAGTGCGCAGACGGAAATCTTTTTGAGTTCAATCTGCATGAGATTCCATCCTGTGACCTTCATCTTAAGCCACTGACTAAAATAACACACGGATGCCTAAGATGTCAAATGAAAGGAAATTCTTATAAAGAACATTCCTGACCTCTAATATGCTTTTATCTTGCCTCACGGTACATACTGTGGTATGTCATGCTTGCTGAACAAGAAGAAGATACTCTATTGAAGATGGCAAACAGGCAGTAACTTAAACTGTGTCCTAACTGGATCATACAAACTTTTAATACAGACTACGAGCAGTAATCTTTTCAAAAGAGCAAAGGGGAAAACCCCAGTGATACCTGGAATGCCACACAGCTGGGCCAGTGACGAAGAGGGCAGTTGACTGGAGAAAAAAAATACAATATTTTTAAGGGAAAAAAGTCACTAAAAACAGTGATTGTGTTTGTATGCTAAAATCGATCCATGGGCCTCTGGAAATGGCCCCTAACCAACCAAACTGGGCTTCAGCCCATGGTAATAACACAGTGCCTAGCCAGCTGGCTCTCTGGTCTCTGGTGAACTGCTCACTGAAAAATGAACTGGCCACAGAAGACAAAAATGATCAAGAGGTAAAACATGGTCCAGAGTTCTCTGCATCAAGTCCTAACAGCTTTCTCTGTTCTTCTTCTCAAAGTAGATGACCAGCGGTTCTACTCAACTTGACTTTCAAGGTCCATCACAGGAGTACAAAACCACCCTGGTGTAGGAAATGATATTCAGTGTTACTAGCTAATCCTGACAAAGATATTACTCAACAGAACGACCCTAGAGCCACAACACATCGAGGCAGAGGAGGAAAGTCCCCGTGAGCCATATTGTATGGTAGTGCTGTGGGGGTAAACAGTTCAACCAAAAACCTAAACTCAAATAGAGTTGACTTTTGGAACTAAAAAGGCCCTGAAAAGGCTGACGAGGCATAACGCGAGCCCAGAGAGGATGTGCAGCTGGGGGAGCGGGGGGCGAGAGAGAAACACTTGGCAAGCCTGACTGGCACTGTCCTCTGGAGCAATACTGTTGAGTTCACACAAAAACAGTGCGCTCAGGACGTGGAACGCAGACATATAGAGGAGTGTGATTGTGGCGAATGTCTGACTGGGGCAGAATCAAAGCAAGAAGGGGAAGCTGCTCCATGTGGAGAGGTTGATAAAGAGAGATGTATATGGGGTTTCTTGGAAGATGGAGGACACTGGCGATACCACTATCAAGCACTAATAATTTGCACATTGTTTTCAAAAATGGATAATATTTAGGTTGTAGTACCGGTATGATCTATATCTTACATGATTTACTTTTATAAAGTTCAGTTATTCTGCAGACACAAAGCATTGACTATACTTGCTCTGCAATGAGTAAGGGTAAGCTGTATCAAATCTTATATCCATATCAGCCCGAATGGATTCACTTTCTACTTAAGACATAATTACCAATCAAGTATAACTCGTTTACATAATTTTCACCATTAAAAAACTCCTTAGATTGGCTCAAGAGAGAGCAGAAGCACTCACAGTGTAGCTGCTGGGTATCGCCGTGTCCTTGACCTGGCTGGGGTTCTGGGGGTCACTCATGGCTCCAGCTCCGGGACGCACCTGTGGGCTGTGGGCTGTGGGCTGGGCTGGGGCTCGGCAGAGCTGACTGCTTCACACCTGGGTCAGGCTTTAGCCCTTCTCTTTCTCACTGGGACTCAGGCAGGAACTTATGGGCAGCATAACCTGTGGGCAGAGCAAATGAGGAGATGCATGATTGGAGCAGTTCATTAGCCAGGGTGTTGGGCGCACCTCCACTGGCCTCTGTGTGTCAGGGTAGGGGGTCAGGTCTGGACAAACAAGCCAGCACAAATACTTAGATCTTCATGACTTTCAATTTTTTTTTGTTAAATTTGATTTGCTAATTAGTTAATGAATTGTTAATCCAAGAGAATAAAGTTGAATCATAGATAACATTTTATTTTGTGACAGGCATTTTGGTTGAAGGAGAAACAGCAAAGCCAATGTACAACAAAGAACTCAGTCCAAAGGCACTTCCAAGTTGTCAACACTGATTCAGTATTAAGCAACTGATAACAGCTAGATAAGCAGGAGTGGCTACTGTGGAACGTTAATGAAGATAAGGAACAGCACGTGGCTCTTGACACAGCACTTAGAGCTGCTGCACAGGAAGACACACAACTGAGGCCTAAATTCAAGAGGAAATGGGAACATCACACGCAGCATTTCCCACTTAATCTAGACAAGACTGATGATAGAGTTCACGGAATGCAATGTATACTGTGTATATGTATAATGTATACAAAGTACAGGCAGCTGTGGATGCCTTTCCACTAACGAAAGATGAACAGCTTTCACAGATTTTTAAAGTGAGTGGAAGACATTTAGGTCTGACCTTCTAAATGGCTCACATGAGCTGCAGTAGAGGCAAGACACATGTCACACGTTTTTGTTGCTGTTAACACCATCTCAGACCTAACTGAGTGAAATGAAATTATAATGTTCAATATTGAAAAACGCTACAGCATCTACCTAGCAGACACATACAAAACAAAATTACAAAATTACATACAAAACAAAACACCCTTAACAAAATTCACCTCCTGGAATACATAACAGTCTTTCAGTGTCACAGCACATTGTTACAATGTGTTTGAAACAACTGTAGGTTTCCCTTGAACCAGACCTACTAGTACAAAATCAAGACAACCTGTTCTAAAATGTAACTAAAGTTCACCTAAAGTTTCCATCTTTCATCAACCCTAATGGCCAACAACAACAAAAAAATACCCCCAAATACCTAAAACTTGTCCCATGTTTGTTAATTTTTTTATGTAGGCTATATCTTATAAAAAACAAGGGCCCTGATATCTTTATAGTCAGATAAGGCTAAATATTAGTCATTGTAAAAACTTCATTGTCAGTCATTGTAAAAACAGAGGAAACGTGCGCAAGATGCATGCTTGGGTTGCAATCCATAAATGATTTACTCTTGAGAGCATTTTGGTATGACAGATACCATTTTAGAATTCATCTGAGATACAATTTTATAATGTTAGAACGTCTCAACCTTGAATTAACAGACATTAATGATAAAGAACAAACTGTACTAATAAATAAGTAAATGGTCTATTATACAATTGATAAGCACAATATCTTAATAGCTCACTGCATAGTACAGACATACTCATATACTTTTCCCTTGAACTTTACATGCTAGATTCCTGGAAACTTAAAATCAATCAGGAATGTCAATTGCATAAAATGTCACATAAGAATAATCTGAATTCTAATGACACTGCTTTGGTCACCCAGAGCATGGGAAAAGGCAAAAACATATGTATTTAATTTAAAACGTAATTTAATGCACTTAACAGACAAAATAACAGCGTGACCTATAATAACAGAGAGTCATGTCATTCCGTGGTAATAGGGCCCCGTTTCCTAGAGGGCACCCAAACCCATCACAGCAGGACTCCTCTAGCCCTACTGCCAGAGGGCCTGATCTCTTATGTCAGAGCTGAGGATTTTTAGTTACCGTACCACAAAAGTCCTCTCACCCACTCAACAGGCTGCCTACCTTCCTACTGAGCAGGAAAAAGAAATACAAGACGCCCCCAGCCGTGCTTACGAAGTGCTGTCCTGTTGCTTATGGGAAGCCCAGTTCTATGTGTAAAAGATGATGGTTGTTTTTCCATTCCACCAGATAAAATCACCATTTCCAATAACTTGGGGGGTGGAACACTACCTGGGGGGGGGGGGGGGGGTTATTACACACTATCACACACACACACACACACACACACACACACACATCAAATAGTGTAAGAAAACTTGCTGCTACCAGGCTTTGCACCAACCTCTCAGATGTCTGGTCTTCTGACGGCTCAACCATGAGGGTGAAACATTACTAAATATTCTGTTGTGTCACATTCTACAACCTCGCTGGCTGGTACCTGGCAAAAGTTGCACCTCCTCTGTCTTGGGGCCTGTACGTTCATACTGTTCATACTGTTGTAGCCTTTGTACCAGGAAGAACAATGGTTATAGTAATAGCAAATCTACTACTTTTCTCAAGCAAAAAGACCATACAGCGGATTGCACTGTCAGGTATTCCATGTGCTTCCCAATCACACACATTGGGAAATTGGAAGGACAAACAACTAGAAGTGCCACATGCCTAAAGACACAATAAACTTGTCGGTATGTTTGAATTAACCAGTATTACAGTTCTGGAATGAACACTAGAGAGGAAACAACTACAGGAGGGGTGTTTTCAAAGCAGACCAGTAACACATGACCTAATGCATGGAAAGCAACAGGAAGGTAGGTCATTTCTCACTCTCAGCTGATGAGCAAGGCTTTTTTTGGTGGTGGTTCAGCAGAGTGAGCCAACTCTTTGTCAGCACCGGTTCCCCAAAGACTTGCTGAAATTGCACAGTGACATTCATCTGTCTTTTCTTTTTTAGATTCACTTTTGAGTTTAATTGTCCAAAACATCTCTATGAATATATATATATAAGTGTAGATCGATCTGGGTAATGGTGATGTGATTCACGCAATTAAATACTACATTTCATTCACTGAAAAAATGAGATACAAATATAGATTAATTATTCTAATTCGAATTAAAAGCTTTGTTGGAGACCTACGTGCTGGCAGCGTCAAGATCTAAAAAAAGCTTTACTTTGTGGTCAGGATGTGGTAAGTTCCACAAATGCAAGAGTAAGTGTCAATTTGTTTTCCCCTCATTTCAATACACTACAGAAAAACTACTCAAGGAACAAAATTAAATCACTTGAATGAGAATAAGTGGGCATAGTAAGCATGAATGGGCAAGTAAACATTTTACTTGTAAAGTAATCTCTGACCATGTTCAGGAATGGCTTTCAGCCATTCATCCAAGGCTTCAGATGATGTCAAATTACAGACACGGGTATAGTTTTATGACATGTCTTTTCACTTTTGGCAAATATAAAGGGGTGCGTGGGTTGCTTTTTGAGTAGACATTAAAAGAAGTTATTCCAGACATAAAAAATTGGAGAGACACGGCAAATGCCAATCCTGAAATAGACACAGAATCACAATGTGCAAACCCTCACAGAGGAATAGCTTTCTTATAACAAGAGGACAATAACAGAGTATTGCAAGCAAGTACTAGTTTGCCTTGCAAGTTTTATGGACGAGGAACGGCTTTAGCCAGCTTACCCACATCTTTACAACATGTTGTTTTCAGTCGTCGTCTGTCCAGCTGGAAAAGCACACCACCACTGGATGACAGTTTCAGACTGATTTAAGAGTCGGCAGACGCATGCTTATGGATAACTGTGTGCATGGGTGAGCGAGGAAGCTAGGAATTACATACGTCTCAGTGTTTCATTACAGAAATATTTTCAAATCCAGGTCCTCATTAGAATAATTATATCATTCACACACATACCGCTAGGTATTTTTCCTTATGCTCACGTACATATGCAAACACGCAGGGAGAATAAGACAGACAGAGAGAAAGAGATAGAGAGATAGAGACAGAGAGAGAGAGAGAGAGTGTGTGTGTGTGTGTGTGCACGGTAATGGTGTGGTGGAAGTCCAGTGGAACCCTGGGAAAGCTTGATGGTCTAATTGTCTTATCAAACTCACAAGACAGGACGCATGTCTCCGTCTGATTGCCAGATCTCTGCAGTACCTCATCACTCTTTTACTGACTACGAAGCAGAACAGCTACTTTTATTATCCATTTCCACATAGAACAAACAACAATTTAGGCTATATCACACAGACTGCCTTCTTAGTGGTGATACCACCTTGTCTACCATGAGTCTGGGCTGTAATGTGCATACACCCTTGCTTAGTGGACTGCAAAAAAGAAGAAAAATCTCAATCTCTCAAGAGCTCTTCACAGAAAAGTTGCCTTTGCGCCAGGTAACACTGTTGCTGAGATCATTTTTAAGAGTTTTAAAATTCTAAACTACTAAGCATGGAGAGTAAGCATAGTTTAAAGTTTGATGTCCAAATTGTGTAAGATGAGAGAATCACAGTTTACGGAACATTTCTATAAACCTTAAAAATTTTAGAACGCAATCCTACTCTAATAGATAATATATCTTAATTCAGCTAGCACTCAAATACCAGAGGAAAACTGTCTAGAGACTATAATGTTTCATTTTCATCCTTGAAGTGTACACACAATCAGGACGGGGAGGGGGGGACTGTGGAAGCAGGCATTGGGAGCAAATCCATGAAAGATACAATGGAGACAGCTGGACAAACACTAGAGATGGCTAGAGAATGGGAGAGTATGAATGAATGAATGAATCAATGAATGAAAGACCATCTTACCTTAGTGTGCTTACTGCTGTGGGGCGACCACTGTCATCGTAGTGTAGAGCCAGGGCACTGTGGAGGAACAGCAGTGGTGCAGTGAGAGAAGAAATAGAGAGAGAGACAGACAGACACAGAGAGAAAGAGAGGGAAAAGGCGAGAGAGGTGGGAAAGAAGACCAGAAGACTGTGTGTGAGAGTTCTTTTTCAGGCAGGGGCTCCTCGCGGCTCACACAGCAGACTGATGGCTCAATCCCTCCTCCTCTGGATTATGTTTCCTCTGCTCAGACTTCTGACAAGCACCCATGTGACCAGGGGTAACAACTCAATAATGACTCAGCTCTGACACTCTCACGCGCACACACACACACACACACACACACACACACACACACACACACACACACACACACACACTTAAGAGACTGCTCAGTTAGCCCGTGTCAACAGCAACACAAAAGCATGGAAGCTTTTAATTTGGGAAATAAAATTAGATTGGCGAGACTATCTTGGCTGAAATGAGTCAACCTTTCTCCCTCACCTTTCAAACCATAACACCAGCTGTGGTGGAGGAAGTCACCAGCAACACACCACCAACAGCCACACCACCCACACAAAAACTAAGATTATATAGTCGATTTTATTACACTAACTAATAACTTCATTACATTCACTAAAGCTGGAGATGTAATGAACCATCTCACCCTCTGCCTATCCTCTTCTATGGGGTACGGTATGGGAACACCGCCCTCTATGCCCTTTACCTGATATTGTTCTTGCTCTAAACATGATGTAACAAGAGAGGTTGACAGTGGTGTAATGCTACAGGTTGTGCTCTGGAATCCTGAGAGCACCCTTTACTTCAAGCAAGCACTCCTTAGCCGATGACTTTTTATGACGATACAAATGCTGTGCTTCTCTGTTTGAACTGACATCCACAACAAATCAGATCAAATCTATTTTGTACATGCTTTTTTTCTGTGGGGACGCTGCAGTACACGGCTGACATTGTGACACATGTGACAAATGTCATTCACGCGCAAGTCCTATTTTTCTTTAGTTCTGTGTCATACACAGCTTCTCACGCAAATTCGACAACAGAGATCATCAGGTTCATCTGAGATCCCCATCCGGCTCATATCATGACTACATCCTTATTACTCAGAGTTTTTTACATTATGCCATTTGATCTCACCAAGTAAAGAAACACACTTGCAAGATATCACATCCGAGAGAAACAAGATTTCCTTGTCTAATTAAACTCCTCTTTACAGCCTTAGTTTGAAGCATCGTGTGTAGAGGAAGGCACTCCTCAGTGCTCATCCCTTGTCCAAAATCTTATACCAGTCCATCAGTAAACATGATAGTGGCAGCAACATACCTGGGAATGTCTGGCAGTGACAGGGACTGGGCAACTTGACCTCAGCACTCAGCACTCACACAGTTTGTGCTGAAGCAGACTGTGCTCCCACCAGAACAAAAGACACCTAGCATACAAGACAGACAATGCGGGAGTGGAATGGCTTGAACGACCCAGCGGGGAATCTGGCTTGAACCCAACTGAACATCTTCAGAGAAACCTAGGCCTAAATGGCTGCACATGGAACGTTCAGAGGAGTTCCAGAGGATCTGCAGAGACGAATGGCAGGTCCCCCTAGCCCAGATGTGCAAAGCTTTTCGCATTATACACACAAAGACTCAACTCTCTTCACTCCAGAAGGGGCTTCAGTTCAAGCGATAGTTTGGAGTAATTCTAACCATGGCTGTGCTTAACTAATAATATCCAAGGATGGAGGAAGGATAGAGAAACACTGTAGCCAACAACTAGCCACCGAAATAAAAGTTCTAACAGAATATTTTTCTACTTTAATATGCCTACTATGAGAGAGAGGGAACAGAGCTACATTTCCATGCCATGAGCTGATATGTGTGAGCCTTGAAGCATTTTTGTGCATGTGAGTGAGTGTCTGCTCGTGAGTATGTGTCAGTGAGCTTAAAAAACACAAACCCAGGAGTCACATGATGTCCTTGCATGAAGTAGCTGGGGGTAAAAACCCACTATGCTATATCTGGACCTCAAACCCTGGGGTATTTTCTCTTTACCAAAATTCCAGGAATAGAAGAGGTGAGCTGTGGCTGGGCATCAGAAACAGTCCATTCACAACAGGTGCCGATGTGGCGGCACGATATTTGAGAGTAAACTGGATTATACCGTCTTCATGTTTCTGCAGGTCTTTATTGCTAAAATATAGAGCAAGGAATAAACTCAGTAACGGGTGGCATTCTATAATCTTTTTTTCTAAGGTTAATTTGAATAGATGTGGACATCCCAATATGATGTTAATATTCATGGAAGATATGCAATCCATTCAAATCACAAAATCCATTTTGTAGGCGATGATGCCACCTTTGTTACGCTTTGATAATGAGTATTCAACAATGTTTTTTGGCTAGAAATGGCATGGTTATTTTCATCCCTTTCAGCAGAGTCAAATTTGATTTCTCAAAAATTTCATGACTTTGTTAATGACGTCACCCGTTTGGAATCATAAGAAAGAAAATTGTGCTGGTGGTTTTCTGTGGCATCCTTGGTTACTTGCAGGAAATCATCTAAATTCAAACTGGACTGAAAATTAAAACACAGAGAAATAACTCCCAAATGGCACCTACTGACACACACTGGGATCCATATTAAGCCCACAGCATGTGTATTCCCCTACATTCTACTGCATGGACAGAAGTATTCTGTGAGGTCCATCAATGTGTTCTGTTCTCATTTGTTCTGAGCAATCTAAAATCATAGACAGCTGATCAGCCAACAACACACTAAACATAGGCTAATAACTGTGTGGGCCACTCCATTGCTTTAACCCTTAGAAAGGTTGTATGTGATATGACTGTTGATCAATCAGGATCTGCTTAACAATCAGTACGTGATATGAAGTGTGGATACCTCTGTGGTAGATGATATCTCACCATGTAACCTACTCTGTTGGCCTGTGCCTAGATCACAAATGCCCATGTCTCCATGGGGACTTAGCAGCACTGCTAATTAATAGCTTGGCTGCTTCTCTTCTCAGAAGAGTCCCTGCCTCTAAGTGGTACTCCTACTGAGATCCCTTGTCCTGCAAACACTGCCTCAGTTCCAGCTCCAACAGCTTCAACGGTTTCACAGACTCGTGTCCAAACCTCACAGGGCCCTGCCACTTGGCAAGTCTGATGATGTCTGGCACACCCATGCTAAGATATGCACCTACTGGGATAGGAGTGGTTCCAGAGCCACAAGCAGACCACAGGAATTGTCTTTCTCTCCAGTGATTTAATTTTTTGATCTCATATTGTCTTCTCTCTCATAACTAATCTCTCTGCTAACTTTGCTGGTGCTAACTTTTTTTCAGAGTAACACGGGTAGTTCAACTCGGCCTGGTTTGTTTGTGGACTCACTCAGTCTCGGCATGCTAAACAACAGCTGCCACTGGGTACTGCAGTATGAGAAGAGGACATTAGTGCACACTGCATCTGTTGGGGGGATCTGTGCCCTCTAAAAATAAAAAGGTAAACTTCATGCCAATCTGTCCAGCTGAAGACCACTGATGACAGATTACTCAACATGCAATGCCTAAAAAGGCCTCTATGCGAAGGTAAACCTCAAAGCATCCTCAATGTACTTGGCTGGAAAGATCTTTGTAGTGTACAGACAGGAGAACAAGAGAAAATCCACATGTCGGTGAAAGGCTAAATTGACAATTGAACAATATCAAGAATGGTCTGCTGCAATGAATTGACCGTCTGTCCATTCATACCCATAGGTATGCAGCCATATCCTGTTTGGTCCAGCGTCTGTATGTGCTCCCAAGCCTCTCATCAAAGGCAGAGGCTCACCAGCAAAAACAAACCATTCACATTCCCATGGGCTACATATGGGGTCACAGTGAACATACATGCTTCATATATTAAACTCGCAGAGCTGTAATACATGTGGATGCTGTCCTTTGCGTGCATTATTTCAAAGATGTAAATATTCCCAGTCTGCAACACCTGCCCTCAGGACACTGGAGCTTGTGTTGGTACAAAAAAAGGAAAGCAATATCATCTGGACCTTCACTCACAAAATAATTATTTAATCGCACCTGCATCCACAATTCTGATCAGTGTTTGATAGGAGCTGCTAACTAGGCATGAAAGGGTGAGCTGAGTTGCATACACAATACAGCTGAGGCCTGCTCATGTTTCTAGTAGACAAAAGGTCAGTGAAATTTCTCACACTCCAGTATATTTTATTTGGAGCTAAAACCCCTAGGATGTGTAACATGACGACACCAACTAGGCCAAGCACTGGGAAGGAACAGAGCTGAGCAAGGACCAATAGCACACAGAGTCTCAATAAAACAAAGAACAATAGACCTGAAATCTTAAACTCCCATCGAGAAAGCACTGGGCTGGCAAGATATTTGCAGGGAAATGAAGCGGCATGGGTGCCAACCGAGTCAGAAGAGGACTTCTGGGATTAAAAGTGTTTAGGCTTCAGTGTCTAGGCATTCCATGACCAACCAGTCAGATCTCTCACGCTTAACCTCACACTGAATGACTTCCACTGTGCCTAGACTTAGAGAGGTGCTATGACATCAAACAGGCTAGAGAATACAAAGTAGAAAATAATAGCAGGAAATCATTTCTTGTGTGCTATCTTAAAAACGTTTGAAGGTCTTTACCTTTAGGGCAGACAGTTTGGAGTACATGACCAGGAGGTCTGAGTCAACTTATATGAATAAATATGACAGTGTGCTTGCGGCTACATCACAGAACTCTGAAACTGAAAAGAGATATCTCTGTTCAAATCAAGTCCTGCATCAAACGACCACCTTTCATATTCTACAAAACATGGGTGTTTTTCCCTCTACTCTAAACACAAACAAATCAATGTGAAGCCAACTTGGCTCTCCTTTTCCCCCAAGTTTACAAAGACATTATCAAACAGAGTACAATGCAGACATTTCCAACAACTATTGTAAAGAGAACAGCCACCAAGAATAACATGGCTATTACAAAGCCCCTGAATTTGTATTTTGACTTCCCTGATCGCACTGCTATTTAATCTCACCTCTACTATTTTTATGGGAGGAAAAAATACATTTCCATGATCTGTTATTCACTACATCGACTGCATGGGTCAGCCTGAAAATTGGTCTAGCGTAACAATAGGAGCTGAAAAAACTGAGTCCAAACCTCTGCCACAGACGTGCTCTGAACCCATGCTTGGCTGACAAAAGCCATGCTGTAACACTCCTCCCTATTAAAAACAATGGGAACAATGGTATGGAGACGTGGGAAGCGGAGACGAAACATAATAACATAATAATAATAACAGTTCCTTTCATGGATGCAATGTCATAATTCTGGTGGGTTTTTTATCATTAAACATTTCCACAAAACATAAACCTGTTGTACACCATGAGAAAAAAAGAAATGAAAGAATACATTAATATGGCTCAATGAACATATCATATCACACACCTTCATGAGACATTTCACTTGCAGGAAAAGCCCTGGCCAAGTTTCCTAAGAAGACAAAGATGTGTCGTAAAAGGGTAAAAAAGCAACAGGAAATGCTGATAACACATTTTACGCAGAAAGGGTGTGGAATGACACCTACAGTACTTCTGCATGGTTTTCACTTGACTGAGAAGTATTACAGAAAAGCATGCAGAAAATACATAGGACTAGGCTATGCCAAACTGAAGATTTCATTCAGAGACCAGCATTAAGGGAGCGACCGCTCAGGGCAAGACTAAGGCCTTATTCACACAGCAGACGCTGCGTTCGAGGTGCGTAGGTTGGTTAGGCAAAAGCATACGTTTTTGTTTGTTCGTTTTGTTTCATTTTTTTAAGATGGGCTTTCTGGTGGAGACCATCTCAGAATCAGGTCTACACCTGCCAAGCAGCCCGCATCCAGAGACTTACAGCAACATATAATTCCGAATGAACAGTTTGGTCATATGCTTGTCTTGGTTTCTTTAGAGCACATGGGTACCATTTTTCATGCAATTCTAGTCACATTAAAATATGCAGTCTATTCAGAACATAAGCTCAACTCAAATTTGCAATCATGTCATCTCGTGCTAGTCTTTGGTATGTACATGCCTGGGCTTACTTCTACTAATTATTGTCACTCTTGATGACACTATGGACAAGCAACACTGACCATAATGTGGATTACTGTGGCAAGAGTGATATACCAAAATAGGCCTAATGCTTGATTATCCTTCAAAATGAAGTTACTGTCATTAAGCATGCATCACATGAAAGGACCTAAACCCAAACCCTTTTAACATAGACAGCAGATGTGCAAATGTGTGCAAAATTTGTCAGAGAGAGGACTGACTTCCTCAACCCATCCTGTCATATGGCCGCTGACAGAATTAGAGTGAGCAAAGCACATAAAACAACAGCTCTTTACAACAGCCTTTGTTCAATCTGGACTTTTTATAAATATGATGGGCCTACTAGACTAACTGGTGAGGGCTGCACTTGTAGAAATGTCCTAATTTTTTCATTGTTTTATCTTACAGATAATGTGGGAGGCCTACAGATCTACAAGTTCTTGAATGATAAGTGTAAGCATACAAGACAGTAGGCCTAACCCTCCAACTATTGTGGAAGGAAACTTAAATTTACGTTTGCAGAATTATATCTGACAGCCTCCAGCAGGCCATTATTCTCAGCTACAGCCCATGCTAGGCCGTCTCAGACTTTGCTCACAGAGTTTAAGACACTTCTGTCTTTAAGGAACAACTGCAGGTGCAGTCCTTAGTATGGACAGCAAGTAAAATGACCAAGGTTTAGGCTAAGTGACCAAGTTACATTTGTAGATGCCATATTCTTCTGTCATCTTTCACTGTCAGTTGTCCAGCTGTTTACCATCTTTATTAAATTGCCTAGACGGTAAGTTTGTTTAGGAATATACTATAAACGTCCCCAAGCTTCATCAGCTATTAAACCACACCCACAATTGATGCATCACTGCTAGCTTCAGTTAGCTCAGATTTGTTAGAGGCTGAGGAGAATGACTCCAATATTTTGCTACTCATAATCAAAATAGAGATAATGACAGTGGTACTGTGTCAAATGAATGTATACAGTAACGTTACAGTACATAATGATTCTTGTGAGTCCGCAAAACATAAGCGGTAGGCAACTAGTCTAAGCTACCGAAGACCACTCACTATGAGAGAACGTGGCCAGCTAGCGGTTATCGTTAGCCCATCATTTCAGCTATATTTCGGTAACTGACGTTCGGATAATGTCACGACACAAAAAGTACGCGTAGGTCAGACACACAGTGCGTAGCAAGCGTCCACTAATCATGTCATGTAAATTTCAAAGACATACTGTGGACAGCATAAAACGCACATCCATATAGGCACCCAGTAAGCTGTCATTTCATTTCGACCAGTGTTTTTACTGGATTCATTCAACATGCTCGTTATCTTTTCTTTCAGGTTTAGGGTGTCAGGTCACTATTTAGACTTTACGCTACATTGGTAATATTAGTTAACTTTAACCAAGAAAAATGGGATAATGTAACTGCTGGTCGCCTGCACCACAGCACCGCACTGATAACTTAAGTCGGGTGTAACGTCTCTCGGAGAGAAGCGTGTATTAATTTGGCTTCAGTGTTTTCAGTGACATATTGTTTCTTTTTCTCAAAAACAACATTACAAAGTAACAAATTGTTAGCATTACCTCATTGTCCGTGCCCCCGTGCCCCCTCCCGCTTCACAACCACAAATGCATCGTGCGCGTGCGTGAGAGTGAGGAGATACATATTTTTCAGTGCCTCCAGAGAATTTTTGATGTTTGGTACGTTTTAGTTTATGGGTGAACAAAACTCAGTAATTCTCCTTGCAAATAGGCCGAGAGCAGTTTATGACAATTCGCTTCTTTTATTTACCCCTGTTGCCAAGTACTTGTAGGCGCAGGTAAACTAAATGTTATTAACAAAAATATTAACGTCGCCTGCACTGATTTAAGCAGTAGGGGTCGCACTTCGCCTAGATATTGCAGAGCCGGCCAAGGCCTAGTTGGTAGGCTATTGGCTTAATAAACTCTACAGGCTCCAAGCAATAGGCCAGAACCTGACAAATGAAGTAGTTTGTTGTCTGCTTTTAAAACACTAGCAAAAATTGTTCTGTCGTTGGTATCTTGTGTCTGTCATGAACAGTGCATGCCTCCTGTCTTATGCCACTTGTCCTCTGTCTCAAAGTTATGGTCTGTCTTGTGGCACTAATTCATATCATAGCAGAGGGTAAGTTTGAAGTAGTTTACGAGGGCTGTCAAACTTTATAATTCTTAGAAGAGCCTCAAATGTGGAACATTTTAAAGGTATCATAACCTAACAGGCCATGTAAAGAAGCTTGTCCTTCCACTTCAGAGGGATGAGTAGACGGGCTAAGAGAGATGCAAAGGACATGGCCTGTGACTGACTATTTGGAAGGAGTATCTCTTCTGGGACCACCCAAAAGATAGCGGTCAATGGGTTTAGTGTAATGTCTTCACCATCCTGTGACACCTACTGTTTCCTGAAATGGCATAGTGCCTTACTTCTACTACATAAGACAGTTTATCAAGAGAATGAGGGCAAGTTTGACTTGTGCGCTCACTTTACGCAGTTGACTAAAACAAGGGCTCTTTTTTTATAAAACTAGCACAACAGTAAAATGACTGCGCATTTTCTCAGACTAGAAAAAAATCTGGCAATGATATGACCCAGGCTTCATACAAATTGTTTTGGAATTGGGTACTATGACTGATAATAATGAGGACCAAAAGGGGGCAATTAATTGTATTGCATCACTGCTAGCTTCAGTTAGCTCAGATTTGTTAGAGGCTGAGGAGAATGACTCCAATATTTTGCTACTCATAATCAAAATAGAGATAATGACAGAGGTACTCTGTCAAATGAATGTATACAGTAACGTTACAGTACATAATGATTCTTGTGACTCCGCAAAACATAAGTGGTAGGCAACTAGTCTAAGCTACCGAAGACCACTCACAATAAGAGAACGTGGCCAGCTAGCGGTTATCGTTAGCCCATCATTTCAGCTATATTTCGGTAACTGACGTTCGGAAAATGTCACGACACAAAAAGTACACGTAGGTCAGACACACAGTGCGTAGCAAGCTTTCACTAATCATGTCATGTAAATTTCAAAGACATACTGTGGACAGGATAAAACGCACATCCATATAGGCACCCAGTAAGCTGTCATTTCATTTCGACCAGTGTTTTTACTGGATTCATTCAACATACTTGTTATCTTTTCTTTCAGGTTTAGGGTGTCAGGTCACTATTTAGACTTTACGCTACATTGGTAAAATTAGTTAACGCTACATTGGTAATATTAGTTAATAATAGTTAGTTAGTAACTTTAACCAAGAAAAATGTGATAATGGCAATGGCAATTAATTGTATTGAGAACATTGAGAGACATTTTTGACAGGTGGGATCTGTGTCAGGATAGATTCTGGCAAGCTTGCCGCTGCGGACATTCTGACAATGAAGGACTTTGTAGTCCATGTCTTACAGAGTGATGGCGTATTCACTGTCAATTGCTGGCTCATATTACCTTATTTCAAATGTCTAATTAGTTCTTCTTCCCATGCACTTTACTCAGATCAGTTGGACAAGATGGGGATGGGGGCTGTGTGGTATTGGGCTGTGGGCAGGGGGAGGAAGGTGGTGGTGATTTGGTTGAGGTTTGCAGAGTTGTGTGACAGTGAAGGGAGTGGAGCGTCCTGGAGGTTGGGGTGGGTCAAACAACCAAACAACCTGGGGGCGGTGTTCAATAAAAATTAGTATGTCCGTTTATTGGAAAGGGGAGAGGGTAGAATGCAATTTATGAAAAGCATGTATGCAGAGGATCAGGAGTATAAATGTGCGTGTCAGTGCAGTGTATAAGTGTGGTGATGGGGATGAGTATAGTGAATGTCAGATTTGTGGATTTATGGTTGGTGGAGTAGAAGTGTAAAGAGCTGTAAGGCAGGTGTGTGTGGGTGGATGTGTGCAGTAAGGTCTCATTGTTATTTTTGGTGAGGAGATCTGTACTATATTTTATATAGGCTACTGGGGCAAACCTCCTGCATCACGGACCATTTTGTATATAAATCATGTTTTTCCATAAACAAACAAAATGCTACAGAAAATGTGAACATGTATCATATGATACACTAGCCTAGAAATCTAGATGTACCCTAGTGGTAGCAAATAGTTTTGCTCAGTGACTACGTCTAGCCACAGGTTCCAAGGTTTGGTCGGACCAATCATATCGTTCTTTCCTTATAGAGTGGCCTAGACATAGCCTAGCTGTAGCTTATCAGCTTATCCATGTGCAGAGGCAGTTTGAAAGACAACGCCCCTTGGATTCAACCCGGTCTATTGGTCATGGCCAGACTGTACATTTTGATGTAATAGTCTGTCTTGTCAGGGTAATGGTACACAACAATGTAGTTGCAATTGGGTTGCATTGAGGATAGTCTGAGTGTAAGATCTTTTTCCATGTTATCTTGTTGGTGACAACTGAAAACCCATTCACAGATTTATTATGCCACTTCAATTGATCCAATTACCCCCAGGGGTACTTGTACCCCACTGGTATAGGGTAAAGGTCTTAACAGTTATCCATATAAAGTGTAGCCTACCAATTATTTTTATTAGGTCAACATTGTTGTATTGCAAGTTTTCTAAAATTTTATGAGGGATTTTAGCCTATTAATAATTAATATAGCACTACACATTACCTGCAGGCCTACATCCCATAAATAGTAAATAGGCCTACCAAGCACCAAGGCAGTGCTATCATTACTCTTATATTTATATCTTACCAAAACTGACAGTGAACACCTCTCAGATAGACCTACCGACCGTCCCCTCTGGCTCAAGAACGATTACAACTGCGCTCAGTGGTTCTGGGGCGACATGTACCGTAGCCTCCTACTGTGTCGTGCAGGGGGCGTGTCCTATACAGTCAATCATAACCACTGGATTCAGTGGTCACGCGAAGTGGACGAAACTTGTAAATGTTGACTGGCAAAGCAAATTGATGCTTGAACTAGCTTTTAGAGCTAGCAAGCAAATAGCCATAAGACAATCAACGCAGCAACTTGGCATATTTACCTGCTCTTTAAGCATTTTCTAGAGGAAACCGAGTGTTGTGCGCATGGATTCCTCTCCGGTGAGATTAAACCAGATAACGTTAAAACCCACGAGAATGTGTCTTTTATCCAAGTAACGTTATGCTAACTAGACAACAAAATGAAAATGGTAGCTATTTCATCATGCTATCAAGGGCAGATTAAGTTATCGAAATAACTTACTGAAATAACGTTGAGGCTAAATCCAACTTCAAAGTCTGTCAACTGTCTGAACATCTTTTAGCTAACGTTAACCTATGTCAGCTTGGCGTCATAGCTAAAGCTGAGTTGCTACTTTGCATTGGTTAGGACAGCTAACGTTACATTAGTAAATCATATTGGCAACGTTACCGATAAGCGAAGTCTTTGTGAACTTCAAACTGTAGTTGTTGTATTTGTATTTGCAGGATTTAGGTGTTGTTTGCTGTGATTGGGCCTAGGCTTACTGAATCTAGCTAACCTAACTTATTTGTTAGCCTGCAAACGGCATGGATAGCTAAGTTCTTACTGTCTAGCTAACGTTTAGCACGACATCTCTGGATGTTATGTGACTCACCTTTATAGCTATACATTTAACATTACAGTCCAATTTCTTCATACCTTGTCAAATAACATGTTACTGGTAATCAGAAGTTCTGATAGTGTTGCTATCTCAGCATTACTTTGATCATAACTTACATGTCAACATTAGCTTTATCAGTCGTTGGTTACCTCTTTTTTACATTTTGCTACAAGAAAGCCATTTACGTTAACCATTACTTTCGAGGTACGGAAATATTAATGTACGTTAAGGTTTTCCAAGCTGTCTGGCTCGGCGCTGACAGTAAGTTTAAGATGAGGTTTACATTAGCCAACATCTTTACAGTTCAACTAACAGCTAGCCTAACTTGCAGGCTAACACAAGTTAGGAGGTTGCACATTGCTAAGTAGTGAAACCGCTGATTAGAATTTCAGCAATGCTCATTTTAACTAGACAGAATTAAGATGATTTTTTGAATCGTTGAACTCCTCTGATATTCGCATATCTGTCATTCTGTCCGTTGTTGCGCTCTATGTGAATGGTGTATTTGTTTTGCTTTCACGGTTTTTTCACATTGACATTTATGCATTTATCAATTATCCCCCTCTATTTCTCCTTGTGTTCACGGCTGTAGACTATCGGGGAGTTTTTCCGCACCCTTAATGAGATGGGGTTTAGTGAAGACCAAATTCAGGCGGCTGTGCAAGCGGGACACTTTTCAGTGCCGGAGGCTGCAGAATGGTGAGCTAGGATTGTTTTCAGCTATATCTGCTCCAACAGAGCAGAGTCCCAACAGTAGATATTATGTTGAAGTATCAGTTCACTGCTTCAGTTTCTTACACAGATAAGATGTAGTGTTACCTGAAGTGTCAGTCTCTTGTAGGGTGTGGGGCAGATAGCCTTATGATGCACCCCACCTCCCAACAAAACTAACGGTCTGGCCATGCTGAATGTGAATTTGAATGTTAACGCTGAAAATGTTTGGATGCCCCTCCTGTTTCAACCGCATGAATAGGATAGCTAAAAATAAAATTGCATATGCATAGAACAATGCATAGAATGTGAATTTGAATGTTGGAAAATGTTCTAACTTCTACCACACCATACCATACAGATACAGTAATGGCTCTTGTTCTGTCCAGGCTCTTGCAAGGTGGAAGTCCCAGACACAAACTGGTAAAACAGCCCAGCCAGCCCACAGGGACAGCTGTCTCTGCTTTCAACCCACCCAACCCTTTACTTCAGGACTGCACACAAGACAGTCCAGAGAGAACAGGTTGGTGTGGCAGAATGAATTATTGGCCAGAATATAAGACGACCCCCTTTTCCAGACTCATTTTTGAGGGAAAAAGAAAGCTTTTTTGTAGTCCAAATTTTGCCATATAGTAAATTATTTTATTTTATTTGAAAATGCTGGTGAAAACTCATTGGAAAAGATTTAAAAAGTTAGCACATTTTTTAAACATTGCCATAAATTAAAGCATGACATCAAGTCAATTAATGTGGATAAATTTGTCACTTTTAAATTGAATGAATAGTAGGCTGCCATATGAATTATACGTGAAAGTGCAAACAATACACTGTAGGCTATCTACAAGGCAGAACACCATGCATTACCTAGAGGTCTTCCTAGTGTAGGCTACAGCCTTGCGTGTCAAAGGGGTGGGCAAAGACTGCGAGACACTCAACAGTGATTTGCTTTTCCACCGCACAGTAATCAGTTTTCACCCTTTCTTTGCAGCACTAGCAGATGTAGGCATGTTTGCTCAGCATTGCCTATCCGTATGAGTGAGTTTTTCTTAGTTTAATCACAGACTACCACTTCTCCTCAAAGTCTGTGCAGGAGCTGGGCAACACTCATTCAGTCACAAAGTGAGTCCATTGCGCCGCATCAGAGACTTCTGTATCCCGAATATGATCGAATAGGAAGTGTTGGCTTTGTGCGCATTTAAACAACAATTCCCAAATAAGTCAACACCGAATCAAGGGATACTAAAGTGCATGTAAACCCAGTCATTCTTTTACGCCACTTGAGGCTAATTTTGAATTTGTTCAAGAAAATCTCCTACCTCTCCCATCGTGTGTGGCGGTTGTAAGCCAATGAGACAATGCCAATTCATTTAGGCCTCACACAAAAAAAACGCTTTCATTATTTTTGTCAAGTCTGAATATATGGCAACCCCCCCTTTTTCCAGAAGTATTTTCGGGACAAAAATATCATCTTACATTTGGGCCAATACGGTACTTAATTATTTATGTTAATGACTTGTCTGTTTTTTGTTCATTTGAAGGTTTTTTTTTCAGATATTTTTCACAAAGACCAGTCTGAATAATTTATTATTACTGTAGATTTTATTTCTACTCCAGAACACCAAAAGTCCAGCCTGTCAGATTAATCCACTGAAAGTCTGTAATCCCCCCAAGAATCCAATTAAATGCAAGTATTGTAAGAACTTGAGCCTGATGCCCTAGGAACTTTGTTATGTATAATGTTGAAATCTCTTGTTAAAAACATCCAATACTATACATGGAAATGTACACTGAGGAATGTTTCAGGTAAGTGGCTTTATTCTTAAGGTGTCTACAATCCTTTTCCAGTTGAAATCTAATGGTAGACTAGTAATCATTGTCATTAGCTAGGTATAAGAATCACATTTACATTACGCTTTCATCCGTTACATCAGGGCCAGTCTCCCATAGAGCAACTTAGGGCTAAGTACCTTGCTCATTGGCACAACGGTGGCAGCCAGGGTTCAAACCCACAATATCCTAGTCTACTAGTATGCTAGCAGGGTTCCTTAACCACTGTGCCACCACCACCCCAGGTTGCAGGTGGTCATCTTCTGTGTAAAATACTTGAGCCAAATGTGATTTTCATGTCCTACTAAAGTTAACTGCTTTTGTATGAGCCACCCCCCCTCAAGTGTAGCATATTCCACCCAACACTCTCAGCTCTGGACATGTCCACAGGTGCGTCTCTGACATTGGGCCCCCTGCCACCATCGGCTCCTGCTCCTGCTCCTGCTCCAGGCTCTTCTGCTGAGCCTCCGCCACTGGAGATGCGCATCAGGCAAGACCGCAGCAACTTTGAGGAGCAGCAAAGACTTCGAGTAGCTGAGGAGGCACGGGCAGAGAGGAGGCAGAAGAAACAGGTAACGAGCCTCAGTGTTTACAGCTGTGAGACTTGAGAGAGTTGTTCTTACTGAGTTAAACCTCTGTGCTTAGCTCTCTGCTCCTAGAAAAGTTTTGCTCGTAATTTTCTTATGCTTTATTTTGGTAGTCAAGAAGTTTTGTTTACAAGTTGAATCAAACTTTATGGGTGGGATCAACACAGAGGATGAGATAAAAGTAACTGGTTGATGTGGACCTTGTACTACAAAGCAAAGCAAACTTGTCAGATTTGACTTGTCAATTGCAGCTTAGTGAAGCTGGTTTGTAACCCAAGTGAGCTGAGTACAGGCCTCACTACAGCCTGTCACACTGTTGCCCTCTATAATGGCTCTGAGGGCAGCACTTGGCTCTAAGGAGTTCACCCTCTAGTAAAAATGAGCTTTAGGCCAGACAAAGATAAAGTAACACATTGCATTGAAATTGCAGTGGTAGTTGTGCTATGTGTGAGTGTGAGTGCCTAAGTGCTGGAATTTACTTGTTGCAGAAAATTCATATGTGTACACATCATGGGTAGCAAGTTCATTTTGCAGTCATGTAGTGCATGGGTCACGCACGTGAACACGTGTTCGCAAGATGCGATATTGACAAGAAAGTAGGAGGTGATCACTCGAAAAAACAGTGACCGCAAGTTGTAATATTGAGAACTAGGCTGGGGGCAATCATGAGAGTAAACAATGATCTGATATTAATGTGGTCTGTCCCAAGTTGAGACCTCCACTATCGTGCGTTTTGACTGCGTAATGCTGCAGCAAGTCTGCACACAGGACACAGCGGGTCTCAGGAGGGCGCATATGCTTACGCTTGGTCTGACAGCAAGAAAATTCCAGCCTTAACTCACATCATAATAGCTTTTGAAGTGTGATGCCTATCGTGCATACATGAACCTCAAACACATTATTCCAGTTACATGAGAGACAGTGTCTGTCTGGCCTTTATTATAATTATATCTACCCAGCCATAACTTACACCTATGGCTTGGCTACCATATGATTATGTGGGACAGTACTTTGTAGTTATGTATTTTTATGATATGATGAGTTATTATTAAATCATGAACAAATTGTAGTTTTTAACCAATGTTGTGCTGTATGACCCCTGGCAGTTGGGTTGGGCCGCAGATCTGCTTATACTAACTACCACAAGGGAGTTTTTCCTTGCCCCTGTTTCTCTTGGGTGCTCCTTGCTGTAAAGCGCCATGAGACAATACTATTGTAAAAGGTTCTTTATAAAAATAATATAATTGAATTGAATTTATTTATTTCATAATAAGAAATCACAGATGAGTAACACAGATGTGTGCGTGCTTGTTTGCATACTTCCATGTGCATTCACATGCTTTTGTACTTCCTGTAGGAGCGTGAGCTTGTGCTTAAGCGGATTGCCGAGGACCGGCGTAACCTGCAGGTGAAAAGTCAGCCCGAGGCCTCTGCTGAGACCCCCAACTCCAGTGGCTCAGGCCAGAGGCTGGGGGGACGCATTCAGACCAGCGTGGATAACCACTGCATTCTGATGGTGAGGCGAAACTCTGTAAGCCTGGAACACTGTAGGTATCAGTGATTTAGAAGTAAAAAGCTGAGGGCCGTTGTGCCTATAGAGTGCCTTAACACCCCCCAGGGTGAGGCAGGGTAAGCACATTAATAATGACATCCAGAAAGGATCTGATTCTGCTACACTGGATCAGAATCATCGTGTTGGCTGGAAAAATGGCTGCTGTAATGGGCCCATTAATCCTAAATGTGAGCCACATAAGTAAGTCTGAGTGTTGTAACTGTGAAATTGTTTTACTGACTTCCATGCAATCAGTTCTTAAGTAGTCTACCAGTTAGTGTCATAAACTGTTGCTCTGGCTACACCAGCTTATTGCTGCTTTGGTTGTGTTTATGGTTCTGCCTAAACAGATCCGGTTGCCCTCTGGGGAGTCCATGCGGGAGCGCTTTCCAGCAGATGCTCCCCTTCGCCAGGTGGTGGCACACATTGCCGGGCGCCACCCTTCCCTGCCTGCCTTCTCCCTGCTGCAGGGATTTCCACGGAAACGCTTTGGCGAGGCCGAGCTGGCCTGCTCCCTACGCTCCCTGGGTCTCACACCCAACGCTGCCCTCTGCATACAGACCACTCCACCCGAGACGCCCGCCGACCCACCCAGCCCAGCGCCCCAACCGGCCTCAAGGCAGCCACAGGAGGAGGTAGCGCCACCCCCTGCCCCTGTGCCCACCCCAGCTCCTGACCACCAGCCAGCCCCTCCACTAAGAGAGGTGCCAGCCGGGCTGCAGGAGGAGCAGGAGGCGCACCCAGGCCTTCCTCCTCCACTGCCACACCAACTGTGGGAGGAGGCGCTTGGCTATGCTGGCATCCCTGGCGTGGGTCCACCACTCTCAGGCCCGTCACATTTTTGGGGTGAGAAGACCTAGTTTTGTTGGGAGAAAAAAAAAAGCCATAACTCAGAACTGTGCAAAGGATTTCTTAAAATGACATGGCAACCAGGGAACGCAGCACTCACGCTAACTATACAAATTCCTACTAGGCAAAGTACTCCAAATGTGTTCCCATTTGTTAATGGCAATGTATATGAACATGTATATTTGCATTATAGAATTTTAGAATTAAAAGAATGCTTAAATGAGATAGTTGTGCAAGTTAGCACAGAGGTCCTCAGGTCCTGTTAAAAAAAGAACACATCTTTGTCCTTCAGGCCGGGGTCACAAGCTGGTTCCAGGCGACGCTGAAGATGGGGGAAGCTCCGAGGACGAGGAGCATCCCGAGGAGGAGGCTGACCCTCAGCGCCTGCTTAACGGTAAACCGCTCCTCTGGTCATGCTACCCAAGCAGCTTCTCAAGCGGCTTCCAAGCAGCACTTAGGAAAGCACCAGCCAGAGGCGTACGTCCTTGGCCCTCATTCAGGTTTCAAAATCTCCTGCTACTGGCATTGGTTACAATCCAGAGCCACCTGGTAGAATGACAGCGGGGAATGAGGGCAGAAAAAGGGTGGAGGGTTGAGCAAGAGGTGAATGGCCAGGCTTTGGCCCAGTTTCTCTCTTGATCCAGAGTGTGTGCAGAGTCCACCTCTGTCCACAGTGTGCTCACACTGGGCTTGTCACTGCACATGAGCATCTCAGAGAGTGCAGAGGGGAGTGAGGAAGCCTGCCAGCTGAGGAATTAGAATGCTGCTGAGAGGCAGGTCTTGTCATTATATGTGTGTGTGTGTGTGTGTGTGTGTGTGTAGGGGTTATTTTAAAGTTATTTTATCTGAATAACTGAAGAACGAAGCAATAGTCAAGTTTGCAGTGAAAGAAGTAGCCCAGCCGATTGAGATTATACAATTGTTAACCTTTGCTGTGAATAGTGGGAGTTGTTTGTTGAGAATGCATATTGATATATTCTCTCCTCCCTGGCGTGACTGCAGGTCTGCCGAGATTGCCCTTCTTCCCTGAGAACCGTCGAGGTCCCCTGGAGCCACGCCATCGATGGCCCGATCATGGAAATCGCCTTCGGTGAGTGCCTCTCATTCCCACAGCTGTGGCACAAAAATAGATTTTGAGCAGGAAATACGAGTTCAGAAGTTTTAGGCATGCGGATCCTTAGAAATTTGTGTATGTTTGTTATACATGTGAGTGTGTGCGCGTGCAGGCATTTGCATATACTTGCTCTCCTCAGAGCATAAATCACTGTGCCTGAACTCAGACATTGACAAGCCAGCTTAAGATCTGAGGATCGCTTATAACGGCGTCAAAAGTTTCAGGCATTCATAATTCTTCTTTATTGAAATATCAACATGACTTGTCAGTAGTTAATTCTGACGTGAAAAAAGAACCGCAGTGTGTTGCCTGTAGCCCTGTCTTACCCTCCCCTAATTTGTCAGTTAGTCTTTTCAGATAATCAAGCGCTTAAGCTCTGTTCACTGTGTTTTTAGTGAAACAAAAATGATTTAAGTGTCAACATCATGCACGCTAGATTAAACTTCCATTAAGATCTTGCCATGGTTATAAAATTAGCTCAAAACTGGCTGCATTTATTGATCTTAGGGTTCCAGCACGTAGTTTACTGGCCTATTTGGGATCATGCCAAGAGAGGAGATTCTCCAAATGACCCGGCTGTACTTGGGTCAAATCCAGATTGAATTAACTGACAGTGATGCACCAAATTCTTGGCAAGATAGTAAGCTCTCAGTGCTTCAGAGGGATAGTATGAATGGCCTTAGTAGTTGATTAAGCAGTGTAACACTCATGGTTGTTCGTGGATATCCTCATGGATGTGGTTCGGCCACATGCACAAAGCCGAAGGCTGAGTGCTGTAGATAACAACACCTGTGAGGATATCCACAAACAACCTCATGACCAAGATTGTTGTATTGCTTTTATACAACAGTTCCATCGCCAACTTTTAAGAAAACGAATTGTATTTTCTACCTTTGTTTGTTCATCCTTCGCCCTCCAAAATAGTTGTGTGTGTGTGTGTGTGTGTGTGTGTGTAGGGAAGCTGAACCTGCTGACCCTGCTGACCCAGAGGAGCCGCAGGTGTTACCAGGTGTGGCGGGCCAAGCTGCTGTGCAGCGTCTGGAGAGGGCAGCGCACCAAGAGGACCTGCAGGCACCCCAGGGCCACCCCTCCCCCCCGAAGAAGCCCTTCAGGACGCCCTCAGTGCCCTCCCTCTGTGTCTTGGCCACTCGCGCCACAGTTACCCTCATGACTGGTGAGCCATCCTTAAGAATCAACAGCCCTGACCTCTAATTAAATCAAGGCACTCCCTGCCCTGTGGCGTTCCTGTTTGACTGATACACGGGGAGTGTGTCGAAAAAACGGCTTGTGTTTGTTTGTTTGTGCGATTTTCAGGCATGTTAATTAAGTTGACCTAAATATTTGAGTCTTTCCACGCATGAGCTATTACCAGTTGGTAGCAGCTTCCTTGTGTAGAACAAGAAGTCAGGTGTGGTGTTTTCCCCTTATCTTCAATCTCGGAAGCTTCTTCCTTGATTCTTTTCAGTCTTACCCATCAGTTTTTTTTCCGTAAGCCTTGATAAACTGATCTCAAAACAGCCCTTGGCAAATTTTTTTATGTCATTTCATTAGCTGGGCTTTTTAATATACGCCTGCACCGTGTGAGACAGTGGAAAGACTAGTTCAGATCTGTCAGTATTTGATATCAATAATCAATGATATCATGATATTTGTTTTATATGTTTAGTATTCATAATTAAAGGTGAAAAGTGTTTCAAAATAACAGTATTATAACTTCATAAAATAGTACAGTATTAAAGGAGAAATTTAGTGTGAATCAATCCGTAGCCCTGTTCTTCAAGGTCACCAAGTGCTGTCAGTAGGACAAAGAACTAGAAAATTTTATACGACATCGAACGAGTAGTGAACTGACAATTAACATTAGTTAACATTAGTTACTAGTCAGTTATTATGGTGGCGCAGGTGGTAGAGGTGCTGCTTGGGAACCCGAAGGTTGCAGGTTGGAGCCCTGTTCTGCCTGACCCCATCGAGGTGTCCTTGAACAAGGCACTGAAACCCAAATTGCTCCTGGTGGCAGGTTGGCATCTTGCATGGCAGCCTCTTCCACCGATGTGTGAATGGGTGAATGTGAGGCCTATGTTGGAAAGCGCTTTGAGTGCTTGTAGGAGTAGAAAAGCGCTATATAAATGCAGTCCGTTTATGTTCTGGTTCTTTTTCTTACTGACAGCTTTCAGGGACCTTGAACAACAGGGCTATGGACTGATTAACACCAGATTATTCCTTTAAGTTTGTGATGTAAACCAGAGTAATGAGGGTATGGAGATGGATGCAGTGGTGAGAGCAATTTGTCACGACAGAAATTTCATGTAATGTGAAGACCATGACAGGGCTAGTCAAAGAATCAGTCATTTGAACCCAGACTGGGTCTCCTGTGTTTTTGGAGCTGATTGTGTCGTGGTGGTGTCTTCTTATTGCTGTTGCCGTACTTATTTAAAATCAATGTGAATCTCTCTCTCTCCCCCTCCCCCTCTCTCCCTCCCTCCCTCCCCCTCATCCCTCCGCAGCTCCCAGTATGCAGTACAGCAGTAGTCTGGCAGGCCTGACCCCGGAGCTGGCTGAGCTGCTGCTGGGTCACATGGCTCGTGAGCGTCTGCTGCGCCCTCGCATGCTGGAGCTCTTCTTCGGCTGCCCGCTGCAGAAGCTGGTGCTCAACAGCTACTCTTACTCCACCAACGAGCTCCTCCGGCAGCTGAGAGCCTTCACTGCCCTCAAGCACCTCAGCCTGGTCAACTCTCCACTCATCACAGGCAAGACAAGAGGAAGATGGGAGGGGCGGAATAAGGTTATTGATGAGGTGTAGGCCAGGTTACATAATCCACACAAGTTATGCTAGTGTGAAATGCATGAGAACGTTCTTGGAACATTATGTAAATGCCATGCCATGCTATTTTGATAAGGGTGTTTTGCCTGCCAAGATTGTAGTTGTTATGAAACGGTCATGTCATGGTAAAAAAGTATTTCTGGTTTCAGTGGAGCTTGTTTGATGTGGGTTTGCTGTGTCTGTATCTGTTGTTGCTCTAGACTCTGGACTCTCGGTCCTGTCCAGTTTGTTGAAGCTCCAGCACCTTAACTTGTCATCTTGCACCAAGCTGACCGACTCCTGCCTACAATATATCACAGGTACAGTGGTTAGGCTACAGCCCACTAATCAGAATTCACCCATAGTGCTAAGTAAGGGATAATGTATTGTTTGCCTGTCAGTATGTGAAAGCAAGTTCTTAGCGGTCAATCAGTGCCCTGACGCAAAATATGTTCTCTTCAGTTTATTATATGGCTGCTGAACAGGACAAGAGAAAAGAAACCGTCTCTCTCTTCTCAGAATACGTCTTTTAAAATGTACTCAGTCTACCAGTTTTATCAGTTTGTGATCTCCACTCATAAACCAGTAGTGTGCCACACACATTTATCTTGAAACATTCTTTAGAACACACCTTACCAACCATCTACTTTTTGTATCAAGTAAATTCCACTACTTGCAGAGTGACATGAAGATATGATTCTGAAGCCCAACACCTACTGCAGTGGTTTGCAGCGGGGATAATTACACAGTTTTATCTGACGTCCCTACGTTGTAAATTCAAAGTCGACGGAACGTGCTAGAGCGTTCTGGAGAGCTGTAGAATAAGCTAGTACTATTTCTCACTGTTTGGAGAGCTGTAGAATATACTAGTATTATTTCTCTTTCTTGTTTTCACTCTCTCTTTCTCTGGTCTTTCAGTTGTCCTGTGCTTACCCCTTGGCTCCTTTGTTTGTGGGCAGGTCTGAAGTGTCTGTCCTTCCTGGCGCTGGATCAGACCAAAGTAAGCGATAGCGGCATGGTGCTGTACTTGCGCTCAGCCCCGCCCTCCCTCGTCCAGCTCAGTCTGAACCAGACGGCCATCACCGAGGCGACGCTGGCTGAGCTGCCCTCCTGCACACCGCAGCTGCGTCTGCTCAGCGTCAAACACACCAAGGTTGACACACACTTTGCACGGACATTCGCGCTTGTCTGCATATACTGGACACATGAACAAACATCAGTATTCACACAGTCGATGGATAATTCCATTTCAACCATATAACCTTTGAAACAGCCAGACTAGAATACTTCAGTGGGTTTGAGCCCATTTATCAGTAATGTGTAGGAATGTACCAGCATTCAAATTAAGAGAAAAGAGTACAGGGTGCTGCCTGTTCCTTTTGTTTTGTAACTAAACCTCAACTTTGAATGCAGCTATCGTCTCTTCATGAAGTTTATAGGGTCCATATATACGTATACACATACTGATCATGTCGCATTCCCTAGTGTCTTCTCTTTGGGCTTTCGAGAGCGTTTTGTATTAGGACGTGTTATAGTTGTGCAGCTTTGTAGATCAGGAGCTCAGTCTTGCTGCTGTTCTGCACAGGTAGCAGATGTGTCGGCCCTGGCTGAGCTGCGCACTCTGCAAACGGTTCACTTGGACGGCACTGGCGTCAGGGAGGATTCTCTGCAGCACCTGGCAACCCACTCCACCCTGTCTGCTCTCAGCCTGGCGGGCATCCCCATTACAGATGGCAACCGTACACTGGAGCTCATCTCAGGTGTGTGTGTGTGTGTGTGTGTGTGTGTGTGTGTGTGTGTGTGTGTGTGTGTGTGTGTGTGTGTGTGTGTGTGTGCGCGTGCACCTGCCTGTGTCTTGGTCTTGTGATCTATGGGTACAATTAAAGTTCATATTCCACTTGGGGTTGTGTCAGTTTAGTTTGCTTTATTGTTGTCTTCGTATGTTTCTCATAATGATTGTAGCATGACATAAGCATACTCATACACACTTGTGGGAGGACCGAAACGGGGATAAAACAGAGTAGAGATTAACTCTAATTGTGTGTGTGTGTGTGTGTGTGTGTGTGTGTGTGTGCGTGTGCGCGCTCTCTCCTGTGTTCTGCTAGGTCTCAGGCTAATTCAGCTGACTCTTCCGGGCAGACACTCAGTGACAGACAGTGGTCTGATCTTCCTCTCACGCCTCACCATGCTGTCTGAGTTGGACCTGACTGACTACACCCACGTCACCGACCAAGGGGTCACACACCTGGCTGCCATGACCAGGTCTGGAGACCCATCATTATACACACACACACACACACACACACACAATTAGAGTTAATCTCTACTCTGTTTTATCCCCGTTTCGGTCCTCCCACATGCACACCAGTGACGTCACTAAAGGAAATCTCTCTCTCAGCTTTGTCCCTCTTTGTGCCCTCAGGCTGAAGAAGCTGTCGCTGTGCAACACGCAGGTGACCGACGCAGGGCTGCCTCCGCTGGCCAGCCTGCAGGAGCTGCTGGAGCTGTGTCTGGACCGCTGTGCCGTCACCAGCCGCGGGGTGGCCGCCCTCATCACGCGTCTGCCACATCTGCAGGTACCTGCCTCAGGACACCACCGCTCAGCCCTCAGACACCTGTTCACACCGTAACATCTGCCACATGTGGCTTTGCAGACACACTGGAAAAATAATAAACTCACAAATCTCTTCTGGTTGACATTTACATTACATTTACCAGACGCTTTTATCCAAAGCGACTTACATATTTGTCATCAATTACATCAGGGCCAGTCTCCCTTAGAGCAACTGAGGGCTAAGTGCCTTGCTCAAAGGCACAAACAGTGGCAGCTAACCCACAATTTTCGAGGCTTCTTGCATGCTAGCCAGGTTCCTTAACCGCAACGCCACTACCGCCCAGCATCACTCATTGTGCTGGTTAAGAACCATAGTCAACATTGTTACTGACGGAAAAACATGTTTGGATTTGGTTTCAAAATACTCATATATTAAGAGATCCATCCTGCACTTATTTACATACTTTTATTTGGTTTCTTTTCTGACCACAGTGTAATGGTCAGCACTCAGTGATGGGTGCAGGTCTAATGTCTGGGATTCGTTGCAGGTGCTGGGTCTTGCCAGTACTCAAGTGGGAGACACTGTGGTGAGGAGGGGCCTGATCCACTGCTCAGAGCTGGTAAAGATCAACCTCAGCAGAACACGCATCACCGACCATGGTGAGCGCTCGGCTCTCGGCTACCTCACAGGCCAGATGTGCATCTGTCAGCTGCCGTGCCGCTAACGCTAACCCCGCTACTCTTCTTCCCCGCAGGGCTAAAGTTCCTGCGCCAGACGCAGCTCAGCCAGGTCAACCTCGACAGCTCAGGGGTCACCCTGGTGGGTGTGGCCAACCTCATCTCTTCCTGCCCGCTACTGACCAGCGTCCGTGCCAGCCACACGCGCGTCATCCCGCTTGACCAGGTGTCCGATGATGACGATGACGACAGCCACAATGGTAGGGCCATCAACTGAGGTGCCGTGGCCCCAGCACACTCTCCATCCTCCCAGAGAGAGCGAGCGAGCGAAACCTGTCCCATCTCAGCCACCCAGCACGGTGGCAGCTTGAGTCTGTCGGCCCCTGCATGGTAATGGGGCCTAAGGCTCAGTCTCTGAGGGTAGACGTGAGCAGGCTGGTGCTTACAGGCCTTCAGAGATCGGACTGGGGAGGATTTCGTCTGGAGTCGTCTGACCACCGTTGGAAGTTGCTGATAGACAAACAGCCCCCTCCCATAGGAATACACCTTAGTTATGTGCTGTTTAAAATGAGTAAAATGAGTTCCCGGGCCAGAATGGCTTTTGATGAGACATCTAGTTCAGTGAGATCTAGGGGTTTGTCCACTCCGCTGCCAAGTAGTCATGCCTTATAGTTTGACAGCTATTTGTGTCCTATGTAGCTGCACCTTATGCTTTGTGATTGTCACAACTAAATGTTTTCAGACTGATTTTGCCCAGTGTTCTCTCTGATTGTTTTTGGACTATTTGTTTTGTTTGTTTAGTTTATATTGTTTTTTTTTTTCCTTCTTCTTTTTGGACTGTTATCTAATGAAACACTGTCCAGGATAGAAGCCAAAGAAATTCTAATTTTTATGGCACTGTTTAAACATTACAATCAGATTTGTAAGGAAAATGTACACTGGTGTGTTCAAGCATACAGCTGTAGAAATCAACAAGTATTGCCTTGTTAATGTACTTTTTTTTGACGAGAGCAAATATTGTCCTCAGGTTTGACTATGGGCTTCTGAGAGAGGAGGGTCAGTGATGAGGGCTTAATTGAGTTTCCCCACATCAGTTGGTCTGAGCCGTGTCAGCGCGTGTGTAAACCTCTGAGCCAGAGGGGCCTAATATGCATGCTGGGAGTCCAGAGACTAGTATGCCCGCTAACAACACGTCTGCTCACTGTTCAGTGGAATGCCTGAACTGTATGCGCAATTACTGTGTATAGATTCACACCAAAAACTGCATGTCTGTGGTCACTGTTTGTCATTTCATCCACACCACACCCTTCACACCATGTTCTATTTCACTGGCTTAAAATGCCGGCCATGTTCTTCAGCAAATATAGACCAGCTGTCTCAACAACACTGTTTAAACTTGTCCACCTAATGACCACCTAATGTCCACCTAAATGACCCTGAAACATTAACTTGCTGATGGATTTTTTTTTTGTCATAGACTGTCCACTTAGTCTATGATTTACCCCTAAACACATGCCAAGTTTTCATCGAAAACTTCATTTGTTTCCTTATGATTTACGCTGCACATTTTCCCTGTGCTTTCCATCTCGTATGTATCGTTGCCAGTTCTCTTAAGTTGTTCATTCATGTCCAAGGTATGTTGACATACTTGCAAACCCTTGTGGTTTGTGAAATAAGGAAGCCCAGTTATGTTGAGTGAGAGCTGTGCTGGAGGACCCTTAATGTAACACTGGCAACACATTTTGCCTGTTCTGTGATTTCCTGTTTCAATACATTTTAAACAGAATGAATTAAGCAGTTCTCACTTCACACAAACAGCATCAAACTTTAGCATGAACATTTCCTTTCCTCATCTCATCTGGACTCAGTTACACACAGCCTCGATTTTAAAGGTTTGGAAGCTGCCAAGTAACAGACCAGTACCATATAAGCCTTGAGACCTGACCTCCCAAAACGTCAATTATGTCTTTTATTTCATGTTTGGATAGGGAGCAGTCCCTCTTAGGACTGTTGACACATCTCGCCTGCTCACTACAAAATCACTCCTCATCTTGGCTAGAAGGTGACTTAAGCAGGCGTAGTCTTGTTTACCCTGTGGAAGTCTAGTAGTCACGTGTAGTCAGGGACAAATAAGAATTGCTGTTTTAGCACCCTTTGTTTGGAGGCTAGTAAGCATACTCATTTGTGTTCTGGTTCATGCTTAATTTGTTTGATAGGCTGTTAACTTGATACTTCACTAAAATGTTGCAAGTGTTGCAACTTGTAAATGTGTGTATTTTTTTTTTTCAATGCAAGTTGGGATGCCCTCAGCATTTTGTAACCTGTAAATTAGAATTGAATTAAAAGCATTAATAGAGATTTTGTTTGGGTTCATTTTTCCCCTCCATTTTGCCACAAACACCAGCATAGTAGTGACTCATTTGGGCATAGAAGTACTTCACAAGAATTGATAATTAAACTATTACAAAAAGAGATGGTCTTGTGTGCATTTTGGATTTCCAGTTAATGCAGAGCAATTTCTGGACAAAGTCAGACAATGCAAGGCGTAGCCTTTGCAGCAAATCTACCTAGTAATCTTTTCTTTGTCGCTGCCTCTGTTTTAATGAACTTGTTTGACTGTATCACTGATCCGTATCAGTGACTGAGTTGAACTTTGGCCGTATCTATCTAAGATAGTGTGTTTAGGAAATGGTCTTTCTACTGCAAGAGGCAGAAACATGAAATACCATCACACACACACACCAAAACTAGTCCCTATAAACTCATAAAGCTAATGCCTGGTTAGTATCACTTATTGTCTTCCAAGCCAATGACTTCTGCAGTCCAGTTACTGAGACATTAGATATGGCCCTGTGAGCAATATTTCCATGTACTTCAATAAATCATTTTTGGAATATTATGATAATCAATATTGACTGATGTGCTGCAGGTGTACTAAAATTCATTACAGTTGTCTGACTAAACCACTGATGTGTGTTTCTCGGCAGGCTATTTGCATCTATATTGAGAACAAGGGAATTATTTCCTAAGATTTGTGTAGGCGTAGGCATGTCTAAGGGAAAATTTGGTTATTTGCTGTAAGTAGGTTAATAGGTGTGCCCTAGATTTATGACTCACTGAGTCAACTGACAAGAAAACACATGCTGTATGCATAAATTATAAAACATTATGAATATATTTTGACCATCCAGTTAATAAAACAGATTCTAAGAAAAGTTTTACAGTCTTACAATAATTACAGTATTTTTTTACAATTGTTACAAGTGATTACAATTATACAAATTTAAAACTCAAGATGACGGCATGATCTTATCACTTATATAGAGCCTGCAGTTTTGTATTGCTAATGCGGAGGCAGGTGGACTAAGCCGTCTGGTTGTCTCACATTCCTTTGAGGGATTAAAATCCTTCCGCTTTCTTATTCAGTGTCAGTCTCTTTCCTGTTTCATTTAGAGTACCAGTAAGCTACAGAAATGATGTCTACAGAGCGCTCCTCATCTGTGGTGTCAGAAACCAGCCGCTACTCAGTCACATTTGTGCCATCGGACTCCAGCTGCAATAGGCATCAGTATCGGCCCCTGATTGTCTTCTGCCAGGAGTGTGAAGTTGCCCTGTGTGACAGCTGTTTGTCTAGCGGTGATCACCTCCATCACACATACTTAAGTCTCCCAGAGGCTTGTAAGAAACTAATGGTAAGATGGCCTGTTTTGTTGCTAGCCTGTTCAGAAAGTGGTATATGGCATAAAATAATGTAGAGTAATTTTGTTAGTTAACATGGACATAGGCAGCTTGGCAAACATAATAGATGAGGATTTAAGTTTTGCATTTTTTTCAGGAAACACTAATAAAGAAGTCCAAAGATCTGATGAAAAATATGAAGAAGGCAAGCAATTTCACTTCAGATACATCAAGCCGGAAAAGACTTGGAAGTATAGAGGTAAGAAAGTGCTTGGATTTGAGCTTGAAATGAGACTTACTCAAAAGATAACTTCACTTAGTCTACCTGAATAAATGATATTATCATGTCAGCTAAGTGGATTCTATTGAGCCTTGACCTTCTCTTCACAGGAGAACTTTCTCCAATCTAAAGAGCACATTGAAACTCTATATAATGAGCTCAAAAACATGCTGGAGGCAAACAAGAAGCAGGCTTTGAAACTGTTGAATGCCCAGCAGGATGTCATGATGGAAAAACTCAGTGAGATCAAGCAAAATGGAGAGAATATACAGGACGTCATAGCAGACATCCGTGAAAAATTGGACTATTTACGGGAGCAAAATCCGGATAGTGTATCTTCTGTGCTGGTAAAGTTAACTGTATTACCACTCTGAGTGAAGTGAGCAAAAGTTGTGCTTGGGTTTTGCCAAAACAAGACTTTTGTTACTGTCTACTGAGTTTTTATGTTTATCTTCTCTCAGCTGATGCTTTTGTCCAAAGCAACATACAGTTATATCAAAGACCAAACAAACTTCACGAAAGCGTAAACTCACCTCTCCTCTCCCCAAGAAACAGTGCAGTGTTTTGTTAGTGTCTGTCTGTTTCCAATTTGTGGAGCCAGGACAGTTATGTATTATGATGGGATATTTGTAGAATGATACAGTTTTAAAAGTGTAAGAAAGTGTAAAAGGCTTTATAGAAAGTGTAAATGTTTGTACATTACTATCAGTACATGAACATCACATCACTACCCATCTTTGCGTAGTACTACTAAATGTTGTAATACCTCATAATAATTTCTCATATTATGATCTTATTTGAAGCATTGTTAATGCTTAATATTTGGTCTGTTACCAAAGTTCCTCTTAATGTATTTTTTTTCATCACAGAAGGAAGTCCTGGAACAGGAGATCAGGTCAGCATAACTTAATGATGTGTATATTTAAATGCATTATTGCCTTACAATGATAAGAACATAAATCAGGTTTTTGAAATCAAATCAAAATGCTTTTGTCACAACTTCATATGTATTCTGTATGGCATTTCAGAATTAAAACCCTTGAGAAGGCATTTGTCAACCAACAGGAAGATCCAAAGTTTGATGATCTCAGACTTAAATCTTTGGAGAACTCTGTTCATGCAATTCTTCAGAAGACCAAGGCGTGTCTTCCGTATCCCTGGGAATGTAAGCATTCTCATTCAAAATAATCCAAACATATGTCAACAACCTTTGACTGGAACAAATTGTTTTTGACAAATTGATTTTCTAAAATGTATGGGCTTATTATTATTATTTTAGTGAGGCAGTTTCTTAGATTTCATAACATTAGAAATGTATCAAGACCAAAACTGTTGGTGTTGATAAATTGGTGATGTCCAGCTTACAATTTTATCACTCTCTCTGTTTGAACAGTTGCTGAATTCATCACATTTGACCAAAACATGGCACATAAAAAGCTGACGGTGTCAGATGATAAAAAACAGGTCTTTGCCAAGGACTTGTCAAGGGCATATCAACTAAACGCATCTCTGAATACCCAGCTACTGCCTGTCCGGGCTGAGCAGTCTTTCACCACTGGTCAGCACTACTGGGAGGTGGATGTGAGAGGGTGCCAGAGCTGGATGGTGGGTTTGGTGGCAGAAGAGGCAGAGCCAGGCAGGCAGGCTGAGACGTTCCAGTGGGGCCACAACAGGCAGTCCTGGATGCTGGTGTCAGATAGTGGTGTTCTGTCAGTGCTGCATAACGATGACATGACCCCGGTGAGAGAACAGGGGCTCTCATTCCTCGGTGTGTTCATCGACTGTGAGAAAGGGCGCCTGCGGTTCTACAATGTTGCCGCTAATGCTTCCATGGCCATTTTCGCATTCCAGCGTGGCAGGAGAATGTGGCCAGTATTCTACATCATCCCTGACGAAGGCGACTTCTCCTGTCTGGTCCTTTGTGATATTTGTGAGGAGCCAGGATCAGAAGGCCCTGCAATCATGGCTGATTCAAGCGTGAGTTCAGCCAACGATCCTGCGCCCAACAGCCACCCCAGATCAGCAAGCCCAGCAATCATGGCTGATTCAAGCGTGAGTTCACCCAACGATCCTGCGCCCAACAGCCAATGATCTTCCAAGGGCCCCTTAACCCAAGCCCTTTCATTCTCACCTCTGTGTTAGTCTTGTTAGACTTTTAAATTATTTTCATCTCAAAAATATTACGTTGTTGTAAAGCACACTGAATTGTTTATGTAAATGAATTAACTTATCAGAATAAATGTATGTGTATTAAATGAGCAAAAATAAGTACAAATCTAGGCCAATACTTACCAATACAATGATAGCTGCACTAATATCTAGAACTAGTTGTAACTCATCAATGTAATGCTTCAGAAAAAAACATGTTTTGTTTTCACAATAGAGACAAAAATTGGCAACAAAAATGTAGGCTATGTATTTTTTCTTATTTTTTCTTATTAGTTTTTTAATAATATGTATAAAATGTATTTATTATTAAGTATATTGCCACTCATGTATATATACATGTTATTATTAAACACAGAAATTAGTCGATAAAGTCCAGCTATAGTTATTTCTTTTTTTGGCCCTCCTAAAGTTGATGAAATGTCACTTACACCCTTATGGCCCTCAACCCTACAAGGAACATTAAGCAGGCCATTAAGTAGACATCCATTTGTGCATCTGATTCACTGGTTTACAAAGCAGCTGTTAGCAAGTTTAATGCATTTCCATTTGGACATTTTAAAATCCTTTTACTGATATTGCTGTAGCTTGTTGTAGCATTTACCTATAAAAATAAAACTAGCAATTATTTCTGTTACAAAACACTGGCCTTCATCTACTGTGAACATTTAGAGATACACTACCTACTTCAGCTTATTTAACACACAGCCTATTTTGATGTGTGAGTGTTGCAACCTCCATTTCCATTTCTTAGATACGAGCATTAAGATATTTGCCTGAAATGTTTTGTTAAAATCACGAATAATACTGTTTAGTCTCAAATTGTCTTTGTCTATACACAATGTGTGAACTGCAAATTTTACACAAGATTATTTGTTTTGAGTGTTTGTTTTGAGTCCGACCCGATTTCCTGATTTGACTGCTTCCAGATCCTCTCTCTCTCTCCCAGTAATTTCCTGTCACTCTCCTGTCCTGTCGTAATAAAAAACAAATAAAAAAAGAAAAGGTTTGTTTGTACATTAGAGAAGCATGTAGAGGCACATCTGCTAGTTTAGGACAAAGTCTATTAGCGACCTAATTGATTTGTTTTCCTGAAACAAAAGGCCAACCTGGGAAACAAGATTCCATGTCTGAAAAGAAACAGCATTTAGGAGTTCAGAGCCTTAGGCCTCTGGTGATTATTGATGCCATAGATAGACCTAAATAAACTTCCAGGGGATCACTTGATATGTTAAAAAAGCCACATTTAGATGAGGAAAGTACGACTCAAGACAATTTTTATCAGCATGTAATAATAATAATACTAATAATGAGATTTCTTAACATGATTATCATGAGCAAGTGCATTAAATGACTATCCTGGCACTGAGACAGACTGAGAGCAACTTAACATGGGGTTAATACACTTTATTGGATCCACAGACACACATCACACAGTCAAGGTAACTGAGAGTGGGTGGATATTGGTCCTGACAGCAGCCTACCCCCTCTCCACCCCTGAGAGCATGAAGCAGGCTTAGGCCTCATAAAATAAATAAACACCTGTTTTCAAGAAAACCATTAAAACACTTTTTTTTCCATTAAAACATCTTTTTTTTCATGTACAAAAAAATGCTGAAAATGCAAATGGACTAAAATAAAAATGTGCCGTCATAAAAAAAAACAATAATAATAATAATCACCTATATTGACATTCCATTATTGGACTATATACAAAACCACATGATATTCTTTGAATTCTATGACTGATGGAAAGTTTTTGAAAGGGATGCAAACACACACAAACATCCATGATTGCTATGATTGCCATGTCTGTGTTCAGAAGAATCTTTATAAAAATGCTCACTATAATCAGCTGTTTGTATAAAGATGTGCACTGCTTTCATTGGTTTAAATAAAATTGCACTAGTGGGAGAGTGTACCTTTGTGCACACATACATGCACATCTGTATATGCATTGGAAAATGTCTGACAAATAGGCAGACGAAGGGCTTGGGATCTTCATAATGTTGATGTTCGTATGATTTCTTTTTAAACTAACTTACATCAGTTGTTTATGAGCACTTAAAAGCTTTTTGCAATTACAATATTCATATTAATTCAATGTTAATTGTATATATTTTTCATCATTGCAGTCTTTCATGCATGGGGCCTGAATGAAGCATGGTGATTAAGTTAGCTCAGCGCTGTACATCTATCTATTTATGTAATTTACAATAGATTTTACGCTGATTGTTACACTAATGAGAGCTTCACACTTCCTGTGATATTTTGGTTTGCATGCCTGTACATGTGCACTGCTGTGTATGATGTGTGTGTGTGTGTGTGTGTGTGTGTGCGTGTGAGCTTGTTTGGGTGCTTCACAGCAAGAGGCTTGGTCTTAGTAGCATTTCAATCAATGTTTTCAAGATATTAAGGCACATTTGAAACTATCTCCCGATGTACATAATGAGTAAATCTAGACATACATGGAGGTACTTCTATCAAGCACTACCACCGCAACAGCACTAACAGCACTACAAAGTACATAGTGCATAGTGCACATACAGTGTATATCAGAAACCCCTCTATTGCACCAGAGATTGCAGTACGAATACCACCCCCTGAGGACAGGGGTGCAAATGTGTGTGTGTGTGTGTGTATGTGTGTGTGTGTGTGTGTGTGTGTGTGTTTGTATTTTAATACTGTGGTTTCCAGAGCATGATCTGTTTGTCTTCTCCACCTGTGATGACAGTGCTGCACTGATCGCTCATCCACATGGCAGTGACGGCACCTAGAGGACAGATGAGGAAGTCAGTGTGACCATGCACCACAGCACACTGGCAAAACTGATATGATAACTGGTGTGTGTGTGTGTGTGTGTGTGTGTGTGTTACAGTACAGATCAGTGTAAGTGAGTGTGTATGTGTGTGATACAGTACAGATCAGTGTGAGTGAGTGTGTATGTGTGTGTTACAATACAGATCAGTGTGAGTGAGTGTGTATGTGTGTGATACAGTACAGATCAGTGTGAGTGTGTGTGTATGTGTGTGTTACAGTACAAATCAGTGTGAGTGAGTGTGTATGTGTGTGATACAGTACAGATCAGTGTGAGTGAGTGTGTATGTGTGTGTTACAGTACAGATCAGTGTGAGTGAGTGTGTATGTGTGTGTTACAGTACAGATCAGTGTGAGTGAGTGTGTATGTGTGTGATACAGTACATACCAGTGTGAGCAGACAGTTTTCGAGTCACTTTCCCACTGAGCAGGTCCCATACTCTGAGGTCACCCGACTGTCCACCTGACAGCACCGTGTTGCCATCCCAACAAAAGCATCTGTTGCCAAAGAAGAATCATGTGACCAAATCAGATTATAAACCCACTAGCCTCCCCCCAAACAGTATTGCACTACTGGCCCACCCATCCACTAGTACTGCAGCTGTCTCCAAGGGAAGTGCGGTTGTGTTTACCTTTGCTCCTCCTCTGCCGGAACAGTGGAGATGAGCATGCCTGTCTGTACATCTGTCACCTTCAGACAAGAGTCTTCTCCTACACTGAGGATGTGTCTACTGTCTACAAAAAACATTAAAAAAAATAACTGCTAAGAATCATTCAGCAAACGGTTCTGTGAAATGATTCGTTAGAAACAGGACCACATCTTCCTTAAAGTCTCTATGCTCCTAACACATTTCAAACAGGAAACTCTCAAAATGAATAAATTCATTTGTTTTGTTTATGTAGGTACAAGGTAGTATGTTAGGTCTTGGTGGCCTTGATCTGTTCAGGATGCTGCTGCCTAAGCTGTTGCAAAAGCTACATAACTGAAGCCGCAACTGCAAGAGCTGAGTTCTTTAAGAGCTGATTGGTTTATGTCAATTAAAAGCACCTCAAGAGTTACCTGTATGACGTAGTCATTCCATAATTTGAACTTAATTAGACACACAAACACACACTCTTCCTTACCAGGGCTGAACGCCATCTGGTGGACTTTGCCAGTGTGGCAGGTCAGCTGATGCAGCACAGACGAGCTTCCAATGTCCCAGATGCTGAGGGTGCCATCTTTAGTGCCAGAGGCCAGTAGTGTCCCTGCTGGGTTCACTGCTATGCTATTCACCTGACGTGATGCATTTATAGCAGCTTATTTGAATGATTGCAGTATAATAATAATAATATTAATTACTACTTTCATAACATTATAAAAGTTACAGCACACACACACGCACACATCACCATCACAGACGCACACAGCACCACCTTTGTCTTCTTGTCCCTAAACAGACAGCAGAGAGCCCACATATTATGACATACCCCAGCGTCATGCTCAAACTCCGCGAGAAGCTCAAACTGGCTCCTTTTGTTGCTGTTGATGTCAGCTGCCACACATCGCCACACCTGTGTGATACAAAGCTCAGCGGTCAGTCAGTGACACTACCACTGTTTCAACATGCCCATATTAGGTAAACACATCGGCATACAGATACACACAACTGCACACACACACGTGCACACACAGAGTGTTTGTTTGTATGAAACGAGATGTAGGCTGTTGTCTGAATCCCAATGTCCCCCTAGCTCTAACACTCAAATACTTCACTGGCATTATTCAGCCAATCATGAAGCAGATTCATGCCAGCTAAGTCTCTGAAGCTTCAGGGCTTAGGCAGAACATTCAGATTCAGCCAGTATCTTATTTTATCCACAACAGGTTATTAAAGGGTTCATTTAATTGTCATTTCAGTTCATTTGTATGCTTTTGTTCAAGGGGTGCCACCTATCACCAGACCTTAACAGTGGAGTCCCACGATGCTGTGTACAGACTGTCATCCTTCCAGCACATCTGACTGATGGCATCATCGTGACCCATTAGAGTGTCCTGCCTCCTCCCAAACGCCACTGAGTAGAAATATCTATGGAGCAATACATGGAGTCAGAGAGATTACACAGACAGAACCATATCAGCACAAGTCAAGAATGTAGCATCTGTGATCTGTGAGTTTGTCTACTAAGGTATTGTCTAATAGCCTAGAAATCCAGACGCATCCTTGCAGTAGAAAATTGTTTTGTTCAGCAGGTACGCCTAGCTACACACCATTGGAGCCTTTGTAGGTCGACCACTGGTCTTACACAGGCTTGGTAAGACCAATCATAACGCTCTATCTTTGTAGAGAGCCGTTGAGTGGGCTTAGTACGATAATGATAAGGCTGTGATGGTAAAAATCAGCTTTGACATCGACTTTGGAAGTTTGACCTGAGCTTTCTTTTTAAAAGTTGAGCAGAAAAAGGTACTAAAGTCACTCGTTTCAAACAAGGATGTATTGGTCGTAGCGATATCCAGTTTGAACTCTGTCCAATGGATCTTTTGAAACGTGGATCTTACTCAGTGGTTGTTTCTTTGGAGAAGTTACTTACACATTATTGTCCCATGAAGAGCAGACTACAGTCTGATCCTCAGGCAACATCAGGCAGCAAGACAAGGCCTTGGGGGAAATATGGAAATACAAAAGTCCTCAGTAAAAAAAGAGTACAATGTTTGCAAAAAGATACAACAGAAAGAAAAAAAAGAGACCACAAGTAACCCTGAATGTGGGACAGATGTTAACACTAACCATATTTGAGAATGATACACTCCTCTGTAAAGCATTTGTGTCCCTGGAAAACATCTTCAGAGTGGAGTCTGTTAAGAAACAAGAGCTTAGTGACACATCTGACTTTGTATGGCTCAATGTGTGGTGGAGTGTGAGTATTTTTATTGTTGTCATTCACCTTGTGAGGTGGTGAAAATGGATGCTCCACTGCGTGTTACAGCAATTCCAGTCACAGCCCTAAGTTACCATGGAAACAGAGAGAAGGTTATCATTACAGCATTTAGACTCACAACTAAACAAATCTTAAACAGAGACAGAAACAGATGGACCAAGAGACAGATAGACAGATGGGAAACTCACTCTTTGTGAATCTTGTGGCTGGACTGAAGAGTCAGTTTGCTCATGTTGCTCCAGGCCAGTTTCTTGCTCTCCTCTGTCAGGTCCTCAAAAGAAGAGTCTTCACTCGGAGACACTGAGTGGAACACATACACACATATAGACACATATAGACACACGTCACACACATACACAACTGGAATAGAATAGGATGTGTGTTTTTAAGCTGAGCTCCTATGCTTTTAGAAACTGAGCGTACATGGTGAGAGTTCACTGGAGGACGTAGTTCCTGTGGAGACATTGTGGAACCTGGGAGTGATCCTCTGTGGATGAGCAGTAGTGAAGAGCTGCCGTGGGGTCTGACCAAACTCCAAGATCTGAGTCAGCATAGCAATCTTCTGATCAGGGTCCTCAATACTGTGCACGCACGCACGCACACACACACACACACAACACACATACAGGAATTTGAGCTAAAATGTACCCAAAGTTGGGATTCACAAAATTACATTGACAAATTGGAAACAAATTTGAAGCTACAGTATATTGATACAGTATATTTCTATATTGTGTATATATTATATTTTATAGGAACCTCTATCAGTTACTTTATGTGAGTGACACTGATTTCATTCCACACACTCAGCTGGCCTGAGGTCACAGGGAGACAAGGCAAAAATCAAGACAGCAAAAATCTGTTGAGATGAGCTCACTCACCTATCACAGTCAATCCCTCCTTCATATGTTAATGGATGAAATACTGAGAGAGAGAGAGAGAGAGAGAGAGAGAAAGAGTGAGAGAGAGATTCTAAACTCCAAACTCCACAGACAGTATGGCAAGCTCATTAAGTGCAGTTCAATTTGAAGCAGGAGTGGCCAAACTTTTCTGTTCGCGGGCAACACACTGAAAAATCCAAGCTCCCAATGGCCAATGTAAAATCAAGAGCCTTGTTTTTGACCAGTTTCACATGAAAGAGTGACTGCAGGCCATCTAATGCTACACTATTTAATGATATTATTGGCAAAAATGTCACCAATACAGAAACTATGAAGTACAATGGACATATAATAATAGATTACTGTAACAATAGGCCACACTGCATCTTAGTTTTTGATTTCATGGTGGGCCGCATGAAAGAGAGCAAAGAGCCACAACTGGCCCTCGGGCCTTAGTTTGGCCACCCCTGATCTGAAGTCAGATGCTCCAGCGCAGTGTTACCATTTTGAGCTGCTATGGCTTCAGTGCCTTTCTGCTTGTAACCAAACACCAGATCGATCCACTCATGCAGATGCTCCGAGACATACTGACTCTCTAAGGCACTGCGCAACTTCTCCAACAACTCATCTGCATCTGTATCACACATACACACAAAAATGGCACAATGGCGAGCACACGAGCACACACACACACACACACACACACACACACAAAAAGGATGTTACTATGTTGAAATTGAGCATAAAAATCAGTGAAAGAGCAACTTGAAAGGAAGTGCGTTAAGGAGACAGGAAGGAAACAGGATTTGAATCAGAGATGGAGACAAGAATGAAAGACAAATAAGCATGTTTTACCTGCAGCCCATGGAGGAAGAACTACATCTCCCACACTGCAACCCCCCTGCCGTCGCCCCAGGTTTAATTCAGCTCATTTTGGAGGAAACCCGAGTCCTTCCCATAAAACTCAGGAATTAACTACAGACACAAACGTGGGGAGGGGGTGGGATCGTACCATTAATGTTGGTGTGAAATTGTATGATATTCTAATGCTAGGCTCTGGCTACTCACCTCTTTAAAGTCCGTGGCTCCCTCTAAACAGTTCTTCCATGTCTCTGCAATGCTAATGGAAAACATGCGAATACAGACAAGTGAGACATCAACTCCTTCCTCTCTCATCCAAAAACAGTGACATGACCAGTATATAAAAAGCTTTTGAGTTCTATGGCATTACATTTAGATTAAACTCTGACATTTTCTGTTCTGTTTTCAATCTGTGTCGATAAATGGGCTGGCTGTTATTATCTGAAAAGCCAATATCCACAGGGACCTTTTAGATGAAAACAACAGTCATATCGATAACGCAGGTTCACACAGAGCTGCCTTGCTCCACTGCATCCCTCTACTGAGCCTTTACTGTGGCAGCTCACCTGTTGAACATGCGATCGGCGTGGTCATAGCGTCCATTCTGAAGACACAGCATGTGCTCTGGAGCTGTAAAACATATTGGCCATTCACATTTAATCATCTAAATATTTTTTTTTCTTTTAATCTAGAATCTACACCCAAGATATTAAAATATCAATGAAAACTATAATGCTAGATTATAGGACAGGACTATATCATATCATAACTCATGACATGTGTATCCATAAAACTGTGTGTGTGTGTGTGTGTGTGTGTGTGTGAGTGTATATATGTGTTGCCTGTTTGGCTGACACCCACCTACTCTAACCAGATAGAAGAGCACGTAGCCTGGAGACGAGTAGTGACTTCCATACATGAAGCGAGGCTCTGGCATGTCTCTGTAGCGTGCCTACACACAAAGCAAGAGTCACCACTTCTTGTACATTTAATCTGTAATCTGTAATCTGTAATCCAATAACCTCATGGGTTACAATCAAAAGAAACTGAATGAGATGCACTAAAGACGCCTTATAGTGGCAAAGACAAGAGGGAGGAAAAGTGAAGAGACAGTGCATCTATTTCTTCTTACCAATAATCTCTCCAGTCTCTCTGTGTTCAGCGCTCCAATAGGCTTGCTAAGGTCCCGAAATGAAGCTGGATTCATCAAGTCTGTTGGAACAAAAAGACATTTTAACTTTGAATAAGGACTATAGATAAGAATAAGGTTATGTGTTAATATGCATCTAACTTTACTATGCATCTAACTTTACTAAATCAACTTGATCTACAGTGTTTCTGCATGTAATAATCCATTGGACCTGGATGCACCTAGATGGGCATGAGCAGCACCATATCACTGCCTTATGCCTGTCTGTGTTACATGTTTTCTTATATGTTAGTGTCAAAGTAATAAAAGCAGCCAATGGAAATAGTAAGTAGTAAGTAGTTGTGCTCCATGTTCCTCACCAAGCCGTGGGCTGCTGTAGTCACTGATGACCCAGGGGAAGACCGGATACTGGGACAGGTCATTGACACTGCGGTCAGCCAGGTTGTTGAGGTGCAGAAGGTACTGGTAGTTCGAAATGTGCCCCTTCTGCCACTGCAGCATGTAGCTCTCGGCTGTGTGCTCTGCCATGTGGTTCTCTGTGGTACACACACACACACACGCACACGCACACGCACGCACGCACCACGCACGCACGCACGCACGCACGCACAACACATACTGACTTAACCATATCTGTGGCTACACGCACATCTGCAGGTGGAATATTGTGTGTTTTTTTCATGCATGAGAAAAAAGCAGAAAGATGTAATACACATAGTGCACAGTGAGTATATAAGTGATATTGCATTATCCACCAGTCAGTATGAGAAAATAAGTCCTGACGGGGTGAAATGGACCCGACACAAAGCAAAGTCGTTGACCACAAAAATTTTACTTGAAACAAACAAACAGCTCGTCAGCTGTTTCTACTTTCACCTGCAATGAACTTCCTTTGTGATAAAAGAATGGTCCAATTGCAGAGTGATATGAAGATGTGAATCATGAAACAAAACCCATTGTCACAGACGGTGGTAATTAACGGTCTGCAATAATAATACATTTTTATCTGACCTCCGAACTTTGAGGGGGCTTTTTCAAAGTCATTGAAACCTACATCAGCATTATGAAAAACATAAGATAATTGTCTTTCTGTTTGTGTGTGTGTGTGTGTGTGTGTGTGTGTGTGTAAGAAACCAGAGTGATAAAACTGACCCAGGAAGGTGGCAATGTAGTAATAGAGCTCATCCCTGTCTTTGGTGTTGTAGAACTTCAGGTAAATATCTGAACAAAGGTCCGTCTCAGAGCAAAACACCTCCAGACCCTGACAACAGTAAACAAATGCAACCCACGTGGACGTGAGAGCAGAATAAGGAGGACTGACAGAGTGAGTGAGACACAGTGGACAAGCTTAACAAAAACACAAAGACAAACAAAACCAACTTCATAGCATGACTTACCAGTGGGCGCAACCCATGCCTCCTCTTGAAGATGCGCCTGATACTGTGAAGCCGAATCTGCACCACCGAATCCTGGGTAAGAGAGGCAGGAGAGGTCACTCAGAGAGATGGTGGCAGAGGACATGCATACTGTGTGAGGTGTGATGGCATAGTCAATGTGTCAACACATGCTATATGGTTAGTTGTGGCAACTAACTTTCTTTTCTTTAAGATCAAAATAGGTCACAGACTAGTGATGCGTGGGTCGACAAAAGCCCGCGGGTCGGGTGGTGCGGTTGTTTTTTTAGGAGAAAAATGCGGGTTGTGGGCAGGTTGGATCAAAATCTCAATAATTTTACCTATTTGAATTATCCTATCAATTGGCCTTGACCTATTCTGGTATAGCATAGCCAAATATTTATGTGAAATTATGTTTGGAAAAAAAAATTTGACTAGCATTCAGCTCCTTCTGTGCAAGTCATTTTGAGCCTGCCTTACTTAAGTACGGTATGCTGTTCTGTTTCTGTCTTAACGCCCGATTGCGGAGCAAAATGGTGAAACTTTTCATATTTTTTAAGCATTTGTGGTCACAAAGCAAGTGCTGTGTTCAATATCCAGCCAACTTATCAACGGTTCTTTGTGCTAAATGATGGTTTATGATGGTGGTTAATGATGACTAATGAAAAGCCAAGATGTTCTCAGGCTTTATCGATTCATGTGCCTGCATGCGCATGTTAGGTGTGCATGTGTGTACTCCTGTTTGTGTGTGTGTATGTGTGAGTGAGTGAGTGAGTGAGAAGATGAAGATGAAGAGCGAGAGATAAGTGCAAGGTATATAACAAGTTTACACATGTACACAAGTGTACACAAGTGTTTAGTTGCTTGTTTCCTTATATATTCAAAGAATAAAACAATCATTTTGAAAAATGTTGCCTGGGCTATCCGCCATGAAAAAATCTCAGACAACCAAACAGCAGTGCAAAGTGAACAAATTCATCTCATAATTAGGCTTAGGTTACCATGTGTATTATTGGCAATGCTGTTTTCAAAACACATCTTGAGAGAAAATAGAGGGAAGAAAAGGAATGCAAACAACATACTCTTGACCAACTATTAGGGCAAATATAGAGCATCAATATGATTATCAGTTTAAAAAAACACATGTGGCAGTGAAACTCTTGCATTAAAGTCAGCGGAGAGTGGACACAGATTGATAAGTACCACAATGAGTAACTAAATATATAATTCACAGTCAGCCAGCTGTGGTTTTCTCATGAACTTGCTGATGAAAGCTATCATTCAGCAGATAGCTTTCAGCAGCAATAGACTGAATGCCTCCTAACTAGCATCAAAACATCTTGTCCATAGATGTTCTCTGAAGGTGTGCCAGCAGGTTGAATGAGAGGAGGAGTGGGTACTTACAGGGTAGCCATTCAGTGGTTGGAAGTAGAGGTTCTGGTCAGTGATGCACACGTGGCCTGGGTTGGTCACCAAAGGAGTGATCATCTCTGCCTCACACTCCATGTGGGGCCGCTCCGACACACTCTGGAAACTAAAGAACATAGGATTGGAAACATTAGTCCTGACAGCTGAAATTGACAGAGGTGAACAGGTCTCGAATGTGGAGACCTGCCCGTATGACAAGACAGAATCTAAACTTTTTCTGATACCTGTTTTTGTCGAATGAGGTTCTTGCCAATCTGGACTGTAAAATTGCTGCGATCTGAAAAACAAGACATCATGGTCCTCTCAATATTACACACCTTTAACTATAATGTAACTGTGAGACAGATGTGTCAGATTTGGCACACAAGTGATGTAGACTGGTTCATTTATGTGCTTATGTGTTATAACTGACCATGGCTGTCTGATCACCAAGCTTGTCCAGGCAGGATGCCCTGTGCAACTGAAAACAAACAACAAACTTCAGTAATATATATTTTTTGATCAGTGTTTGACTGCAATAAACTACCTTGAGGTTATTGTAGGAGATCAATATGACTACCATATACTTGGTCACATACACGGCATCATACCTGAAGTAAAGTTTGCACAACATCTTCAGTTTTTCTTGATATGTCTAGTTGGAAAAGAAAGTCTTGATCCCTCTGCAAAAATGCCACAAGAATTATCAGCAAGGTCTGTGTACACAGGACTACTAGCAGAATATGACACCATTATCAAGAATATGCAATGGTGTGCACAACCTTAAACAGGACCTACCCTTTCAATTTTATATGGTGCAACTACATTCCCATCTTTAATAAGGTAAACCTAAATGTAAAAAAGACAGATAATACTTGAACATTCAAATTACAATAGATGCCAAACTGCTGATTGATATTTAAAATCTTAGATATTCACCTGTCTGCTTTCCATTGATATACATGGGGGTTTACTTCTGAAATTACACAGCATCAAAATAATTAATGTTGTGCATTCATCTTTGAACACTGCAAACAAACATCCTTGGACAATGAACTCTTAAGTACACATTTCATTTTATTGATTTTCTTATTTGCTAACCATTATCATTACCTTAGGGCAAAAAAGCCTCTTAATGTCAGTGTGTAAAAGCTTTGCGATCTGCTTACTCTGTAAAAGGATTTCGCTCATTTTCCTCTGTGGCTTCAATTCTCCTACAATCCTTCAGTGGAATCTGCAGTGAAAGACAAAAGACATAGTAGGATCTTTAGTGGGATACAAAAGAGCTAGAGCACCTAAGTGACTTAAGGTAAGGTAAATGAACTAGACCATACCTTTAGTATTGGCTGAGATGCATCTTCTGGTTCAAATATGACAGATTTTGAACAGACTTTAAAAGATCCTCGAAACTTGCTGGAGGCCATAAAAACAGGAGTCATGTTAGTCACTTGTAAATTTCCAACATCTATTTTGAAAGGTTTAATGAGTCAAGAAACCTATCAATCTGTCTTATACAGCTTATCCTCAACATTCAACTTCATAATGATCTCAGAGGCAGAGACTGGATATAGGCCCCCATACATCCTATGGTTTTAGCTTACCTGTTCCGCGATGAGCAGCTTGTGGTCAGCTGATATGCCGTGTGTTGTTCAAAATAATACTCCTCTAGATCCAATAGCAAGAGCGAGAATCTGGTGGACGCAATGCAGGCAAAGATGAACTTTACATTTTCTACAGGCAGGGCGTTTATGTTGGCTTCTACTGTATAAGTAAAATGACTTCTTTTCAAATCCATGCACAGTAAAATAAGACAAAAACACGTCTCGTCATTTGCTTTCGAGAGCAGACTTATAAAGACGCCTCTAAAGAAAAACATTCCTGAGGACCTCTTTAATGAGGTGATGTTATGTTACGTTGCCCTTGGTCCAAAATAGTTGTGGTAATAGGCCATTGAAGATTACACGTTTATAAAGCATCAAACTATATGGAATGATGTCAGGCCTGCAAAAGATATGAACCAGCGACCTCGATTCACAGCTTAAGCCCACAGTCAAACCTACTGCCCGGACGAGGTGGCGGACTGAGTCCTGTCACGTCCCCTTGGACAGGCCTAAGTGCCGTTGCTCTTAAAGTTAATGTTTAGATTCTTAACGAAGCACACAGATCACTTATAGAGGAAGCCGAATAATACTTTCTCGAACTGACCTTTCTTTAGATCGCTCCTTTTTCCTAATAAAAGCCATCGCGCGCCGCCGCTCACCGAGAGAAGCGCGTGTAATGACTTCCGTAAACACGGAAATCCTGCAGAGCTGCAAGGAAAGTAGTCGGAGCCCTAACGCCCATAGTCTGTCATGAACACTTCAATAAAGGTGCCAGTTCCACTACGAGTTTGTATAATATACTACTCCCGAAAGCAACTATCCAAGAAATGGAAATAGAGTGGTGCAATGGTTGTATAATTTCAGTAAAATAGGCCTACGATTTGGTAAATTTAGCGATAGCCACACACACTGTAGAGATTTTTCCTTATATCCCAGTTTATTTATGTATGTAATCTTTGTGTGTCAGTTGTGAATAATAGGCTAAATGCTGTTATAAAACCTATTTGTTTGTTTGTTTATTTATGTTTGTTTGTTTGTTTGTTTGTTGGTTGGTTGGTTGGTTTCCAACATTCTTTTTTTTGGAGTAGTGCCTACGACTAAGTCTAGTGTCCTAAGATGGCCTATATTGCTCAGTAATATCATGATTGGTAAATACTAACAGAAGCTTGCTTACTTCTATCACAGGTGGGGCTAATCCCAGGAAAGAACAGGCCAACGTACATTCCATATAAATAAGTAGGCCCCTGATGTCATGCCTTCAACTTCAGTTTGGTTTTCCAGGATTGAATCAAGAGGTGTTTGTTAAGGCAACTGAATAAAACAATGCATAAAATGTAATCTAAAAAAGGCGTAGACTACTTTTAAAAAACCCTCTACCTTGATCAAATGACATGAAAGTTCCATGCAGATAGAAGCACCTTACAGTTCCTAGAAGTAGACCAGTTGGACTAGAACTTCTAGTTGCAAGCAACATAAAAGGTTGGAATGTACAGAGTGGATGCATTCCGTACAGTACATACAGTAGTTGGCTTTTGGTGTTTGCAGCCTATTAAATGTACACAGTTGGCAGTGCATGCGCACAGTTCCTTTTATACTTCTGGATCTCTCAATCTTTGGGTGGGGCACTCTTGCCCATGACATGCACGGGGCATGTCATGGGCAAGAGGAATGTTTATAAAAGCCTGTGTCTCTCATTGTGGTACACCTTTGTGCTGCTTCTACACAGAATCATGAGGGCGCTCTGTCTGGCTTTCTTGCTTCTCCCACTCTGTGGAATACCTGCAGCTGTTGTTCCACGGACCGACCAGAAGAGAAATGATAGGCCAATTATAGGTGAGTATCTATGCTGACCAAAATGACAGGATTTAAGTCCAGTGTCTGTGTTTTTAATGAATTTATTTATTTTTGTCATTTTTAATTTTATTTATTACAACTGTTTTTTTTTTCATAGGGGTATTGGCACAAGAGCTGAAAAATCCTGAACCAAACCGTAACTCTTACATTGCAGCATCTTATGTCAAAACTCTGGAGGCTGCCGGAGCAAGAGTTGTACCTGTAATGTAAGAGCAGCTTCAAGTGCTGCAAATGTGTACAGTATGATTGCGTGCAAGATGTATAAAAATCTCATAGTTTCTCTCTCTCTCTCTTAAATGTGTTTGTGTGTGGTTGCCCAATGTATGCATGTGCATATGTTTGTTTGCATGTGTGTGTGTGTGTGTTACTTTCACAGGGTTAATCGCCCCGAGGAAGAATACTACCAGTTATTCAACTCTATCAACGGGTAAGCTTTTGAAAATATCAACAAGCATCAATATCATGTTTAAAAGAATGGAAAAAAAAAAACATATTTCAATTCTTACAGTATTCTCTTCCCGGGTGGAGCTGCAAATCTTATGACATCAGGATATGCAAAAGCAGCAAATATCTTTTATAAACTCGCCTTGGAGGTTAGTCATAATGTTTCTATTTAGACAAGTTGTACAGAAAATGAGAAGAGGTTGCTCCTGTAAGAAAAATAATCAGTGCTGCTGACTAATCAGACTTTTGAATCACACGCTAGAGCTTAGTATTCTGGAGAAGCGGGATACCTTTGGTCTTATTTATTACACAGTGTATTATTTTGGGAATCTATCTGGGTAATTTGTATGATAAACTACTGAATTTCAAGTGCAGAGTATATAAGTCTTACTCTGCTTAGGTGTAAGTATGTGTGTGTATGTTTGTGTGTCTGAGGGGGCCTGTTTTCAGAATCAGAGTCAGTTTTATTGGCCAAGTATATTCATAAACACAAAGAATTTGACTGCGGTACTCTTTGACTTACATTCAACACATAGACAAATAGGGATACATAGACATACTTTACAACATGATATAGACAACTAGCCCATCTTTTCTGTGTGTCTGTATGTGTGTTATAACACAGGCTAATTCCCAGGGTGATTACTTCCCAGTATGGGGTACTTGTCTGGGATTTGAGCAGCTGTTGGTTATCACAAGTGGCAAAAATCTGCTGTGTCGGACAAACACCAGTGGAATATCTCTACCACTAGAGTTTACACAAGGTCAGTATTCACACTTATGCATTTATGCTTAGTCTTGCACAGACATTTCTTGGTAACTTACCTGCAAAAAACAAGACTGCCTTTAGAAATTAGTATTATTCTATAGTAATTAAAAATTGAACAACATAGAAAAGCTTTTGTTGTCTTGTTACTTTCAACTCAGGAACATTGCTAAACTTAGGCCAATGCTATTTATAAATGGTACTGAAGTATTTATGTATGTATTTCCTCCAGACTTGATTATTACAATCAATTTTGATGGACAATCTATTATGCACTTACAGTCTCATCAGAACTCCCCACACATAAGGAACCCATCACTCCAGTTCAAGCCAAACTACATTAGGTGCCAATGAGCTATGACATACTATGACTTTTAAAGTCTTCTCACAGTAATAGCTTATGAAGCTCTACATGGGCTGGTGCATGATTACGCAAAAGATCTGTTAACCCCTTAACTTGTATCCCCCTACCTTTTAGCTGTCCCCGAATGTAGACTGGTGTCACTGTTCATTTGGTGAAATTTACGCAAAGTACTAATATTTTTTTGTCCTTGTTATCTCTCAATTTATCACACAGATGCTGCTGAGAGTAAACTCTTTAAGGATTTCCCAGCAGATGTGATGACAGCTCTGGCAACAGAAAACATCACAGTGAATTTCCATAAGTGGAGCATCTCCATGGAGGTGTGAGGAAAAGTTATATATATATATATATATATATATATTTATTTTTTTACTTATATTACTATATATATTACTTTAGATTGTGGAGTTCCCTCTGTGTTAACCCAGACTGATTTCTCTCACAAAGAACTTCACCATGAGCGAAGAACTCAGAAAGTTCTACAAAGTTCTGAGCACCAACACAGATGGGAACATAGAATTCATCTCAACAATGGAAGGTAAGAACAGCACTGGAAATGTGTGTGTGTGAGTGAGTGTGTGTGTGTGTTTGTATGTGTGTCTTTGTGTGTGTGAGAGTGAGAGAGAGCAAGATGAAAAGGCTTGATAGACGTAACAAGTAAGAGGGATGAAGGGATTAAAAACTTTTTTATCACACACTGTGTAATTCTTTGCTCTTGGGTGCTCCTTGTTTATGTGTGGCAGTATTGTACTTTGCCCCCCCACCTGCACCCCAAGCAAGCCACATAGCTCTTTATCACTATTCATTCAACACTATTCATCACTTTTACATCCTCCACCCCCCCATCTTAATGCAGCCCTTAGCACCCCCATATACACTTCATGCATTTTATCCTGCCCCTTCCTGCCCCCCCCCCTCCATGCACAAATAGGCTGAGAAACAGACACAATTTCACAATTTCATTTTTACACTCAGTAACCATAGACATGTGACAATAAAATTTCCTTGTATCCTTGTATCTTTTATCTAGCATACGATTATCCTGTGTATGGAACTCAGTGGCACCCAGAGAAAAATGCATTTGAGTGGAGTCAGACATACTACCCACACACACCATCTGCAATCAAAATGACCTTCTACATGGCAGACTTCTTTGTCAACGAGGGTAGGCAGAAGTCTTTTTTCATATATTACATACAGTAATTGGGAATTAAGTTTGGAAAACAAAGTCAACAGATAATATCGTGCACTAGGGAGTGAAATTGTGCTCTTTATTTCTGTTCTCTAAAGGTTTGATTTTTGTCTTCACAGCAAAGAAAAACTTCCATTCCTTTCCCAGTGAAGAAGATGAATTGAAACACCTGATCCAGAACTACAATCCAGATTTCTCTGGTGCTGATGGCTCTTCTTTCCTTCAGAAGTATTACTTTGCATAAATCAGGGTAAATGGAGGAATTTCTTGTGGACATACCATAAATAAAATAGAAAAAAGCAACAAACAATGGAAAATGTATATTGTCAAACAATCTTGTCTTTTGTGGAACTGTAAGCTTGGGTCATGTCATGTTGGCTGTGTATTGGACTAGGCCAAAAGACTAAGCCTATAAGACACCAGTGCACTAAAGTAAACTGTAATCTGTTTTACAATAATGCTATTGTAAAAGATTTCTTAAACCTGTAAAGACTTGAAAACAACAATTGAAAGCACAGACTAGTGCCACAGCTGGCCTGCATTTTCAGGACAGCTTGTTGTTTTAGATATTTACAGTATGGCTGGTAGACACTCTGTTTACTTGCAGTCATCGGACTGCTACAACCACAATCTTTCCAAAAGTTTAGCTGACTTCAGAGAAAAACAGGGGAGTGCTGCATGGATCTAGGGTGTAGAAAGACATTCAGGTGCTCTTCAGCACTGTTATTTACAAATGTTCATAATAAAAAGAAAAATCACCCATCAAAGAATTGTAAAGAATAATGTGAAAATGCAGTCAAAAAAGTTGGATGAGGTTCTCTGAACAGAAAAAGATTTAGGTTAATGAGTATGTGCAAAACCAGCGTGTTCTGACCATTAAGCAGCCTCCATCAGGGTATATAATGTGTAAAGTGCTAACAGGTGTGTCAATTTACATGACCTGGGAAGGTTACAGGGCAAAGCTGAGTGAACTCGGATCTCTAATCGGATCAGTACCACTAGCCTGATGCATCGTTTCATTTTGTGCAAAGCATCTGAAACCTATCCACTGGCATGTGTTCACTCCACGGGGGACAGATACTTTCTGCTTTATCAATCGCTACTGTTTAGTTGTGACGCATGTTTTGTGCTGGAGCGCACCGTTTGAAGTCAACGTTATCACTTTTGACCCTCCCTCTGTTCGCTGATTGGCCCGCACAGCTCAGAGATGGTGCAAACCGAAGCCTACAGACAGATTCCTGATGCAGTGATGAAACTAAATGAGAAATTGAGCAGAAGCACTAGGCAGCACTAGCCTGGCTACAGTAACACTGCATCCAAAGTATGAGCAGATCTAAACAGCAAACTTTAGCTTAACATCATAAACATTGTTAGATTACATTTACGTATCATCTACCATTGGTCTCAACCTCAAGCTTATCTGATCTTGTATACTACAAGAGTGAAAGTAATTTGGTAGTATGAAGTACCTTATTCTTGTATGTAGTATATAGTGTATTTATTCTTGCAAGCTGTGTGTGTGTGTCTGTGTGTGTGTGTGTGTGTGTGTGTGTGTGTGGTGTGTGTGTGTGTGTGTGTGTGTGTGTGTGTGCGCGCACGCGCGCGTGCATGCTCAGTAATGTTGTCATCCACTGATTGCAAAACTTGCGCTTTGACCATTTCAATGATCTATTAAGGCAATGGTTGGTTGCTGTTCAGTGAAGCAATGAGTGTTTGTAGCCGACACGAGTGAGTGTGAAGCGCTGCAGAATAAATGTGATATTTTTTATAACAAAGAATTGGTTTATGGTTTTGCAGCTTTGGTATGGAGTTATGGTGTCTTGTGTGCAAAAAGTAAAAAAAAAATGCAAATATGGTCAGATTTGAATACACATTGTTGCTGTGACTGACAGTATTTTACAGCTTTGGTGAGAGTACTGCCACCTTGTGGTACCTGCCAGCTATATTAGTGTTATTTAAAAGGCCCTTATAACTTGTTAGTATGTAGTGTATTCATTCTTGCAAGCAGAACCAAAGAATCTCCAGACTATGTTTGAGTGAAGTGAGACATACCAGCCTCACTGGCAATCTGCAATCAAGACGACCTTTTAGACCATATGGCAGACTTCTTTGTTAATGAGGGTAAGTGTGGACTATTTTAAGCTCTTTGTAAAATCTGTACAAAATATATGCATTATTGGGAATGAAGAGAGCTTCCTTGAGAAACAAAGACACTAGTGGATTATGAAGCTTGAGGTAAATCTAACGTTTCTCCTCACAGCAAAGAAAACCCTCATTTCTTTTCCCAGTAAAGAGGACAAACACCTGATCTAGACCACAAGCCAGATTTCTCTGGTAAGAAAGGAGGGTAACATGGGTGAAAAATAGAACTAGATAATTGGGGAAAGCATTTTTTTTCCAGTAGAGTGTTGCTAAAAGAGCATGTTGCAAAATCTTTTGTGAAACTGGAAACTAATTAAATAGTGTGTCATGTTGGGGTGTATTGGACCTGCTCTAAACTACACAGCCAAATGACTAGGGCCTAGTTTCTTGATAACAATGGATCATGATCTTTACGATCAGTCTTAAGAATGTTTGGCTTTCCGTGTGTTTCCTGAACATGTTTGTATATCATCACTCAAACGGATCACACAAGTAAATCTGTGAGCATTTTTACGATGTTCTTATACAACAATGCTTTCAGGAAATGGTCCTAAAGACATATGATGTCACAAGGACTTTACAAACTATGCAATGCTTTGGGAAAAGGAGCCTGTCAGGGCCAGATTATAGAAATAAAGCACCCCTGGGCACAAAATTGCCTTGAATGAGAGATCATAGGCTACTGCTTGAATGCCAGGCTACATGGTTTTATTGTTAGGACCCCTGCCATGGCCGCTCTGACCTATGGCTCCCTGGGCTTGGGCCCAGTTAGCCCATTTGCTAATTCAGTCCTAGAACCTGGATCTATAAGCTATCAGAGGACTAAAGTAGCTGTGTTGGGACACATTTTGCTTTGTATAAAGTTGGGTATTACGCAAAACATTCTGTGTATATGGTGCGGCTAGTGTTGCTTCAAAAGCTCAACAATGGCCATCTTTCTGCAAATGAATGCGTCCATCATGCAGCGATTATCCAGATCAATGCAGGGGAAGTTTATTATGATTTGTTAGCATCAGCCAATTGCACTTGGTTGCTTAATGCGAACATGTTTATTACCTGTGTCTTTTAAATCCCCAGCATGAGTGATTTTGTTGAAAGAAGAGAGCGGCCAAATCCAAAATTATACATCCAGTTTGACCTAGTGCTCCAACTCTCCTCAGTTGGCTTATTTATCCAGATAGGGCTAGGTCAAGCCCCACTTTTGTTTCCTGTCTTGGATCTTCTTACTTTTGTTAAATGTGAAATACTCCCAGTAGGTTATGAAATGTAAGTGGGAATGTAATCTGTGCAGTTCTCCTTAACTAGTCTAACTGATTTGATAGGCTACTTACATTTGTTTTGTCAATGAAAATGAGGAGTAGAATCAAGAATCAGAAATATCTCATCAACTTATATTGCACCACCAACTTCTATAGACTGTATAGCACCACTTGTTTCTCATAAAATTATTACTTTGAGTAAATTCATGTGTTTGTTTTTGACATACAGTAGCCTACATAAAATACAAAATATTATCATACCTAAGAAAATGTTTTCTTTCAATATTGTGTAGGCCTATACTAATAATCAATTATCTGTTTTAATAAGTATTGCTACTGGATGGTAAATGGTCAGGATTTTGAATGCTTAGTAGGCAGCTTGGTCACTTGATGAATTTGGACTTTAAACCCAATAAACTCGGCAAATTACTATGGTCCACTGAGACGATAAGCATATCCATTCAAACTTTGACGGTTCGCTACCACAGAAAGTGTACATTGCACTGTCAGAATGAACAGCTACAATGTTGCTCAGCAAAACTGTAGGTGGGAGGAGCTATGTCCTAGAGAGCGTCATATACAGTAGGCTATGGCTGTGGTCGGCAGATAACTATTTCACCTGAAATCTACCACAAGGAAAACCGTATGGCTGCATTTTCCCTTGCGTTATTCAGCTTGGCTCTCAGTTGTCTGTCAGCTATCCCTGTTCAGAAAACCGATGCAAGGAATGACAGACCAATAATTGGTGAGTTGCTTGGTGTCCGAGGAAAGAATAACGTAAGCCTGAAGTGTGATAACTTTAAAAGCGTTCGTGAGCTTTCTTCCCCTCGGACTTAAATTTGAATGTTTTTGCATCATCTGTTCACTTTCATCTGTTCACGTGTGGGCTAAATAAAGTGAGCTAAGGTTAGGCAGTATAGCGAGAAACGTGTCTTCGCTCACTGAATTTGAAAACATATCAGGATAGGGTCACCTCTCACCTCTTACCTCGTGACCCCTCTGAGATCTAAGCGTAGACAGAGAGAAATGCTTAATGCACTTTTTAAAAATTTTGACAAGGGGTAAGCCTATGCTGTGGAAGACATGTAGCCTAGCTTACAGAAAGACAAAGCCTCCCCAGGCGTCGTTCTATTTTACTTCCCCGTAGACTACACACCACCGTTCCTCATAGCGGCATAGCTGCTGTTTAGGCTATTTCCTGAAATAAGACTGGTTTTGTAGGGCCGCTTACCCCCAAGGGTTTGGACTGTACTGACATGCTCAAGGCAGGGATACGCACCAGGCGGGTAACCTCTGGTGAAGTGAGTATGATATAATATACATAGCCTTCATAGACTACACTACCAAATACATAGCCAAATATACTCATTCTTTTTCACATTTGTGAATAAACTCTCTTGTGGATAGAAACTTGGGAAAATGGGAGTGAAAACAAACTTTTTGCAGTTTATATTTTTGTAGATAGAAATAGGAATCACAAGGCTCTTTACAATAAACCACTGTCGCAACAGGCTACTTTCACAATAATGACTAGTATTGAGAAACTGAATCTGTGGTTTCTTTTCTTAGGACAAAATAAATTTAACATATGCTGTCTAGTGCACAAACAACTGAAATCATTCAGGGCCGCACAATGACACCAGTTTTTAAGTTTCCCATTAATCAAAGCCCTGTGCTAGACTATGTATGCAAATTAAATGGTACAATGGCATGATGGCTGCTTAGACATATCAGGTGGGAAACCTACACACTCACACACAGGCTTGTCATTTAAATTCCGGGTAAAAAGAACAATGTTTCCCAATCCTCACAAACCTTTTTTTATTTCCCTCATAGTCAAATCTGATGTGTGCCTAACAGTCTGCTGTACATGAGTCCATGCCAAGCCTTCTAGTGCAGATTCACTGCAGTAATGTAGTAGATTGACAAAGTGCTCCCTCTTCTGGCACTTGTGAGATAGCTCACTTTTTAAGAAAATACCTACAAATCACAGTTCAAAACGTATCAAAAGCTAAGCCAAGAATGTAAAGTGATAATGTCTTTGTCACATACAGGTGTCTTGGCTCAGGAGGTGTACAAGCCACAGCCAAAGCAAAACTCTTACATTGCTGCATCTTATGTGAAATTTTTGGAGGCTGCTGGAGCCCGAGTGGTTCCTGTGATGTAAGTGTGCCTACAAGAAAGACCATAACTGTAATTGTGTGACTCACACAGCCTGGCTGTTCATATCCATATTGTTCATATATGTTAATATTTACAGCATTAATAAGACAGAGGAGGAATACATACAGCTGTTCAAGTCTATTAATGGGTAAGGGTGGCATTACTTTTTCCTCTAAATCCCTTAGCTCTGAGATCAGATTTGATTGTTTTAATGCATATATAGGCCTATACTTGACATAGCTTGTGTATGGTTGTTTTGTTTGTCAGTGTATGAAAAGCATGGGTAAAGATAGACATTAAAATAAAAATGTGGAGTTCTGGACATTTTAAACCTGTTTACATATGGTAGAATGTTAGTAATATATTGGTGGTAGCAAAACAATATAAATTTGATGGGTTTTATGTAATTTTTCATTTACAACTAAAATAGCGTATAATGACAGTGCGAAGGGCACAGACTTGAGTTTAGACAAATCGCTATTTTTTGAAAAGCCTGCAAGGCTAACAATAACATTCGGCTTCTGTGGCAGTTAGGAGAGAGGTTCTACAGACAACCCAAAGTGTCTTTAACTTTGCAAGTGTACAGACAGATACTATAGAGTGTTTCTGAAGTCAGTATATTACCTGAAGTAGTTTTCCTGTCAAAGTCATCTTGAAAAGTGCATTAAAGTTAATACCTGAATGCAGCACCAGTCTACAGTGAATGTATGGTGCTGCATTCGGCAATGGAATGAACTTTTCCTCAAGTTGAGAGGTGCTGTGATAAAACCATCTACAACATTATTTTATTTAATTTTTCAGAATTCTTTTTCCTGGAGGTGGAGTAAGCTTAGTGTCCTCAGGCTATGCTAAAGCAGCCAGCATATTCTACAGACTTGCTATTGAGGTCAGTGGGACCATGGATCATTTTCCACTGCTGTTCTTTATTGTAAATGTCAATAGGTGGCTGGCATTTAAAAATAGACTGACTCAACTTTTTTATTTTCCTGTTTGAATCATTTATTTCTTGAAAAGTGAAATTCAACCCCATGTTTTCAGGTTAAATCCATACATTTGTGATTAAACCTACAGTATACAGACAGAAATTCAACAGAAACGCATAAGCACGGTGGGTTGCGCTTTATTTGAAGGTGTCGACATCAGATACAGATACATGAGACTGTCATAAACATGACATGACGTATCATGAACATAAGTGACACTTTTTTTAATGTTCATGACTTTTGTCATTAAGGGCCTTATCATGCACAGCCGCACTGTGCTTTCGCGACTGCCACGAGCTGTCATGACTATTTTCGTAGAGTGCATTGATGTTTTTTCCGCCAGAGACACACATTGTCTACATAGGAGATGAACTTGCACCCTCAAAGGTGTGCCAGCTAAAAGAAGAGGTGTTGGCCAGCGCAAAGCTAATTTTTGCTAAAATCAGAACGGGGTAATGGACCTGATTATGGGCACATAATACAAGGGAGTTCACAATACATGCACACCTTGCTTCTGTCATCTACAGGGATGATTACAGGGCCCATTCATGTAAAACAACAAATCAGGCTGCAACAAAGTACAATACAAAGTACAAAATAGTACAAAGGTAAAATTAGATCATCAGATTATCTTCCTTCTGTGTATCTGCGTCTACAAGGTTCGTTTGGTAGAAACCCTGCCGGTAAAATACCAGCCAGCCAAGGTTTGTGCGCTCCTGGCTCTTAAAGACATTGGGAGATGACTCACTCTTTGGTTAATTCGGTATTACACCCAAAACACACCCATGATTAATTAACAAAAGTCTAACCCTTTTGAATGTTGCACTGGGTTCATAGATCAATTTTTCTGCCATCAAAATACTATATTGTCCTGGGAACCCCTCCAAACCAACTTGCTCTGCCCACTGGACAGAATGTGCATTAGGACCCAGAGTGTCATTTGTTTTTTATTTGTTTTGTTTCATTTGTTCATTACAAAATCCAAATGACACTTAATGACAACAGCCTTGAACTTTAAAAGATGTGTTATTGATGTTCATAATATGTGTGATGTCATGTCATGTCAGGCTCATGTCACTCATATGTCGATACCTTCAAGTAAAGTGTTACCGCACACTGATAAAAGAATTTGCCATTACCGCACACTGTTTATGACAAATTCTTTTATTTTATAGCCTGAATAGTAAGCATTTTTTATGTTCTGAAATACAGGCAGCTTCCCAGGGTGACCACTTCCCAGTGTGGGGAACATGTTTGGGATTCGAGCAGCTGTTGCTCCTGACCTGTGGTGAAAATCTTTTGTCTCACACCAACACTACTGGAGTTTCTTTGCCACTTCACTTTACAAAGGGTGAGCGGTACAGAGTAAAGATTAAAACTGAATGTTAATAAACAAAAATAAACAAAATGAATGACAATGATGTGTTTTGAAAATATGCATGGCAAAACCTTAAGCTGCAAAGTCAGACTGGGGTGACTTAGAATTAGTAGGGTGACAAAACAGGTGCTCGCTTTAGGCAGTGTTTAGGCAGTGTTTCTCAAACTATGGAGCACGCCCCACCAATGGGCCATGGACACATGACAGGTGGGGCGCAAGACGTTACACTATCGATGGTCGCACCTTGCCCCCCAAACTCACACCTGAGTTTTTGTCACACATGCCATGTGCATATCAAATGCAAACGGCACAACCTGAGCTTTCCAACAGTGTTATTCGCTAGTTGATGAAGGTTTCGTGAGAAAATTAGCTTTGAATTGACATAAAAATACAAACATTAATATGGCTTGGGGGGCATGCTGGGGGACAGGTGCGGTGTGAAAACGTGAAAAGTGGGGAATGACAGTGTTTAGGTATTGGAAATGCATTTTAATTTTATTGTGTAATCTGTTTAGCATTACATGGTTGGGCTGTTGTAAAATAGTTTTTTTGTCTTTATCACAATTATTCATATTTGTAAAATTTTTATTGTAAATGTTTATATTCTCCGAGCAGATGCAATGGAAAGCAGACTGTTTAAAGATTTCCCACCAGATTTGATGATGGCTCTTGCAACTGAAAACATCACAGAGAATTCCCACACATGGAGCATCTCTGTGGAGGTGAGAGCAGAGTCAGCATAATCGCACCACTGCAGAACATTGTAGTGTAGCGCTTTTAAGAAAAACTTTTACATTGTCTTGCAGAATTTCACTAAGAATGACGCATTGAGGAAGTTCTACAGAATTCTGAGCACCAATACTGATGGCAATACAGAGTTTGTTTCAACCATGGAGGGTGAGTAGAGAGAGAGAGAGAGAGGAGTGCAAGAAACAATAAAAACAGGCAAATTATTATGCTTAATGTGTTCTGTTTTCTGTAATTGTAGCCTATGATTACCCTTTCTATGGAACCCAGTGGCACCCTGAGAAGAATGCCTTTGAGTGGAGCAAACCGTATTACTCTCACACACCCTCTGCTATAAAAACCACCTTTTACATGGCACAGTTCATCGTCAATGAAGGTACAGTGGTGTGATGGACGTGACAAAAATGATCTCTTCTGTTTAACTGAATATTAGTAGAGCACTGAGTGGTGATTATCTGTATGTGAGAATCTGACATGCATTTCTCATGCTGACAGCAAAGAAAAATTTCCATTCCTTCGCCAGTAAGGACGAGGAGCAGAAACATCTGATCTACAACTACAATCCAGTGTTCACTGGAGCCACATCTTCCTTCCAGCAGATCTATTATTTTGAGTAGACTGCTCTGCTGTGCCCTGGGAATGCCTCTGTCTCTGACCTGGCATGTCTCTGACCTCCCATATCACCCATTCTTCTGTGATTATCTTCCTGTGCCATTCTCAGGCAGATGGCTGCCCTTACATGAGTTGTGCTGATTAATGCCTGTTAAAGAAGGACTTTGTCTTGCCACTGCACCCTCTATGTTTGCACTATGGCATTTATGCCTTGGAAAACATTGTAGTTTTTAAATTATTTGAATGGATCAAATGGATGGTGTGTTGAATGTGTGTGGATTACTCATGGATTACATATTTTTAGATATTTAAGTAAATGTTGATTATTTACAGTGTTGCTGCTAAAATTAAACTCTAGCAAAGAACAGATTTGGTATCAAACTGAATTTGGCCATTTCATTAGGCCAGTCATCTAATGCCTGATGCCGTATAAATGGTGCTCAATTAAATGTTCACAGAGTCCCCTCCACAATAAGCCTACTAGATGATCACGAGTCATAGATCTTCCTAATACAAATGGAAGCACCAACAGACACATATGAAAAGGCCATTGCATGCATTGGATAGCACAATGACCAAGAGACAGAGCACAGATGAAAACCACACCCCCAGCAAGAAAGAAAAAAAGTTGTCATTCACGTTATTTTTCGGGTCCTTCGAGTTCAAACAACAACTAGATAGCAAGATGCTAGTGGTCAACCAGCGGCTCACCAGAGGTCAAGCTCAGAGTCCACTGACATTTTTGCTCATTTGTTCTCTGGCAGTCTGCCGGTATTTCCCAGAAAAGTACACATCAAAAAATACCATATGGTGAGATGGCAGAATCAGACCGCTGGAGAACCGACAAGCAAAACGCCAGCGGACCACCAGCCTCTTGCTATCGCTGAAGAAAGCAAAAATCCAAAAGCTGTGTGATAATATGCAGAGCAAGTTAACAAAGCCAATGCAAAGTGGTTTATAAGCTGCCAAATTAACGAAATAACAGTTTGTTAATATTTACAACTGGTTATCTGGCAGGCAGTGTGTAATTGTTTTGCTGCTCGATAGCAAACTCTGCCAAACAATTTGTGTGAATCAGTCAAATTCCATATCAATTTAGAAATGACAATAAAACCCACATTGCAATTTGTGTTTCTTCTCTGGGCTGACAACAATATTAGTGTTCAGGTTAGTTGCAGAGTAAAAGACAGACACATCATACAGGACTTGATGACCTTTATTTTTCTCCCAGAGTAGATGTGACACTTCGCGTCTCCAGGTTCAGCATTACAGTGAGCGAAAGTGCAGGCTTGAATCCGACAATATTCAGGGTCTCTGCCACTTCAGCCAGCCTTGTGTTTCTGCTCACAAAAGGCCTTGGAGTGAAGGTCTCACTGCACTGTGGGTAGCTGTACTGACTCCCTTCTAATCTTCCTGATCCCAGCAGCCTGTACTGCAGAATGTGTCCACAGGGAATTGTTGTTTGGTCATTCAGTAGCCTACATCCAGATTGGACAGATGAATCTTCTTGAGTCCATGAAAGACGGTCTGCCATTTTACTTGCTGCTAGTCAATCACGCACTCTTGAAGATACAACACTCTGAGCAGAAAAAAGAATGATCATTTCTCATAACCAGTGCTGTGAAAAGCAAGAGGAAGTAGGAGTGTAAATGGAACCAGGTGTTCTATAGAGAACTAACCAGATAAAACTGCTTAGAGCAGATGACTGGCATGCTTTAGTTTTTTTTAAACAATATTTATGGTGTTATGTTCTTTCATTTGGTCTGGTGTTGTTTTTCCTCTGATTTTTTTGATTGTGACATTCAAATAGATTCAAATCTAGTGGTAGAGCCAGACTTTTTTTTTTTACATGGGGTGGCCATGCTGTGACAAACTGTGGTGGGGGGTCCAGGGAAATTCTAATTAAAACGAGATTTGATTTGTATTCTGGTGTATTTAGTGTCATATCTGGTGGCATGTAGTAGTCATTCAGTTAGCCCTATGGGCCCTAGGCTATTTTCAGGGTAATTTCAAACCTTTACTTTCAGTCTCTTATCTCAGTCATTATAAAGGCCATTAAAACATGATATCCAAATCAGGGAGTGTTTGATGTGATACTACTTGCATATGACTTACATCAGCCTGTTGGAGACGATGCAGAAATATGATATTTCATTCCCCAGATTAGGCATCTTGAGAATACAGCTAATCACACAGAGGAGTGCTATACACCAATGAAATCAGTAGGATCTCCTGTTTATTTTGATATGTGTTATGTCCTTATTTGGGTAAAGACATCATGAGATAGTTCATAGAGAAGAATGAGTATGAGATGGAAGCAAAGCTGTATTAATATTAGTATTTTTAGGAGGAAAAATCCAAGAGTAATCTATAGAATAGGTGTGAAGTGGGTGGAAGTAACAATCTGTTCCTCACACCCATTCTTCTCTGAAAGATTACTCGTGGAGTTTTTGTTTATATGCTGGTGCTCTTTATCATCCAGAACTAAATGAAATTAATTTTCTAAAAGTCAGTTTTATCACCATATTCTCTCGCTGTGAAACATTTTTCATACTGGCCTTCAGTATCCACCTAAAATAAACTGAATTTTTTGTCATTGAACTGGTTGATAGGGAACAGATTTCAAAGGGAAGTTGGTAGTAAAATTTTTGTACATCCAACCCAAGTCTGAACTCCCTTTCAGTATCATTTTCCTATGCCCCATTCAGTTAATGCCGGTTTGCTATTCGGTCTAAGTTCTATCAAATTTTCTCATTCTTTTTCCTACAGACAGCACTGTACTGCAGGCATATGGGTTGAATCAACCAAGCACACCCTGAAAAAAAAAACGTTTTTTGCTTTATCCAGGACCATTTGGCTGAAATATGAAATCAAAAATAATTTTTTTGAAGTCCCCCTCCCCCCTCCATAGTTTTAGTTTGGCTCTGAATACTACACACAGACCAGCTGAAGTGGCAGTATGTATCATTAGTTCTTCAAATGTACATTCACATGTGTAGGAACCTGCCTTTTTCAACAACATACACATTCACTGAACTAAAGACAACAGGAATGTGACAGGTAGCCTAATTGCCAAGGCAAGGCAGGTTTGAAAATAGAAAAAACAAAAATGGATGCAAAACAGATGGAAAAGATGATTAACTGATGACACCCTAACAAAATTGGTATACCTAATAGCATAGTTTTACATTTGATCCTGTATATAACCAGAAGCCAGCATAGAGAGGCTGAGTGAATGTGGTCACAACTTTGTACAGGGGTGTCATGGTGTCACTGGAGATGCTGTAGAAAGACAAAACCCCAGCGTTGTGGTCCATATACACACCTATTTTTGTGCTGGGGATTACACTGAGTTTAGTCTCCTTTCCCTCATGAATGACAGAGCACCCAGAGGAGCAGCACGTCAAACACCAAGACTGCTTGTTGTACCCAAACCAACCCTTTTTGTCCGATTCCTTCCTGCTGATTTCATTGTAGGATACTGCTACAGAAACTCCGAATATAATGCTTTCAGGACAAGTCCATTCCACCTCCCAATAGCATCTTTCAGTCAAAGTCTCCTTACACAGCACCTGTTGCCAATAGTTAAACCTCTCTGGATTGTCAGGGAGTGACAGCATCTCATTACAAGCAACTTCTTTATTTCCACCAGCCAAGTGAAGCCTCAAATGTGCAGTGCTTGGATCCAGAGTAAGTTGACGTATGTCTGGTGATGAAGAAAATTACAAAATTGAGCTATTCAGAATTCAGTCAGAACAATAATTTCTTTCATTAAAAGAACATTGCATATTTTGTGTGCATTGACTCATTATCATAAGGATAGAAATGCATGTTGAAAAACATATGTAATGTTACCCCTAAAGCTAATTGAACTACATGTGTTGATCTGTCACATTATTATTACTCTAGATTACTGTGCATTCACTATCAGCCCTGTCAGGCTGCTTTCTTGTCAGGAAAAGACAGCATCAAAATCTTCCAAAAATCCTTCTTATTTCCACCAGGCAAATGGAGTGCTGCCAGAGTTAGTCCTGGCAGGTCATAGAGTCAAAAGCTGCATTCAAGATGAACTCTGACTGAGTCCATCTGACTGACGTGATCTGCTGGTTCAAAAGCCATTCAAATAAACATGATGGCTGCTGAAATAAATTTCATGATGTTTTCATAAACCCTAATGTGCATTTAAATGGCCTGTTTTGTAGCACATTATTAGAATGAATTTTATGCCATATGGTCACAAAACCACATCAAATAATCAAATAATAAGTAGAGTAGACTATTTGTGTGTGGTTTTCAGTACCATGTGTGTCAGAAATCACAGTATTCCTTAAGTTTTAAAAAAAATATTTGTACATGGAAGCACAAAGAGAAATGCATAGTTTTGTCACGGGAGATTCAAGCCAATCGGGACCTGGAGAGCAGCTGCTCAACTGCTCTACAAACACCTTGCTCCTGTGATAACGTAAGGTCACGTGACATGGAATGCAGAGCCAAAATCATTCCCTTCCAGGTCGTACATAGACAGCATATTAACCAGCATGCATCATGTTTAGTCAGCCCTGCACAGTGCTGTGTGATTTTGAATTCACCTAAGTTCAGGTCTCAGTCAGCTGATCTGAGTCAGTTGATTTCAATTAAAGGACAAGTTTGGTTTTTTACACTTAAAGCCTTGTTTTCTGATAGTTTATGATGAAACACTTTGGTTAAATCGAAATTTTGATGAATGCCTCTATTCTATGAATTTTCAGTGTTTTTAACCTGTCCAATCAGTGAACAGAGGGAGGCGTTGTGAATGCAGAGCTAGCATGCTATCATTTAAGGCAAGCTATCAGTTAGGTGCTGATACAATGTTTTTAAACTTAAACACCTCAAACAAGCAATCGAATCTCACTACCGAATGTCCAGACTCTCTGTTTGAAACGAAGGTGTAGAATGAGGGTCTGGTTTTATTTCCAGGCTGTAATTAACCATGTACTGGGTGAAAGCCTTAGCTGCATGTATGTTTATGTGTATGGTCCTTACATCTTAAGAAATCTCCTCTGGTCAAGGGCTCCCGAGGAACAAGCATACTTATCTTTTTTACTACACAGAAAGAAGAGATCAGTTATCAGAAAGGTTTTACTTGAAACCAATTTTCTTAAGTTAAGTAAAACCATGTGTAAATTTTATTCATTACCTTTATCAGAAATGCTGCATACACCCTCCTTCAGAAAATCTTTCAGTTTATCTCTCAGTTGAGAAACATTTTCCTTAATTTTTTCAAATGACATGTGTGAAAAGAGGATGTCTGTTGATGTATCCTCTACATTAGCCAAGGAGCACTGACGCTGAAAACTCTAAAGAAAGATATTTATCTTGAGAGAAAACATACACAGCACCTGTAGCTATATTGGTGACATTTCATCACACATTCCCAAGATTACCTGGAGAAAGCTGGCAGGATCCTCTGTTCGTGAAAGCTGCTCCAATTCTGCCTCTCTCTTCCTCAGTTCACCAATCTCCCACTCAAGTTTCTCTATAAGCGCTTCAGCTTGACTCACCTCAGTCCTCTCCTGATCTCTGATCAGCTTGGTTAACTCAGAGCGTCTTCTTTCAATGGAGCGGATCATTTCAGAGAAGATTTTCTCACAGTCCTGCACTGCTTCCTGAGCAGAGCTCTGTAGATACAAGAGGACATTTCAGATGTGCCACCTTGTTCCATAACTGGCATGTAGGCCAAAGCCAGAGGCCTAAGTATAAATTATGCACTCTAAGAGTAATAGCCTAAATCTCAAAACTCTACATGGAGCACCTAAACTCTCATTTTTATGGTCCACCATAAACCTCCAGAGTTTCCCTTTTCCCTTTATATCCACCACTTATCCTGGCTATTATTGGACTGCTTCCTAATTCTCTTATGAGTATGCTTTATTCACTTGTATTTCCAGGGGCATAACCAGCATGAATGAAAGTTAAACTGGTTCAAATATTTAGAGGAGTGCAGCAAACACACCCTTCTCATACATAAAGTTTTTAAATGCAGTTTACTCAATTCCAAAGGAAATACATATTCAATACAAATCCATATTCTTTAAACACAGCCATTAGAATGCACTCCTCACTGTACCCTTCCATCTGTCATCCAATAAGCCCACCTCGTGCAGGATATGCAGTTGCAAATAGTTCCTGGGGTTTTGGTGATTTAGAAACAGGGCTCAGCAGGTTCATCACCAGATATACCTACAGAGCAAATTCAAATTCGCGAGCAGGTTCACCCAGACTAGCCACCCTAGTATCTCGGATTAAAACACACCTTAAGCGACTTAATGGCCCCTTTCATCTCCTGCAGGTGCTTCTGTCTTTCTTGGATTGTTTGATGAGCTTTTCTCTGGCTCTCCTCCAACTGTTTCTGTGAAGAGATGGTAATCACATTTGCAATATGACTACGTATTGTGAAACATGGCACTAGCATATTGTACAGGTATTTGGTGTTTGTACTAACACTTACTACTAATATCCTGTTCAAACATACCATACAAAAACCTTAAACTGAAAATTAAAGTAAACCATCTTATATGACAATCATACAAAATGAGTTTGATGAATTATGGTTAGTTTTAGAGATCATGCATGTGTTTTTAACTGTTGGTGTTGATTTGATCCCATTGAGCTTGTTGTCTCAGGAGGCATTTTAACCTGTCCAATTAGCGAACAAAGGGAGGCATTGTGAAGGTAGAGCTAGAATGCTGTCAGTCAAGGCAAGCTATCAGTCAATCGAAGCAATCGAATCTCACTACCGAATGTCCAGACCCTCTGTACAAAATGAAAGTGTGGAATGAGGGTCTGGTTTTATTACCAGGCTAGGTGCACTGTGACAGTGGCAGAAACTTCTTTCTGCTTAGTAGAAGTCAGAGTTTGAAGTTTGAGTTTGAAGCTCTATGTTCAGATAAAATGACTGCATTGTTTTTTTTAAAAAAAGCAGCTTAATCAATATAATTTTTCATCTCAAACAATATAAAATGCCGTGTGTGGTAAGTGCCTCCTTGCCATCTTATATTACAGTGATAAAATGTAAATGTTGAACTGATCATAAAGGGATTATGTGTATGTGCATATATTACGAAGGTTGGGTGCTATGGGGTAAAGTTCATTACCTGGTTAATTGTAGTTGTTAACAACTCTCTTACCTGTTTCTCTGTTCTCTCTGCTGCAGCTGAAACAGTTTTATGTCCATTGTGTTCATCCATGGCACACAGCACACATATGCATGTCTGATCAGTGCGACAGAAGACCTCAAGTAGTTTATCATGATGAGAGCAGATCAGATCTTCTAGTTTTCCAGTAGGATCAATCACTTTGTGTTTCTTCCCTGGGTTGAGATCGTTGTGAACCCTGAGGTGTGTTTCACAGTAAGAGGACAGACACACCAGACAGGACTTCACTGCCTTACGTTTTCTACCAATGCAGACATCACACTCCACATCTCCAGGCCTAGCATAGAGTGGCAATGAGGAATCAGACTGGATTACTATATTTTTAAGCTTCTCTACCATTTCAGATAGAATAGTGTTTTTGCCAATAGTTGGCCTTGGAGTGAAGGTCTGTCTGCACTGTGGGCAGCTGTAGACTCCCTTCTGATCTTCCTGATTCCAGCAGCCAGTAATGCAGTCCATGCAGAAACTGTGTCCACAGAGAATAGTTACAGGATCTTTCAGAAGATCCAGACAGATAGGACAGCTGAACTGATCCTGAGACACTGAAACACTTGCTTCTGCCATGCTGCTGAAACACAGCACTCAAAGGGACACAGAGTGAAGCAGAAGTCACTTTCATTTGTCACAAAGTAAAAGTACAGAGAACAGTGGGAGTGGCCTCTGGTTATGTGAGCAGAGGATTGTTTTTCAGACGTGTACTTCAGACTTGGCTTGCTATTCAGATTCAACACATTCCTATTTTAACAGTGATTCCCAAAATTATTCCAATTTATTAGATTAAAATCCATTATGATTACATACTGGAATGGCTGGAGAGGACACCTGCCCCAACATAACTGACATGACATGCAAGGTGGTGGAAAAAATATCTAAAGCATATATTCTTGTGCTGCCCCTCACAATATGCCACGGCTGACCTACTACTTGTGACAGAAACCACAACTCTATGTTACTGCCATTAAATTTGAAAGAAAAAACAGAAAATATTATTTTTACTCATTTAATGGTAATGTTTACTTGGCAGACACTGTTTCCCTAAGCGTTGTACTAAAAACCAACCAACCAAACAAACAAACAAACAAAACACATTAATACCAGAAATACTTGGCTCATTATTCCATTCCATTTTTTATTTCACGTTTTTCACATCACACACTTTTTTGGAATTACAGTTGTATTTTCTTTCCTATTTGTTTGACACAGCAATACCATTGGCTTTTACTGGACACTCAACCTCCCAACTCGGCTTCTTTTAACAAAACTGAAATGCCATGAACATATGAGTCAAATAAAAATCTCTGCAAATAGGATTTATCACATTGTGTAGCAGATGAATTTTTAATGTACTGCTTGATGTTTTTAAATAGAATATTGTTTAAGCATTGTTTGTTTTGTTGTAAGCACAGATGAGCCCATGAGCCTGGAGCACTTGGATGGCCTCATCAACTTTCTGCCTCAGAGCCCTGGCACCCTTCAGGAGATACAGTAGCTCTGAGTTGTCCAGCTCTAACAACATACCAGTGATCTTTCCAGCCAGGTGGGGTTGCATGGCCTGAATGAGCGGGTAGAGGCGCTCGCCAATCATCTGCTTCCACCCCTCTGGTGAGATGGCCGCCAGGACAGACGCTTTCAGTGGCTCTGTGCCCTGACTGCATGCATCAGCGGGTGCCCACCAACCTGTTGTTGGGAGTCCACAGGGTTGTTCACACACAAAATGAGTTTTGTGTCCTTTGGCTGGAAAACTGAGGTTCATGTGTCAACAGAGGTAGCCGGAGGGTGGTGGGGCTATATGCTGTTTGCCTGGGGGTCTGGAGGAGCTAGGTGATGTTCATGATGTTCAGGCTCAATGTTATTAGAATAACTCTGCTTCAATTTCGAGGACGTATGAACCTCCATTGGTTTAATAGTAGGTCTAACTCTTGGCAGATTTGTAAGATGACAGTTTTGTTACGACACATTTAATGGAAATTACATTAATTTTAATAAATGAGTTTTACATTATACTGTATTTTTTAAAAGGACTAAATTGGCCTGAATGAACAAGTGAGTCCTATGACATGGTCTACAAACTGAGAAAGATCAAGAAATAACTTGACTGTTTGTCTCAAAATTGTCTCTGGGTTTCCACTAGACAGGACAACAGAAGATGCCATCAAATTTGAATCAAGAGTGAGCTGCGATGAATCTAATCATTATTGGAAACAGTGACAACATAGGAAAATACTCGTCATTAAAATAATCAGATAGAGTATATAGACAATTGGCTATAATGATGATAATGACATTATTCCTTACTGCGTCTCACAACCTTTTTAAAGAATATTTTCAGCTCCAGCTTTGAGGCCTCTCATATGTAGGCTATTGCATCCAGGTTAAAATGGAGAAAATGTATCTGAATATTTAATATGCATCACAAGAGAACTTGCCATAGACAGCTACACCAGCTCGTATGTCTGGGTACTCCAGGGCCAAGTGATGTACAGCTACTCCTCCCCAACAGAAGCCTACAGATGCAAGTCTGTGTGCTCCACATTGCTCCCTCAGGTATTTCGGCACTGCATCAACCTCTCTGTAAGAGATGGTGCTAATTCAGTGGTCATTAAGTATTTAAGAACTGAAATACAACTGAAGAAATACAACTGATGTCAAATTACAGGTTCTTTGAATCCTTTGAAATGATTAGTATAGCCTATTAAATCAGATGTAGATTGAGATATTGACGATTTCAGCATAGGCCTACTTGTTGATGCCTACTGGCTTTTTATCCTTCAGCCATTCCTGAAATTTTGACCAGTCCTTAGATGGACTCCAAGGCTCTTTACCCACAAAGAAATCAATGGGACAATGGCTCTGAAACCCAAAAAGATATATCAATACAAAGGGCATTGAAAGGAAATAGAATAAGGGAATAAAATAATCAATACACTTACATATATCCATTGGCAGAGAGCATGTCAGCCATGTATCTTGTGTTGGGCAGCTGCCATCCAAAGATATCCTGAATCACAATGACTGCCTTCTCTGATTGGACAGCTGGTTTTACAACATAAGCTTTCACATGCACAATCTGTACCTCCTGTCCCAGTTCCCCGTATTCCATCCTGTCTCCAATGTCACATGGGCATGGCTTTGCTTCGTTTGCCATCTGAAAGAAATGTCAAAGTCAAAGTCAAAGTGTACTTTATTGCCAATTCACTATGTAACAGGCATTACACAGAGGACTGAAATTGCGTTTCACCAGACACCAAATGTGCAATTTAAACTAGAAACACGCACAAACACACACACACACTCACGCAAAAAAACACACACAGCTACACTCATGGACATGAAGTGCACACAGACATCCACAATAAATAGACATAAGACATACGACATACAGGTAAACATATACGCTTCCAGCAAGAAGGAAAGGAAAGTTCGAGGTAGCTCTTCTTGGTAGCTGGTGTAGGTTGGAAAAAAGTGAAATGTGCAATATGTAAGGTGCAATAAGTGAAGGTGCAATTAAGTAAAGTGCAAGTGTGAAAGCACCATGGACCTCAGTGTGTGTGAGATTGTTTTTGGGTGTCAGTAACATATTCATGGAATGTTGATGGAATGTTCTTCATTGTGTTGATTAGCCTGATGGCTTGTGGGAAGAAGTTGTTTCTCAGTCTATTTGTGTGGCACCGCATGCTGCGGTAGCGAATGGCTGGTTGGGGTGATCTGATGATCTTTTCAGCAGTCCTCACCACCCTCTGAAGGATGCTCTCAATAGCACCCCTGTAGAAGGTGGTGAGTGCAGAAGTGGGGAGGTCAGCTCTCCTCATTCTGCGCAGAAAGTGAAGGCGTGTCTGTGCTTTCTTGACCAGGGAGGTGGTGTTGATGGTCCATGTGAGGTCATCTGTGATGTGCACTCCCAGAAACTTTGTGCATTTCACAGACTCCACGGTACTGCCGTTGATTGTGAGTGGGGTGTGTGTCGGGTGTTGTTTCCTGAAGTCTACAGTTATTTCTTTTGTTTTGTTGACATTGAGTTGTAGATTGTTTCTGTCACACCAGTTGATGAGTTGATGTACCTCCTCTCTGTATGCTGAGTCGTCGTCGTTCCTGATGAGGCCCACCACTGTTGTGTCATCAGCGAACTTGATGATGTGGTTCGATGTGAATCTGGCACAGCAGTCGTGGGTCATCAGTGTGAACAGCAATGGAGACAGCACACATCCCTGGGGAACCCCAGGGTTAGTGATGGTGGTCGCTGAGGAGTTTTTGCCGACTCTTACTGTCTGTGGTCTGTTAGTGAGAAAGTCCAGTAGCCAGTTGCATAAAGAAGTGCTGATGCCTATTGCACTCAGTTTGTTCACCAGGTGCTGTGGGATGACCGTGTTGAAAGCGGAGCTGAAGTCAATGAACAGCATCCGTACGTGACTGTTTTTGTTTTCCAGATGAGCCAGGCATAGGTGGAGTGCTGTTGCTATGGCATCATCAGTGGAGTGTTTGGGGCGATAGGCAAACTGGTATGGGTCCAGAGTAGTGGGAAGGCTGGATGTTATGTGGGCCTTGACCAACCTTTCAAAACACTTCATCATTATTGGCAAATGTATAGAATTTGAGACATACACAGGAACTGTCTGTAATTTGCAATTTAAGGACAGTGACTTTCAGTTGCCTCTAACTTCTGCTTGCTTCTTTGCTTCCTCTTGCACTTTAGCTTATGGATGCAATGGAACAGTATATCATTCAAGATGACAAATGCCTTAAACTATTAAAGAATCGTTTGTATATTTAGTGTGACTGCTCTGGATCCTGTTGGTATTGTTCTGAATGGTATTATAGTGTGTCAGGTAGGATGGTATTAGAATTATAACCACCCATGTTTCTAGGCGGGGTCCAAACAGTGAAATATGCATGGTAACAATTACAAGTTCACTTTTTACATGCAAGCTAAAAAGCCAAGGAAAGTGAAAGAAAAAAAAAACACAAAAGTTTCTCGGGTTCTGGCAAAACTTTTATGTTAGCACAAAGTTTTGTGTGGGCATGTAAAAAATCCTCTCTGTTGGTCACCACCAGAAACGTACTGTACATAAGCACCAGAAAATTGCAATACATTTTCAGAAAATTGTAATAAATAAGCTATAAATATCCCAGTTAATGAATGCATTAAACCACTAAAGAATTGGTCTGGATCCTGTTGGTGTTGTTCGGAACAGTATTACAGGTTGCCAGGTAGGATGACATCAGCATTACAACCACCCACGTTCATCCACCACTGTTCACAGGAACATTTACAGGTTCATTTTTACATGTAAGCTAAAAAGCCAAGGAGAATGAAGGACAAAAAAAAACTTAGTTTCCTGGCATGTTTTGTGTGGGCATGTGAAACAAAAAAATTCAGGTGCTCACATGCAGGAAACACAAAAAAACAGTGCTGTGTTGCATGACAGTATACTGGTACCTATAAAATCAGCAGAGAAGATAATAGCCACCTGTGCTTCATGGTAGCCTATGCAAGAATAAATGTTGACCAAGCCCATCTGTATGTGTGGGTAAAAGGCAAATGTCATAACTTATCAAACTACAGTATAAATAATGTATAACATGCTCACATAAAGGGAAAACAAATACTTTACTGACTCTGTGTACAATACATACATACCCGTATATCTGATACAGCATCTGCAATACTTTTGTGTTCTCTCAGAATACTGTTACTTTTGCAAGGAAGCACAAAACAAATGAGGGAATGCAAAAGTAACTGCAGGGGAACACAATGTATCCAGTCTGTCAGAGTGTCGTTTATAGCTTTGATACTTTGCTAACTGCTCATCTGCCACATTTTGTACATCTGAATTCTTGTGTACCTCATCACTATACAGAAACTAATATAACCAACAACTTGATTATTAAAAGTTCAGTAGTCATGCTGCCCATTTTCAGGGCTAGAAAAGGTTTTGGAAAATAAACACAGCAAGATCGTAGAAATATAGTAAACTGCATCATGCAGTGCAAAAATGTTTATTCATTTGAGCTTGACTTACAAAAATTGCAGAGAAAAATCTTGTTTTGAACAGACTACTCAGTGTGTCTATGGGAAAGTTGCTGGGTTGTGGATTTGTCACTTTGTTGTTCAGTTGTACACCATGTTGACCTGTGATGATTTTAATGTTTTTTTAATCAAATAAACACCTTTATTCTTTCACATAAGCCTCATGCCACACTTTTACCATCTTGTCTAGATATAGCTAAGCCCATCATTTGTTAGGCAAGTGTAATATTCAGATCTTCAATGTTTTCAGTTGTAAATGGCTCCCTCTGTTGGACTGATAAGTGACTTAGGCTAGGCATCCCACACTCGGGCCTAATGGAGGCGGTATGGAGTACAGCCTTTACAGAATTGATATGGTAAACTAGTTGAAGTATTTCTGCTCAATTTCACTGCATTATTCAGTCTTTGTCAAACTCCCCCACCATGCTTTTTCCTTGACATTTTTTTCAGATTATTATCAGATTATGTATTCTAGATATACAAGAATGTATTGAGGCTGTGTGGTCTTATGAAACACAGAACATACATTACCTTCTGTATAGATCTTGCTTTGTGTTATTTAAATGTTCCTGTATCAAACCCCATAGACAGGCATTGATATTACAGTGATAAATGTAGTACAAATAGTAATGAAAATTGCAACAAAGTAATAGTCCTGAGAATTTATTGATCAAAATAGTATGATACATACAATTATATGTGAAGGGACCACTTCCAGGTGAAGAAGGCCTGGTAAGGATTTGGCACTTTTTAATCGACTAACAACTGAGTGCTTAATATTTGGTCCCATGTTTGCATCAGCAATGTTAAATGCATTCAGTGCTACCTTGGTCTCTGTATGTGGATTTGAACTTCTATATGCAGGCCAGTTCTACACATACTTTTGAAGCCAGTTTAACATGTCTGTCCTTGCCTCCTGAATGAACTGTTTGTCAGCTGGGTTTATATCCTCTCTCTTGCGATGTACAAATCCATGTGTCTGTCCAGGGAAAATCTTCACTTGGAAATCAGCTGTGCACTTGTCCTGCAAACGTTCCTTTAAGACGTTCACCTACATGAACAGAATTGTAGACATTGGAGCCAGTGTTGTGGATGCATAATTCCCTTGAATCTATGAACTAAAAAGAAAACACTACCTGATCAAGTGGGATGACCTCATCTTTCTCTCCGAAAATAAAAAGGGTGGGGGAATTTAACTGGTACCGGTCTTCTCTCTCACGGATGATTCCTATTTTAAAGCACCACAGCTAAAAATTAACTCTCACAAAGCAACACCGATGTTGTATGCACAACGTATATGTAGATGATTCTGTATATCATTTTGTCCGTGACACATACTGCTGTGAAATGCAGTTTCATGGTAGCAGTAATTTCCTAAATTTCCTACAGGATGCATAAAGTATCTCTCTCTCACTCTCTCTCTTTCTCTCTCTCTATCTATCAGTATCTATAAATTATTTTTATAATTAGCCAAGTTAAACTGCTGAAAATTGTTCAGAATATTTCATACACTTCATGACAACTTGCCATAGACAGATACTCCAGCTCGTATGTCTGGGTACTCCAGGGCCAAGTGATGTACAGCCACTCCTCCCCAACAGAAGCCTACAGATGCAAGTCTACGTGCTCCACATTGATCCCTCAGGTATTTCAGCACTGCATCAACCTCTCTGTAAGAGATGGTGCTAATTCAGTGGTCATTCAGTATTTCAAGAATCAAGGAGTTTATTGTCACATACATTGAAATATTAATGTAAGATGTACTGAAATTGCATAAATTAGAGTATTAGCTCAATAAAAGAGAAAAAGAGGGAATAAGGAGTTTATATGTTGCATACATACTAATGTAAGACATGTAGTGAAATTGCATAAATAAGAATAGATCAATAAAAGAGAAAAATATAGGCTAGCAAAACTGCTCTGAAGAACTGCTCTGAAACACAACTGATGCCAAATGAGTTTAACCTATTAACAAGGCAGGGTTGAAAATGGGTTCAAATACTCTATATTAAATCAGAAATAGACAGAAATAGAATGGTCATGAAGGCATTAGCTATTTTAGCATACCTGTTGATCTGTGTTGGCTTTTTGTTCTCTAGCCAATCCTGAAACTTTGACCAGTCATGAGATGGACTCCAAGGCTCTTTACCCAAAAAGAAATCTGGGACAATGGCTCTGAGGAAACAGACAAGTCAATGCAACAGGTATTTAAAGGGCACAGAAAATGATGTAATCATTAGAGACTTACATATATCCATTGGTGCAGAGCATATCAGCCATGTATCTTGTGTTGGGTAGTTGCCATCCATAGATATCCTGAATTACAATGACCGCCTTATCTGAATGAACAGCTGGTTTTACAAGATAAGCCTTCACATGCTCAATCTGTATCTCCTGTCCCAGTCCCCCATATTCCATCCGGTCTCCAATGTCACATGGGCATGGCTTTGCTTCGTTCGCCATCTGAGATAAGAATACGGGCACAATGAATTAACAGTTTTCATGGCCATAAACTGGTTAATTCTAGTGTTTCTCTCCTTTACTCATATGGCAATATGTCATCAACACTGTCGCCCCCCCCCCCCCACCCCCCCCACCCCCCCCACAAAGCATCTTGTGTAAAACATTGCCATTTTTTTAGTAACAGCTTGTGTAACTGGGGAAAATCTATTTATCATTTCCCCCATCATGGATGAGAGGATAATGAGGCAACAAGGGGATTTTGTTGTTTTGCTCAACATTTAAAGTTTCTGTTCCTTTTTATTCTGATAACTCCTCACAACATGTGTTGAAAGACTAACAGACTTGCACCAGTGTGCAGCTAACTACACTGTCTAGGAGGATTAACGCTTTTCCCCAAATAGATTAACCAGCGACTGGTACGTATGCAACGACATTATAACATTTCAGAGTTCATGTTTGGACGAAGCATACTTATTTGAGCTCTGTTACTATTATTCATAAATCCAGCAAGTGTTACTATAAATTGCACTGATTAAGTTTTCATTTAGTCAATGTGAAGAATGATACATTTGTGTATTATGCAAAGGGCAATATATTGTGTGTTTGATTTAAAAAAAATAATAAAAAAAGCTTCCAGATCAGGGAGGTATATTACCATACCTAACTCAGGTAACTTCAGGAATAAAGATCTCCTATCGATATGTCACTTCAGACACAACAGATGTTCAGTGCAGCGATTACTCCCAAAGTTATTCGGGTGACCTTGCGTTGTAGTGTATCCCCAGGTTGAGCTTGATAGCAGAGGAGATATAAAACTGCTCCTGGTTGCCTGCCTTATTCACTTCTAGTTTAACACACCGTCTGGAATTTGCATTGCATCAGTGCCCCTATATTGCCTGGTCTGCGCTCTCCGAGAGATTTTGTAGTTTTATCATGCAAAATATTTTGTTGATAGAATTGGTAAAATCTGGTAAATGTTAACCACAAAATAGCAATGGATGGCAACTGCTTTTGGGTACCAGAATGGAGATACCACAAAGAGAAAACAATTATTTTGACACCAAGGATATCCGAAAGTATAAAAAAATTATAATAGACAGGTGGGCTTTTTGTTAGTTTAACAAAGAAAGTGGAATTTGTCCTAAATAATATGTATTATGTGCCGTAGATAAGAAATGGTCTCAAAATCTTCACATGTTTAAATGCAATTATTTTGTTGAAATGAAATATATGTACATATGTTTCAATTACAATTTACTTAATGAAACCTATAATAATGTGTAATATGTTTGTATAATAGTTATCATTACCATTGCAGGCTTTCAAGATTGACTACTGCACAGGCAGTCATTTCACATCACTGGATGAAGTACCTTAATATAATTAAGGGTTTCACCTACAAGAAGACATAACCCATAAAGAATAATGCACACCTCTCTGTGCAGATGGCTCACTGCTCTTCTCTTAGTTGCTTCCATCTACACTGGCTATATTGGTCATGTGACTGGATTCACATATGGGGATTGTGAGTTACATGACTCAAAGAAGTACCAAGGTCATACTAAATTTTTCTGCTACAAGAAAAATCTTAAACATGTCCCACAACAACTCCCATGTGAAGTAACTGATGTGGACATTTCTTATAACAAAATTTCAGAGATAAAGATTATGGATTTCCAAAACCTTACACATTTAGGAATATTAAACATCTCTCACAACCAAATCTCTCGTGTGGAGAAAGGAGCTTTTAGAGACTTGATTTTCTTGGCAGAATTAAACTTGAGTCATAACTATTTGACGATTATTACAAATGAATTCTTCCATGGCCTGACCAATCTAAAACGGCTCCTCTTAGAGAGGAACTACATTTCAACAATTGAAAATGCATCATTTTCTGCCTTTTCTCACTTAGAAAGTGTCAAACTATCTGTAAACAAACTAAGACATATCAAACCAATGCAACCTATTTTCAGGAAGCAAACACTGAGAGAAATCCACATCGCTTACAACAACATTTCCATTTTTCAGTCAGTTGACATTTCAAATTCATCTCTCCCACTACAAATGTTGAATTTATCTCACAATCCCATAGACATGTTTAGGATCACTAGAGATATTTTTCCCTACCTTGAGGAAATCGATCTCTCAGGCTGTTTTTCAAACAGAAGTTTTACATGGGACGTACCAAACGCAGAATTCTTCAAGAATGTAAAGACGCTTTATATTTCTAAATTTCAAGTGTCTCTAGAGGTATTCAGTAGCATACTGCAAACATTTCATAAGTCACTGGCCCAGCTAATATTGAATGCTGTGCATGAGGCAAAATTCGAAATAAATAACACTTGTCTGGTTCCAACTGTCACAGAACTTATAATGAGGCATAACAGAATCAGAAATTTAACAGAAACAGGGATAGGGAGATGTACGCAAGTAAAAGCAATGGATTTGTTCTACAATAACCTCACCGACCTGGAACAGAGCATCACATCACTAAAAAATCTTACATCTTTAAAATTTGGTTATAATAAATTTTCACATGTACCAAATATAATTCAAAATCTGTCCATGTTGGAAAATCTAAATTTTATATTCAATCAAATTAAAATGTTGACTTGTTCCTCATTTAAAAATCTTAACAAACTTGAAACTCTCTACTTGTATGGAAACAAAATAAACTTTGTGACGGAATGTGTTTTTCGAGATCTAATAAATCTGAAAAAACTATTCTTAGGGACAAACCATATTAGTTCTTTAAAAGGAGTTTTCCAAAATGGCCCTGTAAATTTGCAGCATCTTGGACTAAGCTCAAACGCATTAGTTTCTATTAACGCTAAAGACTTCAGTGGTTTAAAATCGCTCATAACTTTGGAATTGAATGACAACAAAATAAAATTTCTTAGTGGTGGGGTTTTTAATGGATTAATTAGTCTGAGAGTTTTGAACTTGCAGTTTAACAAAATAACAGATGACTCACTCACACCATATGTATTTTCAGGACTCTCAAATCTAACACAACTGTCTATACAGAATAACCACATACTTAAAACAAACTTCTCTACAGAATCTCCTTTTTTGCATTTAAAATATCTTAAAGTACTTTCAGTTTTAAATCAACCTCATCATGAAACTCAGTCATTTATACCATCAAATTTTTTACGACATCTAACTCTTTTGGATAGTTTTTGGGCTCAGAATGTAGGTCTTAAGTTTTTACATGTTGACCTCTTCAAAGATAATACCCAACTCACCAAACTAGATCTCAGTCAGAACTACCTCACAACTCTTTCTCCTGACATTTTTCACCCTCTGAAAAAACTCTATCAGCTCTACTTAAAAGATACCCAACTGCAAGCTTTAGATTTTCTTGTACAAGCAAAACTATCAAACCTGTATTATCTGCAGGTCAGTGATAACCAAATTTCATCCGTCAATGAAGCAACACTCATATCCCTCCCAGGACTAGGGCTACTTGATATGCGAGGAAACACTTTTACATGTGACTGCAGTAATTACATGTTCATCACATGGATAGAGAAGGGTAACCTCACTCAAGTACTTTCAGCTAATAAGTATGAATGTAATAGTCCTCCCAATTTGAAACAAACTAAACTTTTAGATCTAGACTTGCAATCCTGTTCAGTAAACAGGGAGTTCTTTTGCTACATATTAAGCACTTCTCTTGTGCTTCTGACCTTGTTCATCTCTCTCATCTATCACTTCCTACGCTGGCAAATAGTTTATGCCTATTATCTCTTCTTGGCATATATCTATGACAATAAGAAACAGAGGTCAGACAAGTCATGTGATTTCCAGTATGATGCTTTTGTTTCCTACAACACGCATGATGAACTGTGGGTTGTCAAAGAACTGCTCCCGAAACTGGAAGGCGAACAGGGATGGAAGTTATGCCTGCACCACCGGGACTTCCAACCAGGAAAACCCATTGTGGACAACATCATAGATGGCATCTACGATAGCCGCAAGACTATCTGTGTCATCACCCAGCACTACCTGGAGAGCGAGTGGTGCTCCAGGGAAGTGCAGGTGGCCAGCTTCCGTCTGTTTGATGAGAAAAAGGATGTTCTGATCCTGATATTCCTGGAGGACATTCCGGTCTACCAGCTGTCCCTGTACTACAGGATGAGGGGCCTGGCGAACAAACGCACGTACCTCAGCTGGCCCAAAGCAGGGCAAGACACTCGGGTCTTTTGGGAGAAATTACGACTTGCCCTTGGTGGCAAAACAGATGCTGAGGAGTGACTCACCTCAATATGTCCTTGTGTGTGCTATGCTTACTAAACTCTACAGCTTGCGTTAAAAGATAAAATGTCATAATTTAAATAGCATCATAGATTAAACAGAATACAGTATTTAGATTAGTGGCAGTTTTTGCTACTATTAATATTGCTTGTCCTACAAATATGTTTAAATTATATTTTAGCCAAGTGTTTTGTTCATAATGCAGTGTTCTTGTTGTACTTCACTTTGGAGAGAAGCATCTGCACATAAATGACTTAAATGGTAACTTTAGATACTTAAAATAAGCCTGATGTGCAAATTAGTTGACAGCAGAATTTAATTAAATCACAGTAGAATAAGCAGCAAAAACAATGTAAAACAGTCAACAGTCAAGAAAGAGGATGTCAAAAAAACGCTCTTTGTTTGCAGACATTGTATTATCATTGTATTATGATTGTTAAACATTTGTTGACTGACTTTCAATTCCTCTTGTGATTGACAATGGCACTGTTGTAGGCAAATTATGGTCAGCCAGCCTGACTTATCAGGGGACCAGGTCCAAGTTTCAATTCCTATTTATTGGGCTTACTTTCCTTGTTCCTTTTCTTCTCTTCCCTGTCTGGTACTGGTACTGGTGTGTGGTTGGGAGCTGAAATCTTACCCATACTAGTTTGCTGTAGCTATGCGCTATTTGTTTTGAAGGATATTGACTCTTAATTTTATTTATTCTGTAGATTTTTATTGTTGGAGTTGTGAGTATATCATGATTGTGTAACAAACCTGCTGTAACTTTGGGTGCATTGCAAATATTTCCCTTCTTGAAATTTCCAGGCAATCTGGTTGGATCTATATTAACATTTTTGATCTAAGGAACAACATGGAAGCCACTCCCTAATTAAACACAAACATCCTTTTGTCACATTCATGACCTTATGTGTTTTTCTTTGGTTCCAGTACATCTTACATAAGATGAACAAAAAAAGTGACAAATGTCTTCAGTCACAGGGGTATGAATAGCAGCATCAATAGGCCCCAGATTCTGATGTGATGCAAAACGAGTGAAGGATGTAACTGAGTTCGGTGAACAATGTGATGTGTAAAGCGAGTATACTAAGGTGGTTGTACAACAGGAACAGTTATTCTCAGGACAGTTATCCTCCCTCAAATAGATATAATTAGGACTTATTTGGACACTATTAGGTACTTGTAGTTTTGGGTTTTGTTCCTGTTTCTAAATGTTACTGAAGAAGAATAACTGTTTCTGTAAGCCCTAAACTATCCAAGGCATATTAAGATCATAATTCATATACAACAACTAACTTACTAACAACAAATAAACAGTAATTAGCAGTTTATATTGGAGAAATTCTTAGTTAATGGCTATTATGGGTAATATAAGGTCACATCTAGAATAAGGTATTAATAAGTGATTTGTGGTGACTAACAAATGACTAGCATGTTACCAATTTGCATGTTAATAAGATGCTAGGTAATGAAGAATAAGTGTACCCTAATTTAATGTGTTACACGGTTTTGTGCTTAATGTACCTTTGATTTATTTCTGATGATTCTTTTTTCTGTTATGATGTCATTACTGGAACAAAAGTACATTTTACCCATGTTTAGGGCGGAAAATAAAAGAGAAAGATTTGGATAAAACAGGTCAAATTCCTGTTTTTTAGAAAAAATCTGACTTTTCCACAAGGTATTAGGGGGCTCTGGAAATGAGACCAAAAAATATTTTTCAGACCCTGCTGTTCAGACTCTGAAATTTCTTTTCTGTTCATTACTTTTTGTGAATTTCTACATGTCTGAATAAGAAAAAAAAACATAAGATCCTATGATGGGTACAGATATATCTTCTGGAGGCCTAAACAGAGCCCAGCCAAAAAATCTAATACAGTTTTTACCAATTTTGAGGGACTGCTATAGCCATGCAGGATCATCCAGATCAATGTGACATCCCTTTTTCTTTAAAGGAACACCTCCCCATCTTAGAAAAGGCTCAGTGCCATCTGCTTTCTATGAAACATTTCCAAACAAACATGAAGTAGCCTTTGTTTGAAATCTATGCGATTTTGTGAGGGTAGCAGTACAAGCATGGAATGCATTGAAACCCATGCAATGCAACAACAGAAAGCGTGAAGTAATAAAATACAAGGCTGAGTTCCAATGTCTTCTGCGAACTAAGCCCTGAGCTCTCACAGACTTAACTAACGAACGCTGTTTATGACTTTGCAAGGCAGTGTTGATGGCACCTTGATGTTTGCATGATTGGGACACCACCTGTGATAAAACATTCAATTAACAAGACTAAAGTCACGTTGGAGCCATCCTTCCGTTTCTTGGTAATTGTAAACTGTTAACAGGTGCTTTTTTTGACGATTCCATGCTTGTCCACTGTTTCACGTAACAACGCTATGAACTATGGGTAATACCCTTTAGCAAAGTCTGCATGTGAAGCCGACTTTAGGAAACGGCTCAGAAAGAGTGCAATCGAGTCCTTATGCACTTCAGATTTTGACAGCGGGACACCCCTATATGCCACATTTAGTTTGCCCTAAATGCATCGATGGAAATTTTTTTGAACATGGCCTCAAACATGCAGGCTATTAATTGACTTGCTTAGGCTGTTGTGAATAAAAAAATAGACTGAGAGAACAATGCAGGAGAAGAGACATTGGGGTTTCAAAAAGGGCAAGAAAGATAAAAAAAAAAAAGAGTCAGATAACAGGCCATGATGAATAGTCTATAAATAATAAGGAAGCAATTCATGTAGCCTGCTTAAAGTACACACCCCAGCCAAGCCCCAGCATTGGTGATTAAAAACTTTTCAAACAATCATTTTTATATGTTTACAGTTATATATGTTTTTTGTAGCCTGTGTTTATTGGCTTACTATTTACGTATTTGCTGTGTTTTGCTGATATTTTTCCCAATGCCAATTTTCTGCTGAACCCAGTGGTGGGAAAAAGCCTTCAATGAAGAAAGACTAATGTGCAACAACTGATAATCTTGTTTAATTTTGCAGCAGTTATTCAAACATTCATTTACTTTCAGTGATGGTATTTAGGCTTAGCTGCTGATCAAATATTTCAACTATGAACTCGCCTTTAAATCTGAAACACATCTAAATAGTAGGCTACAGGTGCATGGGCACCATATTTACCTAATCGAGAATTTTCTGGGGAGGAACCCCCATCTATGTAATGAATAAATGTCATGTATCTAAAGCAGGACAACCGAGAAAACACCAGAGTGCAGGAGGACGTGTGAAAATTTGAATTAATTACTAAATTCCCATGTATCGACACCTTGTACATGTACACCTTGTGAGGCAAACGTTGGCAGCCCTGATAACATGACAGACGGTCTGGCACAGTATGAAAGGATTTTGAAGAGGGAGGGGGTTGGGGAGGACGTGAGATGCAATTTGCTGGAGGTGAAGAATGGTGGTGCAGCTTTAAATAAGGCACCCTGTGTAGAATTAGCAAATAGGCTAGTTAGTGTAGAGAATCTGCTGAGCAATTGAGATCAGCTGACAGATCAGCTGACTTAGGCATGAGTGCAACTCCGTGGCCTGAAAGAACTAACACTGGCACTCCATAAAAGGATGACAGGGATAGACAGGACTGGAGGAATTTATTCCCTTTTGAGAGTCAGGATGAGAGGGAGGGAGATTGTTTCAATTTTCAGTTGTTGCCTATTCAGACTGCTTTCTTTATCTTTGAAATTGCGTAGAAAAAACACCATTTGCAATGTCACGCCACAGATGTGTGTGTATTATAGACTGCCTAATGTAGTTATTTGACATTATGTCAAAATTTGTCTAAATTCAATCTATTGGTCGAAAATCACCATACAGAAGAGACGTTTGGTGTCTTGACTAGGTTGTTTGTGGTACATAGTGTGATTGTAAATAGAACTGCCTTGAAAGCACATTTATGTGCTATTTGAGCAGCAGATTCAGGGGTTTGTTTCTATAAATTTTAGCTCAGTCGTTGCTGAACCATCATGGTTTGGCGCCACAATTTTTGGCTCCAGGAACATCCAGGGAAGGTGATCTATTGGATAAGGGGAGGTTCCATGAAAGTGGCTTTGGTTCTCTGAAGGGGTGCTAGTAATGTTTCTTTCTATGAAATACAATGTTAGTTTGGTTGAATGTTTTGGTCAGCAGGGAAAAAATGCATGCCTCATGGGATGCAAACCCAGGCCACCACGTTGTTAATCAGGTGTGTAACTCCTACTCTATCAGGACTATTAAATGTATAGACACAAATAGAGTACAAGACATAAAGACATATACATATGTATTGCCCTTGCATGTTAAGGTAATAGCTTCACTTTTTCTGATTGTGCTGCTGACTTTGATATGCTGAACTATGTGACATGACACAACCTTCCAGTAACATTCCTACATGGGTTTTAGAAAAGGAATGCCAAAAATTAACATTATGTAAAGGGCACAATGCAATCGTGATGTAACGTTTGAATTTTTGGTGCCTAAAGAGTCAACATTTGAATTTTTGGTGCCTAAAACATTAGGAGAATGTTGATGAGCATGACAACCTACAACTAACATTCTCTAAACTTACACTCAAGGTTTACAGGAAAATTATCTTAAAACAATGATAGGAGAACCACGAGTCAACATTGTTAAAAGTTTTTGTAATCTTCAGTGTCAGCTGAGTCACATACTGTATGTGTCTAGAATGCATCACAGTTTAATTGGAAATGGCAAGTTCTGCAGTTCAAAATACAGTCTGATGTCAAGCAACATGTTGAGAGTAAAAATGAATTACTCTCGAGCAGGCGTTCCAGCTACCAAACTTTACGACCATGATTGTCATTGAACTTTGGAACTCTCCTTGAGTAATACCAAATCCCAGAACTATGGTTCTAACAACCAAGATTGCAATTGATGTCGGCTAATGATGCTTTGTAGAGATAAACAAAATGATTAGCGAAGGTGATAAAAAATGTGATAAAAAGATCTTATACAACTGTCCTGTTTTTTTATCTTCTTAAAGTATCAACTGAAAGTGTTTTTCCTGGTCCTTTAACTCTCCGGACAAAACCAACTATTAAAGTCTAGTGGCTTGGGGTAAGATTCAGAATATTTCCAGGAAATTTTAACATTTTCATCAATATATTCCGTTACCGGAAAACTAATACCTACAATTCCAGGTTTTCCGGGATGTGTGGGAACCATGCATCTTTCTAGATGTCAATCAATAATGAACAATAATGGACAATGTCTGGGTAGTATAATTTTATGTAGGCCTATGTTTGAGATGATGGCTCTAAATGTTTCAGTTGCAACCTATTTCAATGCAATTCTTTAACTGAATTTAAATTAGATTATTATCATATGATATGCACAACATGTTTCTATAATTGTTATTTCCATTACAGGTCTGCAAGATTTATAACTGCATGAATTTAACAATGATCCAGTTATTTGCCATTGGATTAAAGGAAAAATCAGGAGTAAAATGCTTTCTGTGGGAATTTCCGGATGATTAGCTCATACATTGAGTTGGTAGCACAATCATGTCAATCGGATGTGTTTTGAGACAGTTTGTTTTTGGTGACTCTTTGTGGATGCCTGTGCATGAAAGTTTTTCCATGGAAATGCACAAATTCATAGCAATCTAAGGCAGAGTAGGCTACTATTTCAATCAAAATTGAAAGGAAGCTGCATACAACAGCATATTCATATTGGGATTTTGAAATGTCACCTGATGTCTCGTGTGTACATCGTTGCCGGACGAAGCTCTGTACACGAGAGTGTGTGTAGAGCAACTACTGCAAGATGGCAAAGGATCTCTTAGAGGTGGAGTATTCTGGATTTGACTTTGAGGCCACCCTATTATTCTAATTTGAATATACAGAGGAGTTACAAGAAGAAGAGCGAAGGAGAGAGAGAGGTCAGGCTTTTACGGACGTTTACCTCAAGATGGTGCTGACAGCAAGACAACTTAAGAAGTGCACTCAAGTTAAAGCAGATCTGACCCAAAATAACCTCACCAATCTGGAACAGAGCATCACATCACTAAAAAATCTTAAATGTTTAAAATTTATTTATAATAACTTTTCACAAATTCCAAATATGATTCAAAATTTGTCCAAGTTAAAAAGCTTAAATTATGTATTTAATCAAATTGACAATTTGACTTGTTAAACCAATAAATCTTAATCTCAAAACTCTCTACTTGTATGGAAACAAAATTAATGTGGTGTCCTCCAAGATCTGATAAGTCTAAATAACAAACTGTACTTGGGAACGAACCATATTGGTTCTTTAAAGACAGCTTTCAGAAATGGCCATGCAAATCTGGAACACCTGTTATTAAGTTCAAATGCATTAGTGTCTCTTGAAGGCAAAGACTTCAGTGATTTAAATCACTTGCAACTTTGGATTTAATGGACAATAAAATAAAATCAATTGATAATGAGGCTTTTACAACATTTAAGAACACTGTATTTTATTTTATTATTTTCAGGACTCTCAAATCCAACTGATAATCATAGTTTTCCAAGAGACATTTCTACAAAACCTCGTTTTTGTCATTTAAAATCTCTTAAAGTACTTTCAGTTTTAAACCACCTTCATCACAAGACTCATTTGTCAGAAATCTGACTAATTTGGACAGGCCTTGGCCGCAGAAACTTGGGCTTAAGTTTTTACACGCCGACCTGTTTAAAGGTCTGCTCTTCAGACTAGATCTAAGTAGACACCATCCCACAACTCTTTGCCCTGATATATTCCAACCTGCAAAAACTCAACAGCTCTACTTAAAAGAAGCCCAGCTAAAAACGATAGATTTTCTTGCGCAAGCAAATGTACCAAATCTCTATTATGTGCAGGTCACTCATAAACACAAGTGTCAATGACACAATAATCAGGTCCCTCCCAGGACTAAGGCTATTTGATATGCGAGGGAACACTTTTACCTGTGACTGCAGCAATGCCAGGTTCATCACATGGATAGAGGAGGGTAACCTCACTCAAGTACTTTCAACTAATAAGTATGAATGTAATAGCCCTCCTAATTTAAAAAAATGAACTTCTAGATCTAGTTCGGCATTCTTGTTTCGTAAACAGGGAGTTCTTTTGCTACATATTAAGCACTTCTCTTGTGCTTCTGACCTTGTTCATCTCTCTCATCTATCACTTCCTACGCTGGCAAATAGTTTATGCCTATTATCTCTTCTTGGCCTATATCTATGACAATAAGAAGCACGGGTCAGACAAGTCATGTGGTTTCCAGTATTATAAACAGTACGCTTTTGTTTCCTACAACACACACAATAAAAGGTGGGTTATTAGAGAACTGCTCCTGAAAATGGAAGGGGAACAGGAATGGAGGTTATGCCTGCACCAGAGGGACTTCCAACTGGGAAAACCCATTGTGGACAACATCACAGATGGTATCTATGGCAGCCGCAAGACTACCTGCGTTGTCATCAGGCACTACCTGGAGAGCGAGTGGTGCTCCAGGGAAGTGCAGGACAGCTTCCATCTGTTTGAGGAGAAAAAGGATGTTCTGATCCTGATATTCTTGGAGGACATTCTGGTCTACCAGCGGTCTCTGTACTACAGGATGAGGGGCCTGGTGGTCCAAAACAGGGCAAGACACTCAGGTCTTGGGAGAAACTATGACTTGCCCTCAGTGCTGAAACCGGTACTGAATCACATTAATGTAGTCTTGTTTTATTTGTGTTGTGCTTCCTAAACTTTACAAAATAGGTGAAATGTTAGATAATAATTAATTAAGTAATCTAGAGCTGACACCTGGTCACTCAGTCTTAATATGCTGTGCTTACCTGACCACTTTATTCTAACCCCGCTCCACCTGACCCTATCGAAGTGTCCTTGAGCAAGACACTGAACCCCAAATTGCTAGCAGGTTGGCACCTTGCATGGCAGCCTCCGCCACCGGTGTGAATGGGTGAATGTGAGGCATACGTTGTAAAGTGCTTTGAGTGCTTGTAAGAAGTAGAAAAAGCACTATGTAAATGCAGTCCATTCACCATTTAATTTTTGCAAAGCTTGCAGTCACAATAGGTGCTGTTGCCACATCATATGTGGCACAGCCTGTCAGGATGTACTCTCTTGACCTCAACTTGACTTGATTTTGGTGTTAAATTAGGAGTTGTTGTTTTTGCCTTTTGATACCTAAACATACAGGGACTGAACATATTTTCTGAAGTACAGGTGTGTTTTAATCAACTAACAATTCTATGAATTAAATTCTTTAGGCTATTACAGGTAAGCTATATGATGACAGAAATTACTTTAGAATATGCATGAGCATTTTGGCATACTCCAGCTAGTAGTTTCTTCAATCTCACATTTCATTGCCTTAAGATACAGGGCACTTCAGAGTGTCAATACTGTAAGCTTATAGCCTTCTCATCCGTTAGAAACTGAAGACTGTAGCCTGCAGGGTCTGATGTGCAGAAAGATTCAAAAAGCATTATTATTATTTTCCCAGGTAGACATGAATGTATAGGCTGAAATGCATCTATTAGTGTTTTGGAATGCGCAAGTTTGTGACACTCCTCCTTTTGATTGACTTGAGATACAGGACATGCCTGACCCTACGCTAAGTTAAAGAATGTTGCCTGCATGACTAACGTTAGTAGTCAAGGGACTGCCTAACACCTTTGCAGCGTGTGCGATCCAAAATGCGTTGAGGACAGCTACGCTGTGATTTGCTTTGGCTACAGCGAAGTTTTCTGTGTTCACGCTGAAGGCTTGAAGAGGAAAATGGAATTTCATGGCGAGATGGCATGTATGTTTCATCATCGTGCCCTGTGCCTGGAAGTAATCCTTGTAGTTAGCGGCCTATTAACTTCTACTACCCGATAACCCGGACGACATGAATCTAGGTTATCCCACTTGGTCGTTTGTTGAACTAGAACTACCTTAGGCTACTTTGTCTAGTACACCGACGTCAGAAAAGCCTCTGGTCTGGCATGTTTTCGCAGCAATGTAGCCACGTGACGTTTTACATAATATCGAGGAATTTCAACAATAGCCTACTAGGGAGCAAAATGCCTTCCTTGCATAAACATAATCTAAAGGCAGTACATTGGCATGGCAGACTACCCTACAATGACGTAGGCCGCGTGCATGGCTAACGTTACTTACTTCTCACTTCCACTGCGCTGCTCCGGCTTTTTTCTCGGTGTCAGTGTGCCTCTCGGTTACAGACTGAATGCGCGCTTAACATGTCCCGGTGGCAGCTCGCTGCTGTAAATGGTCAGCCCTGTTAACGCCCCCTTGGACGAACCATAACCTTACACCATCTCATATCCAATTATTCCCCTTATCAATCGACACGCGCTGCTGTGGTTATCTGACATAGAGCAAGTTGCAGAATTGAATAACTGACCTTAAAAAGACAAAAGGCACCGCTGGGATTCGAACCCAGGATCTCCTGTTTACTAGACAGGCGCTTTAACCAACTAAGCCACGGCGCCACGTGCACTTATCGGAAAAGTTGCATATTAACTTCCAGCCATCGTGTTCCATGGTAAATCACGCAAGCTGATGTCGCGTGCCTATTCTGGTTACAAATTTAATGTTGGATTTTGTAGAAGAATTTAAGTTGTGGTGCGTGGCCTTGCTAATTACGTGAACTACGAATTTGCTTGCCGGTGCATTAGCTCCATAGGCTGTATGGACTCCAAGGGGGTATACAACAAAGCGAGATTACTGGCTAACCTGGATAACTTCAGGTGTAACTGCTGATCTCCAAACAACATGTCACTTCAGAAACAAAATATGCTGAATGCAGTGTTCATTTGGAGATCAATGGTTACTCCCAAAATCACCCGGGTTAACCAGTAGCCTCGTTTAGTATAGGTCCCAAAGCAACCCCAAAACAAGCAAAACCCCTTCAAATGATTTGCGCTCTCTGGCACTACACTGAATGTCCGTGACGACACTGAAACTAAATATAAGCATATTGTCAAACGGCTTCGTTTTTGTGACAGTGTTCAACCCTTAAACGCGTCTAGTTTGAAAGGCCAACATTATCTGATACCCAATACCCCAAACATGTTACACATTAGCTCATTACTTTAAAAGATGGCTACCATTATATTCCACTGCATAGTAAATCAAGTGAATGAAACGTATCGTAAGTTATCTAGAGCTCATATGCTTATATGTCCACACAGACCACAGATGGCAGTAGAGAGGCAACCAGGAGGCAGCCTTTTGCATTGACAGCCTTTTACTGTCTATGGAAGCAGCAGATGCACAGAAACACCGACAATCGACAAAAACTGTCGCAATGTCTTGCTACTGCCGTACATTGTACTGAACAGCCGATAGTGTTTCTTGCTGCACTGTGCGATAGGTCTACTCTGACAGATGTGGCTTGGTTAGAACGGATTAATTATCAGCTGCACGCATTGTGGAGACCTTTCATATGATCCATGACTTGGATAATACACTAATTTATACATTTATCCATATGCCCACTGATGGATTTCTGATTTGACGCAACACCGAACAATATCGAGAGGAGGGCGTTATCGTGCAAGATGGACACAGGAGAGGAAGGTAATGTACTTAACGTTAACTGTTGGCTAATGCGATCTCGATGTAAAATCTAAATCTCAGCTCGTCGTACAATATTTGCACTATATAGTTGGCCTTTTTTCGGCTTTCAATGAACACATTTAACCACAAACCTTTTTATTCCCTGACCAACGCGATGGTAAGACTGAAGTGACTAAGCTAACATAGCGTAGCTAGCTGACGTTAGCTTTACAACTTGTTGAAACCCGTTAACAGATCTGACCTAAGGGTAACGTTTATGTTAACTATTAATGTTACGTAGGGAAGGTTCTAAATTTCCGATCTCATCTGATGCTCATCAGCTAAGCCGTTTATGTATTATTGTTGACGATGCGAAGATATCCTTTTAACTGTAACCTTAACCTATATCACTAGAAATGGTGCATTTGGGTGAAAAAGTCCTCTGTGGGGCTGTGGGGTTACGATAGCGAGAGAACAGATGACAGTTAAGGGGGTTTGTTCTAAAGAACTTTACTGCAAACACTGTAACATGTACTTTTCAAAATTATTCTAATCAAGAATCACTAGAAAGTATAAGGCCTCGGGCGAAATAGGTTAAGTAATACTCTGATAAAATGAGGCACACTTCCCATCCCAGTCTCTTATTCTGTCATTCCCCTTGATGGTGAGTGTTTCAGTTAAACATGAACAATCTCTAACTTACTGTGTTCTCTCTTAGCTGATATATGTCGGGTGTGCCGCTCTGAAGGAACCCCTGACAAACCCCTGTACCATCCATGTGTTTGCACAGGCAGTATTAAATTTATTCACCAGGAATGGTACGTTTGTTGACAAATGTCTATACACTTAAACTACATTCACATTCACTGTATAGAAGACTGCTTTATGTGAAGTTGGATTATTTATGTTTTAGTTGGTGAAAATCATTATGAAAGTAACTCAGTTTTTTTGAACAGCTTGGTTCAGTGGCTGAAGCACAGTAGGAAAGAATACTGTGAATTATGCAAGCACAGATTTGCTTTCACACCAAGTAAGTATACATTAGATTCCCTATGTAGTATTTGCATCATATACTATCACGTCACATATCATGTCTCATCATAGCCTGATTAAAGCTTGGCTTAGTATGGAGCTACAGTGTTTTAGTGCAGCCAGCAGGGGTAAGATTGCAGTCTAATCCCTTAAATGTGGTCCGTGTTTTTCTTTTATAGTCTACTCGCCGGACATGCCATCTCGGCTACCAGTACAGGACATATTTGCAGGACTGGTCACAAGTATTGGCACGGCTATACGTTACTGGTTTCACTACACACTTGTTGCTTTTGCATGGCTAGGAGTTGTGCCCCTCACAGCCTGTAAGTATAAACATAGTGCAACATGGGTATGAGTATCAACAATACAAGAAATACAGGCTACTGATTTTCATTACAGCAGAGAAACAAAAAAGAAGTGTGCAGTAGAGCAGACATTTTGCCTCGACGCCTCTGACAGTTGATATTGACACTGGTGTTTTCCTGTCTTGGATGGTCTCTCTTCCAGGTCGGATATACAAGTGTCTGTTTACAGGTTCTGTGAGCTCCCTCCTCACCCTGCCTCTTGATATGCTGTCCACGTAAGTCATGCCCTCGTCACCACCCTCCACATGCTGTTTTGTCATGTGGATAACATCAGTCAGCATGCAAACATATATTTACACGCATTCTGTTTTATGACTGGTGGACTGTTGACTTTATAAATTGAATCAAAATGCTTCTTTGCATATTTGCACGCAAGCAACTATGTGCAACTGAAGTCATCCTGCGCAGTCTAACCCAAGGCTTAAACCCGTGACCCCACAACGACAGCAACCTCAGATCGGGAACACCCTAACAAGTCAACTGAAAAGCCTAGGCCTTACTCAACTGATTTGGAGATTCTTGAAGTGTTGGGAGGGAGGTTTTGCTAATGTTCTGCGCTAGCAACTGTGCTAGCTGGTTACACCCCCCCCCCCCCCCCCCAAATCTCAGTACCACCGCAACTGAGGTCATCCAGCGCAGTCCAGCCCATGGCTCAAACTGGCTACCTCAAAACAGCAACCTTGGATCAGCAATTAAATGCCCTAGTCAGTCAACTGAAAGTCCCAGGCCCTAGTGAACTGACAAGGAGGTTCTTTGAGTGTAGGGAGGGAGGTTTCACTATGTTTTATGTACACAGCTAGGCTAGCTGGCATCTGTTACATTATGCACAAGAATTTTAGCATAATATGGCAAGTGCAGATCAGTCATAAGAGTGAATAAAAGTGCTCAAAATCTGACATGAGGGTCTGGTTTTACAGCAAATGAAACACTGGTATCACAATCATATCCTAATTTCCTTGGACACCTGCAAGTCATGATTACGCATTGAAGCCCATGTTACCTCATTTAGGTCACCATTTCATTGCCAGCTGAACTGTAACAATAAACAAACAATTATAGATCCACCTGCTCCTCAGTTGACTGGTGTCTGTTCTGTAATTGTTTGTCTGACATAATCAGCGACTGAAATGTGGTCAAGTGATCCCCATGGGAATGTTACCTGATCCTTCATTCAGCACCCAAGTGTGTTATTAGTCCCCTTGCATAACTAGTGGAGGACCCTGCAGGGAAGTTGAGTTGCTGACATAACTTAATTGTGTGTGTGTGTGTGTGTGTGTGTGTGTGGTGTGTGTGTGTGTGTGTGTGTGTGTGTGTGTGTGTGTGTGTGTGTGTGTGTGATTGTGTTAATCTGGACCAGGGAGAACTTGCTGGCAGATTGCTTGCAAGGCTGTTTTGTGGTGACGTGCACCCTGTGCGCCTTCATCAGTCTGGTGTGGTTGAGGGAGCAGATCATACATGGTGGCGCCCCCCAGTGGCTGGAGCAAAACCTGCAGGCAGCAGCAAACATGGCTGCACAAGCCAATGAGGTAAGCTTGGGACCTCTGGTGAATCACATAATATACTACGTTTTCATGTTGACATCGGTGACTATCATATTCAGAGCAACACTATAACAGTTCAGTTTAAGGTATCCATGCTATTAGACTATTTATTCTCGTATCATCTTCAAATGAATTTGAATGGCATATAGTCACACAGTGTGTGAATAAACACACATGTTATACCCAATAGTCATGCAGGTTATGCCCTATGCAGTTCTGGGTGCAGGGAGAACCAAAGAGAACCAAAACAAAATAAAATGAATCGTCCACAGCATTGCTAACTGTATTGCCATCAAGCACCAATTAGCATGTTCTAGCAGTGCCAATAAGCCTCTGGGAACTTCAATATTTGGAAAGTTTTAAATTATTTTTTGGTAGCTAGTCCACAAGATTTCCACCAACACTCCTTTGTATTTCTAACACACTGAAGGTACACGGAAAGTGCAAAGAAGGTAATTTTTTTTGTAGACAGTACAGATGTCTTACGGCTGCAAAAGACTGGCCTGTGGCTTTATAGAGGCAGTTCAGACTGAATAATGGTCATGTTTTCAGTTCAGTCTCCCAGAAAAACCATAGGGCTCTTCTTTTTAATATGACTTAACCGTGTCAGACGCTACATCCAGCACACAGTTGGAGTACATGGCTGTTTATTAGGAACATTGTAAATGGAAGAAAATGCCAGAAAGAAGATTGTGTAAAGTTGATTACACATAACCGCAGAACAGTGATGATTTTTAGTTAGTTTTTTAAAATGGTTGCTGGAAATCACTGACCTTAAAGCACTAATGATTAAGTAATTATTACTATTTATAACTGAACTTAACCAAACAGCATAATGTTAATCTCATCAACTGTAATGTGTATGTATAGCAGTGTGCCAGTCGCTTGTGCCCATCCATGTGCCATTGTGTGTGTGTGTGTGCTGCATTATTTTGTGTGTGTAAATGATCTTTTCTTTTTTCTGTGTATGACATGTCCGTGTGTGTGTGTGTGTGTTTGCTTGTCTGTGTTTGTGTTTGTGTGTCTGTCTGTCTATGACTCATGAATCCATTGTTTGTTCCGGTTTGCTCAGGTCCCAGCTGCAGCAGCCGGCCCAGGAGACCCAGACCCACAGGCCGAGGCGGCTCCTGCGGAAAATCCCCTTGACGAAGAGGAGGATGAGGATGAAGAACGGGCAGCAGATGACCCTGGACAACAGGAGGACCCAGCCGAAGACCAGGAGGCTGACAACGAGGACGAGGAGGAAGCAGGGGCCGAAGACGCCGAGGCCAACAATGGGGGCCAAGGTAGCTCCATCCCAAGGCTTTTATTTGATGCAAAGGAACTTATAGTTTGCATTGCTTAATCCAAAATATTTAAAGAGATAAATTCAGTTTTTATTTTGACATTTAGTTCAAATCATGAGAAAGAGATTGAATACTGTAGATTCACTACAGATTTAGCGCAGATTTATATGGGTGCTAACTAACTAAGCTTTCTGCACACTATATACATTCTTAATAACAAGTGATTTTGATTGTGAGAGAAAGGTTTTTGTCCCAGTAATGTAAACATGGCCTGTGCACTCTGACATGATGGCTTTGCCCACTCAGATGACATGAACTGGAATGCACTGGAGTGGGATCGGGCAGCAGAGGAACTTACATGGGAAAGGGTGAGTGTGTGTGTGAATGCAAAAGACCTCACCAGCCAGTAGGGTTTTTTTCACTCATGGTACAAACTTGACTTAACTGTGGTACAAGTGGGATCATTATCATTATAGGGCAGTTGTGTTGTCCTCAGTAGTGGACAAATGTTCAGTTATAAATCTGCACTTTTGTATACTAAAATGTAACACTTTTTTTCTGCAGATGCTTGGACTTGACGGCTCCTTGGTGTTTCTGGTATGCTCATTTGGATGCTTTTATACTTAATTGTAAAACAGCATATTTACATGTGGGTGTGTTTGTTTTATTTGTACAAATATTGGGCTTGTGTGTTTTTGTATTTCCCAGGAGCATGTCTTTTGGGTGGTGTCATTGAATACACTCTTCATACTGGTTTTTGGTATGTCAACAAATAATTTCACTCTGAAGCGCTTTTAGTGCCTTCCAGCACTGTTTATGTTAAAAAAAAGATATTGATCTTAACTGTATATATTTGCCTTCCCAGCCTTTTGCCCTTATCATATTGGGCACTTTTCTGTCGTGGGTCTTGGCTTTGAGGAATATGTGAGTATTCATGTCCCACCCATTCAGTCTGTCAACCATGAAACTTGAGAAACAATAAAGTGCGCTCATCAGGATTTTGTTGTTGCTGACATTGTAGTATTGAAAAAAAGATAGTGTTCATGCTGGTCTTGTTTCATTTCCCTGTTTCAGGTTCAGGCCTCACATTTCGAAGGTCTTATAACCACCATCGTGGGCTACATACTGCTGGCCATGACCTTAATTTTGTGCCATGTATCCTTCAGCTATAGCCAATAAAGAGACTGTGTATTTTCATTTTGTCTGATTCTTCTGATCTCTATTACTTGGAAATGTTTGCATTCATTTTCCTGAATGGCAGTTCTCCAGGGCTTAGCCGCACTAGTGAGATTCCAGAGATCACGGCGTCTCTTAGGAGTTTGCTACATAGTGGTGAAGGTAAAAAAAAAAAACATTTGTCTCATTTCCCTTTGTTTGTATCGCAGTGTTGCTTGCATTGTATGCTTCCATAGGAAATGCAATGCTGCATCCTCATAAGCTGAGCCCAAAAATGAACTTTATTCTCTCACCCACAGGTGTCCTTGCTGGTTGTAGTTGAAATTGGTGTTTTCCCCCTCATCTGTGGCTGGTGGCTTGACATATGCTCACTGGTATGACTTACTGTGTATCTGGTGTTATGTAAAAAAAAAAATATTAAACCATATAAAATGTTATATAAAATCAAACTTGCTTCACTTTTTTTTTGCAAGGTTGTAGGTGTCAGACTGATGTTAGTGCTGACCAACTTGATAGTGGGTTTTTGTTTCTGATTTTTTTGATTTCATTTTTTTTCCAGGAAATGTTTGACGCCTCTCTGAAAGACAGGGAGCTGAGCTTCAAGTCAGCTCCAGGGACAACCATGTTCCTGCACTGGCTTGTGGGGATGGTCTATGTCTTCTATTTTGCTTCATTTATCCTTCTGCTGCGAGAGGTAACTATGAAAGTTACATTTGAGAACTGCAGAACATGTCTGCAATGGATTTCAAAATGAATCCATTATTAATTTGTTGATTGATGCGAAGATGCTTGGAGGATTTACCTACTAAACTATAATACATTTGTTGTCTATTTCAGGTGTTGAGACCTGGTGTCTTGTGGTTTCTAAGAAACCTTAATGATCCTGACTTCAATCCAGTCCAGGAGATGATTCACCTGCCAATTTACAGACATCTCAGGAGGTTTATCCTCTCTGTGGTAAGTGCTGTGCCACTGAGTGTCCACAGTCTTTTAATTAATTACATAACTTGTTTTTACATCAACAGGAAATGTTTATGGTTCTTTTTTGTTTATTGTAGGTGGTGTTTGGTTCTATTGTACTTCTTATGCTGTGGCTGCCCATCAGAATGATCAAACTCATTCTGCCGAGTTTTCTTCCTTACAATGTTATGCTGTACAGGTAAAGTAATGTTCTTTTCAAAGATCTTGTCATAGCCAGCTAAGAGGAAAAATAACAAAGTGATGTTTAAACTGCCGCCATATTGGCCACTTGGGAACAAGAAATATATTAAAAATCAGCCGCTATTGATAAAACATTTGACAGAGTTACATTTACAGGGAAGTTCTCTGAGTTTTGCATCATAGTTTGAGGAAATGTTCTCCTTCATCCTGATCGAGCACTAATCTCAGGTCATTAACATGGTGGCACAACTAGTTATTCAGAGTCAAAGCAAAGATAGTTTAAAACCACCTCTGGGCAAAGTACCTCTCTCTATACAGTCTGTGATGGGTTAGGTGTGTGTCGGCCTTTAACTACATAAATGTAAGTAGTAGTAGTAGTAACCGTGCTCCCTCTCGGCACTGCTGTAGTGATGCCCCTGTGAGCGAGCTGTCTCTGGAGCTGCTGCTGCTGCAAGTGGTGCTGCCTGCTTTGCTGGAACAGGGACACACACGCCAGTGGCTCAAGGGCCTCGTCCGAGCCTGGACAGTCACGCTGGATACCTGCTGTAAGTCCTCCGCATACAAATCAGTCCATGAATGTGAATAACTGCACATTATACACATATTATATCTGAAGCAAATAACCTCTGAGACAAGTGCACTAATGCCATGTAGCTGTTGTAGTTCTGTTTTAAGTATAAGTAGCCTTTGTGTTAATAAGTAGGGTAGGTTCCTTATTGATATACAAGTGTGTATTGCAAAATGTAGGCGCTGCTTATTTTATCACCTTGTGTCTGTAAATTGTCTGTGTGTCTGATGGCTGATGTACTATCTTTACCCAGAGACCTTCATTCATACTTACTGGGAGACCAGGAAGAGACTGAAGCCAACCAGCAGGCTGCTGGTGCTGGTGCTGCTGCTGGTGCTGCTGCTGCTGCCGGCAACAACAACAACAACCAGGCTCCACGCAACAACAACAACAATGTGAATGCCATCCCCGTGGTGGGGGAGGGACTCCATGCGGCCCACCAGGCCATTTTGCAGCAAGGAGGACCCGTGGGCTTCCAGCCCTATCACAGACCCCTTCAGTTCCCTTTCAGGGTAAATCTGCTCTTATAATAACCTGCTACTGAACAGTTTAGCAACGCTCCACAACTTCTTTGCCTCAATCTTGGAGAGTGTAGTAGTTTCTTGGGTTTTTGTTTTTTTTTTTCTTTGAAAAAATAACATGTGCATAAGGTAATATGCCTTCCCTAACACGTTGAAGCAGTACAGATGAAAAATGTATTGAGTGAATATTTCAGTAGTAGTTATAGAGAGGAATAGATGATCATGTTTACCATTTACTGTCTTCTCTTCCCAGATTGGTCTTCTGATTGCACTGATGTGCATTACACTGTTAGTAGCCAGCCTGGTCTGTCTCACATTACCAGGTAAGCATTCCTCATAGCCAACCTCTTGTTTCTCTGTCCATTAGCTCCTTTTGGCTAAAGACAATATCCTACTGCTAAAGACAATATACTGTATTAAAAGCACCTAAGATGCAAGCAAACACGCATTATAAATGCGGTCATAGGTAGGTAGAGAGTATACTTTTTGACAAAAGCACACAGCTATTTAGAATGCATTTGTGAAGGTTGAAACAAAGTCCTTACAGCCTGAATCATAAAGCAGAATGCAGCTTCTTTTACATGTAAATCTTGACAAGGGCAGTGATGATGTCAACAAGGAATTACTCATTACTCTGATTTGCGCTAATAGCTTCAAATGACCGCTGTATCTGTCTTGTATGGGTCAGTTTTCGCCGGGCGCTGGCTGATGTCCTTTTGGACGGGCAACTCCAAGATCCACGAGCTGTACACGGCGGCGTGCGGCCTGTATGTGTGCTGGCTGTCAATCCGGGGCATCACTCTTCTCCTGGCCTGGATGCCCCAGGGCCGCCATGTCATCGTGCAGAAGATAAACGAGTGGTCCCTCATGGTAACTGGCCATTTACTCAAACATTGCAAACATTACAATGTTTTTACCCAGATATTTTACTCGAACACTGTACATTTACACAAATGCGAGTGGTAGACAGTAGCTGTCTGTGGTAGGCATTCTTAATTTTTTCTCTTGATAATATCAGTTGTTGATTCTATGATATCAATTTTTACTTGGAAAATCATTTCTTTTTATTTTACCTACTTTGCATCTTTAGTGATTTTATTTAGTATTTTAAATATGTCAAAGCCGCATAAAACATCACACCTGTTTTTGAGTCATAATCAGTTCTTTTTTCTAATGTCTGTAGATTGTGAAGACTGTGATTGTGGCTGTTCTGGTGGCTGGGGTCATTCCCCTGCTGCTGGGCCTGCTCTTTCAGCTAGTGATTGTGGCTCCTTTTCGGGTTCCACTGGATCAAACACCTCTCTTCTACCCTTGGCAGGTGTGTGTATGACTCTGCCAGACAGTATAGATATGCATGTCAGATTGTGCGCGTGATCGGGTGTGTGTGTTTATCTATCTGTGTACACCAGTCTACGATGCTGAAGTCAAAGTCTGTATGTGCAATGTCCACCCCGTAAAGCCAACTGAACAGGTGTAGTGCTGGCTCTGCCAACTTGGCTAGTTTCCACACTGACTTTTTTTTCATAGCTAGGTAATAGCTAATTAGGTTAGACTTCAGCCATAGTCACAAAGGGTGGAATTCTCCTATGTGCTTAAGTCCAAAAAAGCACTTAGCTGCGTGCTTTTCAGTCATTTGTTAGTTACACAAGTGACTTACGTCTGTCACTTACACGCCATAAGGCCAGTTGTGTGTTCTAGTGACAGACTGAAGTCACAGCTCAGCACTTTTTTAGACATAGAGACATTGGGGGGATTACACCCAAACTAACTAACTTATTATTATTGTAAAGCAGAAGCTGAAGCCAAAGCACTGCGTGGTCTGTGTGAACTCCTAACCAGTGATTTTTTTTTTTTTAGTGCTATTAACATCAAAAAACCTTGAACAGTATTATACTTGCAAGATGTATGTATGTATGTACATTTGTCAACAAGCCATGTCTGGCATGCATTAATTTTTGCAAACACACCACCATGACTAAGATGTTCGTTGTAAGTATGGGTCATCCCAAATGCTGTATGAGTTTTATGTCAAGTGAATGGCCTTGCTTGTTGTTCTGAATGTTTGAATGTTGCAAGTCAATGAGGAGTCTGAAGACTCCTTGTATCGTTCTGTAATTTCCCCTTCCTTCCTTGCCTGACTGCTTCTCTCTTGTATGCCACAGGACTGGGCCCTCGGGGTGCTCCATGCCAAAATAATAGCAGCCATTACCCTGATGGGCCCCCAGTGGTGGCTGAAAACAGTGATTGAACAGGTGGGTCTGCTACTCATTAACCTCCAGTCCCTGTGCCAACACATTTGGTTGAGAGGAAGATTGTTATTAACTGTGGCTCACGGCTGGATATCCGAGAGCTTTCGCTGGGAGATCATCCTGACTCACATCAAACACTGCCAAGGACTTGCATAGACAGATGTGTATTAGCCCATGACCACCGGTGGGTGGTAACGATTACACTGGTAATGACATTTGAAATTTCCTGACACATCCTCAAGGCAGAGCATAAAGGAAGATTGACTATTATTGGTGCATATGTCTGCCAGTATTGGCAAGCCAGACTTCGAGCTATTCAAAATATTAATGTGTTCATCTCTGATTAATGCAGCATGCTACCCTTTAACCAAATGTTTTCAAAATTGGGTTTTTAGTTTTTATATGATTCTACTGGACATGGACAAAAATAGGCAGCTCCAGTAACAAAACTTTTGTAAACTGACCCCACACTGTAGTCCGTGGCATCTTTTATTATACCACACATGTGTCCATGAGACTAGTTGTTTACATAACCCACTGACTGTATAGATACTAACTTATTTTATTTGCTGTCTTAAAGATATATATTTTTTGTATTTTATGTTTAAAAAGGTATATGCTAACGGGATCCGCAACATTGACCTACATTTCATAATCCAGAAGCTGGCGGCTCCGGTCATTTCAGTTTTGCTGCTTTCCCTTACTGTACCCTATGTGATTGCTGTGGGCATTGCTCCCCTCATAGGTGAGTTCTGATACTTTGAAAAACAGTTACTTGTTTTTTAAGGCTCAAGGCTGAGTGCCGTTTTAATACAACAGTTCCATTTCCAACTAACAAAGTTTTAAGAAACCGAATTGTATTTTCGGCTGTTTAGTTTTCATTTATGTTAGTTCATCCTCTGCCCCCCAAAATAGTTCTAAGCTTAGTTTTGCGTCTACCGTTCCTGAGCAACGCAACTGTTAATCAACGGAAGTTCTCTCAGTAGGAAAATGCAGAGTGATTATTAGCTGTGAACAGTTACCCATGGTATATCGAGTGAGATCCTCACTCCTACTGACTCGCATCCAATCAGAATTTCCAAAGTAGTTCTTAGTAGTAGTTCCTAACTGTTGAATAATTAGAGACATATTTCTGTCTGTTAGTTGTGTGACTTAAGGGACAGGGTTATTGAGTCATAGCTAAGGGGATAAGAGGAATGGCAAAATTCACAAAATAAGTGCACTGAGGCTGTAGGGAGAGCTAATGACAATGATGGTTTCAAACCTGCCCCTGTAAAAGCTGTTAAATAAGCACACGTCCATGTGCGGTATCTATTGGAGTGTGTAAGCTGTACGAGGTCTGAGTGGTTGGGTTGATTGCCATGCAGGAGTGACCCCTGAGATGCGCATCCTGGTGCAGCGGAGAATCTACCCCTTCCTGCTCATGGTGGTCCTGCTGCTGGGGATCCTCACCTTCCAAGTGCGCCAGTTCAAGCGGCTTTATGAACACATCAAGAACGACAAGTGAGCCGACCATTTTTGTTGCGGTTTCTTGTGAAAATACTTGTAGAGTACGATATTTTACATATTCTTTTGTGTTTGATTCCAGGTACCTTGTAGGGCAGCGTCTGGTGAATTACGAGAGAAAGGCAAACCGAGTCAGTGGTGCTCCACCAGGCTACCCAACCCAAGACTAGCATGCATAAGATGTCAATCATAGAATTGTACAGCTAATTTGCCATTTTGGTTGTGTGTTGTGCCAGTTGTATGTGGGGGTGTGTGAATATGTGTGTGTGCATAGTGTGTGTGTCATCATTGCCTTGCAACGTACTGAGGACTGTACATATGTAAATACCTCACACACATGGATTAATAGAACAACCATTGTACATTTCTAAAAATTTATGTATATTAATTTATTAAAGCAAATTGTCACTAGTTTGTGTAAAAATGGCTATTATACTGCAATTCTAATTGTGCCACCACCACACACATACTTAAAGTTAATCCAGTTGTTCATTTAATTGCTGAAAAACTTTGCATAGGTAAAATAGATTCACTCTTTTTGGAAAGAAATCAGTCTGTGTAACGGAAGATGGTTGTAACGTGGTTTCATTGCATGTACTGATGCTTGTTGAGAGCTTTTAGCATGAGAGGGTAAACCACCCATAAATGCACTGCTCTGACAGGGAAGGATCAACAGCAGAGCGACCGGTTAGTCAGGACTGCAGTGATAGGGGTGTCTGCTGTGGCACAAAGATCCTTGATCACTAACCACTGACTCAGTCATCTCTGGTATTGACTAGGGCTGTGTAGTTTATAAATGTCAATTGTGATTACAATTATTGCTCCCACATATTTCAAAAATCACAATCGGGACCAGACATTTTGTCAGATTCAATTTTGCAAGTCACCTTTGGCTTAAGACTCTGGTCTAGATTCTGGGTTGTTACCACATAAACCTTATGAAGAGAAATCCAAGTGGATATGCAAAGGAAATTCTCAGTTAATTTTTTTATAGGTTACATAAACGCAACATGTTTCCAGAGTTTATAAAAAATGTGAAAAAATTGCAATTTTAATATTCTGAATAATCCTGATTATTTCTTTCATAATAGAACAGCTTTAGAGTTAACTCCATTTTGACTGGACCATTATCCCTGGAATGCACTCTGGCAGGTCATGATATAGTTCATGAATGTATATTTGGTTAACCTCTGTTCCAAACAGTCACTGTGCTAGTACTTGACTGAGGGTGGGACAATGTCTGCATCTTTTGGAATGAGTGGAGAAGATAGCTCAATCCCAAACTTTTCTTTTAGTATGTGTGGTATCTCTTCATCAGTCAGCTCTTGTACTGTTTTTACCACAGGTCCTCCCTCCTCTTTGGGGTAAGAGGTGACCATGAACTTGTGGCCCATGTATGTAATCCTACCATGGGGTAACAGGAGAGAGCAGAGAGACTTGCTGTAGAACAAAGAGCTAGGAGAGGTCTGGTGATATTCACACATATTTCTGAAATCCTCCCACTGTCGGGGCTCTAGAGTGAATTTGTAGAGCTCAGTCCAACTCATCTCACCTCCCGGTGTTGCACTTTTCACTTCACCTTGCGCCTCTGCACTGCTCTCCAGAAAGATCATATCTCCTTGATGTCTCAGCCGGAAGACGCCATGAATCTGCTTTTGAGGACTGTCTGTTTCAAGAGAAAGGGGTAGTTCACAGCAAGCCCCGAAACCTACATCACATAACCACCTGTGTCCATCAAGAGTCACCACGATGACAAAGTGATCGAACGGGGGACCGTACAAACCAGTGAATCGGTTTCTCACATGGGCTGCGAGTATGGTCACCTGGAATCCCAACTGACCCAGCAGCCATGAGAACAGTCCGTTGATCTCGTAGCAGAACCCTCCTCGACGCTGCACGACTATTTTTTCATAGAGCCAGGGAAGTTCCATTTTAACTTTTCCGCCGCTATGAATGGTCAGGCTCTCAAAAGGCACTGCTAGCATGTGGCAACGGTGTATCTGCTGCAAAGTCCCCAGAGTTGGCACTGTTGGCCCAGAGTAACCAATTCGTTTTAAATATCCCTGCACATCCATATTATCCAACGAGCTGTCAGTTTAATTCTTCTTCTTACTTCTGCAGAATAGCGTGATTTAACCTCGTCTTGAAAAAAAGAAAACACGAATAAAATCTGAGTAATTGTTACGAAAACGTTAAGGTTATATAGGACACGAGGAACTTAAGAAGTGTTTTGCTGAAATTGCTAAACAACTTACTTTCATTTCTTAAATGAGAGCTAAACTACAGCATGTTGTCAAAAACGTTAAAAACTAACGTTATGTACATGTACCTTTAACCGAATATAAACCGAAAGCATCGACGACCTAATAAAACTTTACTGTCTATGGTACAACTACACATGATTTCCTGTAGTCCACTACGTATGTGAACGTAGTACAGTTGCCAGGTTGAGGAGCTTATACAGAGGTTGACAAAAATTATACAGGTCATTCATTTACATTGTATTACCTAGATTTGATTTGTAAGACATTAATGTTTTGATATTGTCACTAACAACGAATATAATCCTATTTTTATAAGGGCTTTCTATTTTGACTAAGACAACACTAAAAAGCAGTGTATTGGGAATCTACACCTCAGTTCATACAGATGAGGCGAATAGCTCACGCGGATCAAGGAAAAATACTTTTGGATCTGCTGTAATTTATTGTTATTTTGACTGTGCATCTTGTTTCGTGTGCATAGTATAGCGCTCTTCTTACTTATTTGGCAACCTTTCACGTGACTAGACATTTATTTATGGTTGCTACGTGACGTAAGTTCAAACAATGGTTGCTAGGAAATTGAAAAGTCAACTAGCAGGTTGATTTTTGATTCTGAAAACTCTTGTTTCACAATTTTTGCTTTGATATACCGTCAGTCCTTTTCTATTACGGTAAGTCTACAGATAGCCTCAACTAGAAAGCTTAAACGAGTCAGCTTGCTTTCTATGGTGTAACTTTAAATGGCAGTGTATGTGACCATATGTCTACTCTCTTGCTAAGGTCTTGCTTAGAGGACTCTGCTGTCAGCAACTGCCCTGTTATCTCCCTCCAGACAGAAGGGTATGTAAAGATAACAGCATATTAAACTGCTAGCAAAGGTTAGATGTAATTACAATATAATATGTTATGCTATGTGAATGCTGCCTCTCAACACAACATTTAGGTCTATTGTGTGTTTGACAGCATATTTTGCATTGTTTTCTTTTGTTGATTCAGGAAGATTGTAATTGAAATTCCACTATGCCGCCACCTGATACCATGTACTGTGCTCAACAAATCAACATTCCTCCAGAATTACCTGATATTTTGAAACAATTTACTAAAGCAGCAATAAGAACACAGCCTGATGATGTACTAAAATGGTCTGCTGCGTAAGTAGTACCAGATGCAACTGACAACTAGCCTTTCCATATTGTAAACGGACATTAGAGACAACAAGAAAACAATACACTGATGGAGAGCCTCCTGGTTTTAGTTATTTTTCAGCATTATCAAAAGGACAAGATCTTCCAGTCAAAGAGAGGTTAGAGGTATCATCAGCGGTAACAACACAAACTTCCGGACTCTCTGCAGCCCTTCTCAAGGTCCTTCACAAACAGGTGGGCATATAATATTTCAATACGTAATGCAATACTGTCCATGCTTCTGGAAATTCACCCTGCTCATTATTACAAACATATTCAATAATAAGATAAAAAGAATTTTTTTTGTTTTAAAGGTTACCCCCCAAAAATCCCTAAGTAGGACAGAGTTGCAGGAGAAGTGGATAGGGCTCTGCCTGCCTTCAGAGCAACTGGAGTCACTTTTTTCTCTGGGTAATTTCGGTGAAAAGGTTGACTGGATGGAGTTCTTTGCTCTTGGATGCAGTGCACTAGGTGGGGTGAGTACATATAGAGGCCTATTTGGCAAGTTGATAGCAACAATGGCTATTGATTTCTTTTCTTTTTCTTTTTTGGCTGTTGTTTTCTTCCATTGTTGGTGACGCATATTTTTTAACAGCCTACTGTCAACAGTTTGTACAAGTAGTCTATATAGTTCTCCTTCTAATCTCTAGGTGGCAGCATTGAGCCTTTCAATGCTTTTGATCCCATTCTTCATCAGCAGTAAATTTTTAATGTTCTTGTCTATATAGGTCTATGTTTGTTTCTCGCTTCCTTTTTCTTTTACATTTCTGTAACCTAAATATATGGAATATGAAATCAATTGCCATTATGATTAATTGCCAAATTAATTGCCATTATAAATGTGAAACATACCAATCATAACAATAGATAGTTATACGAAGAACAAGCGAACAAACAAATGAGTTATTGTATACTGTATGTAAGTATTGTATCTCTCTTTCTTTTCTCGTAGTCTATCATAAGTGCTCTGAAGTATGCGTGTGAGATCCTCACCGATGAACCAGAGGGCAGTGCTGCTCACATTCCCTTTGAGACATTTGTGAGTCTGTACACATATTTGGCTCGTTTAGATGGAGATATTCCACAGGACCAGATTGACAGCTTCATACAGAATCTACAGGAAGTTGCGTAAGTACAGAGAGAGAGAGGGGGCTAATGTCCTTCTTAACACATGCATGCATACACACACACACACACACACACATATTTACAATATAAAAAAGCAAAAAAAAAAAAATCCTGTTAAGTCACTAGTGCTGCCTTGGGAAGATTGAGCAGAATTAGTTTGATGCTGCATTAGTTGGAACTAGAGCAACATATGCATTTGAATCATTCCAGATTATGTTTGAGAGGCCTCACTTAAATGTCAGTCAAGATTAATTTCTGCTTGACTGTGAAAAATGTCAAAAGAATTTCACGACGCACCTCACAGAATATCTGAGAGCAGACACAGGCGTGCGGTCATTTGCATATTCTGCAGCCACAAAGGTCAGCTCTAAAACCACACCTCATTAACCATCAAGCACAGCTGTGCATGGCTGTAAGAATGCTAATTCATGGAAGGAAAGAGAGAGAAAGAAAAGGTGTGTGTGTGTGTGTGTGTGTGTGTGGTGGGGGGCTCTGGCCACACTGAATGTGATTGTTAACCTCAACAATTTTGTGATGCACTACCTGTTTAAGCTCCATAAATAGCTGTCCATTGAAAATCAATGTGTTTCTATGTTTATTGTCAGTTGTATGTCAGTGTTTTGTTTTATATATTACAGAACTATGCATAATCCATGCGGAGGAAGTTGGGAAATGCCCCTTTATGTTAAATCACATCTAGAGGCTATAGGCCTTCAGAAAATGTATAGTTTATGCTGTTTAACCTGTGTCCCTAAATGTATCACCTGTCCACACACAGGCCTGTATTAAAGATTTGTGAATCAAGAATGAACAAAGAGTATACTGAAGTAAACAGGTTAAACAGCATAAACTACATGTTTTCAATGTGAACATTCAAATTCACATTCAGCATGGCCAGGGTGGGTGCTGAGGTACATGTTAATGAGCCTCTTCTTACCAGTAAAATGCTTCTGTGATTCTTAGTGATGGCTCTCTTTACAAGGTACTTTACAGCTATTAAAGCTCCATTGAAATGGGTTCTCCCAAATATGCTATCCAGCTTCTCTAAGATTATTCCAAGAATGCTGTAATTCATGCTCTCATGTGTTTGTTTTTATGTGACTCACAGAGCCAAACAGCAAGGCAAGATTCAAGTGTCCAATTTCTCCACCCGTTAAAAGTAACTAAGACTTGGGCTTAGTCTAGCCAACTCGCAAGCAGGAGGGCACGAGGAGGAGAGTTCTGAGAGGCAGCAGGAGGAGAGCCTATATAATATAGATATATAAGTGTGTGAAATAAAGTATTTTCATTATTTAATAAGAGGACATGCTGTGGAATCAATTAATTACATTGATTAACAAATGTAGTATGCAGAAAGTCTCTGACCCTGACATCCTATCATCACATGTGGGTAGCTTCACATATTGGCTGGGTGTAAGCTCTTACTGAGTTTGAGGCATAGCCTATCTAACCTACTAGTTTAGTTAGAACAAATAAAAGCTGACAACTAATCAATTATTCATTAGTCATTTTAAACATTAACATAAGGAGAGACTTTCCTTATTGTTGGTCAGTGTGGATGATGATTGTTACATCTACAAATTGTCCAGTCATTATTTCTTCATGGTTAATGGAAATTTGTCAAATGCGTTCCCTGAGTGTGACACTACACGTGTTCTTCTATTGTTTTTCCAGTCTTGAAGCATCTCTGTACCCAGTCTTGCTGTCTCGTATGTCAATGTTTTGTTGAAATAGAGTAATGGGATGGGTGCTGTAGGTTACTGGTGTCATGGGATGGGACACAGTTCCCATGCTCTTCCTTAATGCTGCCTGTCGGATCTATCACCTCTTGACCGTGCGTGTCCAGCTCATGTTTTGGCCATTCTTCTGAAACTGAAACTCAAAACAGATGCAGGCAGCAGCATCCCTCCTCTCGCACACAAACACACATACACACACACACACACACACACACACACACACACACACAGACACACTACTGGTGGTGTTGTGACACAATTCAGTGTGATTAATACAAGCTTCACGCTCCTTATGCAAGTGCGTGGCTCTGATCATAAGGTTTCTCTCATGTGGCAAGCTGTATTTTGGATGCTCAGCACTCTCATCCCCACTGACTTTGCTGTGTTTCATGAATTGCTGGGATTCATGCTGCCTCATCTCTGTAATCCCTGATGGGACTTTGCCAGACTTCTAGTTTAGAGGTCTGCAAGCTCGTCTGATCAGTGTCAGTCAGTGTCTCGTTTTTGACTCAACTTCCTTCTAATATCAAGAGCTTACATCTTAGATGGTTTTTCTTGTCTTCTTCTTGTCTTCTTGTGGCCGTTACATCACCGGAAATCCCCCCTAGCAACATAGCACTTACAAAACTCAATACCTAAAACTTCAGGTTGTGACTGATACTGCAGCTAACAGATAAACACAAACCATTTATGTTTGTATGTTTAGTATTATTTGTGAATGGTTCAGTGCTCTTTTTTATAAGCAGTTCACACATGCTCAGTACACAAAGGGTTACAACAATATTAGCGGTAAATTATTAATTACTGTGTCATCTGGCAGTGTATTCACATGGTTAGTAAGCAGTAACAAAAAGCAGATGGCACATTTTGTTTTGTTTTGTGGGAGAAGAATGAGGAGAAAGGAAATGACATAAGCACATTTTTTTTGTTTGTTGTGTATTTGTGGTGGGGGTCGAATTGAGGCTACCTCCCACCCCTAGCAGATACAAACACAAGCACACACAGACACACACAACCTATTTTATACACACAGGCAAACATGTTAAACACACTATCAGTCCACTCTAATTCCTAGAATCGCCAGTATTCTTTGTAAAAAAGATTCACGAATCCACACATTATGTTGGATCAATAGGACTGAACTTACATCAGCAGTGAACAGCCATCTGTACTTTCTGCATCTCTTGACAGACGGGTGTTGCCACATGGAAATCTTCCTGTCTGCTCCCTATGTTATTCTCAGTTGTCACCTAGATATAAAATCTTGGCAGGAGGCTCAACAGATATTGTAAAGAACATCCCTCCCCAGGGAATGGTGCGTGATAGATACCGGATGCCTGCAGTGCAGGTTGCATGTAAGAGCAACTGAGTGTGAACATAACAGCTGAGGAGAAAATCAGACCTGGACAATGCATCATGGGAAGTAGGAGGGATAAGAAATAAGAACCCCCTTTCCCTAAAGCCCCATGGAGTTTATGATATGTGCTGAATGTGTTGAAGTACAAGTAAATCAATGAATGTTGAGTTTTATAAAGCCACAACACAACATGACAGCCATTTCTTCTACAATGCCTCCGTATCAGGGTAGACATGATACCAATTACCACATTTGTTTAATTTTTCACCCCCACCCCCACCCTCTTTTCGCCTTTTTCAGGGGACACAGAGGAGGCATGGTTCAGCCCTTGGACTTTACAAGCCTCTCTGGTGAAACTGCTGAGTAGAGCCCGGTTCTTATTGTTTGCAGATGGTCACTGGGTGTAATATTTGGCAGCCAGAAGAGCCACAGTAGAAGTAGAAGAAGTCGGTGGTGGAACTGAATGTTGAAGATGCATCATGTTTCATGTTGTTGTCATGTGGGCACTGTGACAAATGGCCTCCTTTTCCGCTCTGAATTAAAATATGGTCAGCTGATTACTGATAATAACTGTTGTGCTTTCTCTCTGCTTTTACAGTAAGCCCCCCCTCCCTCCCTCTCTCTAGAAGTCATGGCTGCTTACTGAAAACAATGACAAGTAACATGTGACTTCTCATCATTTGTGCTTTGGTTTGCCACTGAGGAAATTTTCCTCTTCCATGGACTCCAAACCCCAGGCAGATGCAGGAATGCAAATCCACTTGATAGCTCCACATATCGAGTGCCTCATGTTGGCTCAGTTTAATCACAACACATAATCAGACAGATTGAAAACCATTGACAAGCACTGCACTATAAACACGCAATTGGACTTTGATTTGCTAAATAAGAAGGAGGTTGACGCTGGGTCCTGGCTAGTTTAGAGGAAAGGAGAGAGGGGAAATGATTAGGTCACGTTAATTGCAACTCGGACGGCTGAATGAAGCTGCTAAATTATTCTCATTCAATAGGACCTCCTGTGTTTATTTAGGTTTTCCCGAGAAGGTCAGTCCTGATCGTACATCTCCTCTCTTGTTCTCCAAGTACTTTGTAATTAGCTGATTGACCTGCAGTGCCAAGTGGCATTAATTAGAGTAGAGATGCCCAGCCTGCTGGTTTTCCCTTTTTACTGCAGCAGAAAGTCCTTCCATCAAGGATGCTATATTTAATCTGACAGTGGGGCACAGACATTCACAACGGGAAATGTTTGTGGCCAGGGCACACAGATTAACCCATTTTTTCACAAACAGGCTACACTTGGATCTTGTTGATGATGCAATAAAATGAAATTTAAGAAAAAAGGGTGAAGTTGAATCCTAATCGGCACTCATGCACAGGAAATGGGCTTTGAAATAACAACAAATTTAAAAAAATATTATTTTCTTTTTCATTCACACTCTTTATTTTATCCATTTGTGCCAGTATTATTTCATCAAGACTTATATATATAACTCATATATATATATATATATATATATATATATAGTGATATATAATATCAGGAGAGCCATTCATGAACTTTGGCCTCTGGAGGATTAGTCCACTGATAAGCTGAGATTTCGTGAGGTTCAGCACAAGTTTGATTGGCAAATCAAATAAGGTCTTGACATACTGACATTCCATCCATAGGCTAGCTGTCAATAAAATCCATCTGTAGGGGAGATAGCTGACAGCTCAAGGTAAATGTGATGCCGTCAGGCCACAAAGCTCTTCAGGAATAGTTTATTGTTTTTCTTTTTGAACAAACTGTGTTTACCACAGACTGGGTTAATTTATGAGAAATCCCTGACATTGTGCACTTATATCCTCCCAGCTGACAAAACACACGTTGGGCATGGCCATGAGGCTCAAGGTTGTCAATAGAATTGGCTATAATGCTCCTGAGAACATTTCCTGATAGCCCTGAGGATAGCCTTGGTTGGACTGAGTGAACAGTAAACTCCAGTTACTTATGGCTTTACTCATCCCACTCGCTTTATATCAACCTTCAGGCACACTTGCGCACACAGACACACATACACAGACACATATAAACACACACACACAGTGCATTACTTGAAATGTAAAATGCACAATAGCCTGGGCCTGAATTTGATGTGTGAAACTAAGCATGCCGCTCTAAGGTCGTTACACTATTAAACCCATTAGGCAATGTAAGAGGCATTGGTTCTGTACTACTGTGACTGAGGTGGATTTGTGAGTGAGTGAGTGAGTGAGTGAGTGAGCAAACTGTAAATGAATGGATGTGTGATTGTATTGTTCTGTGCTGCTGTGATTGGATGGTGGGCCTATTTGTGAGTGAGAATGAGTGTGTGTGTAAGCAAGCAAACTATTCACAGCTGCAGTTAAGTTCACAGCTGTTCTGGCACTGAGCAGATAGCTAATTATCCACAGCAATTACAACACTTATCTGTCCGCTGTACACCGAGGTGATGGGAGTCCAGTGATGAGGGGTGGGCTTGGAAGCTACAAGAAGAGAACAGGGTCACTGTTTCAGTTGCATGATCAGTCATGAATACATTAATTAATTCTTTAATTAATTTATCGAGACAGGCATAAATCCCAGAAACTCGGAATTGCCCAAGCTGCAGCTGCATCAGCAGGCATTTTTATCAGTCGGCCTATTCAGAAGTTTTTGCCATTTGAAAGAAAGGAACACATGTTCATCTAGATGGACAGACAGATTAATAGACATGCGTGGGAGAGTGAATCATGAATTACTCACTGGGCAGTTGTAAGAAATCGTGGCTAAGGGTGCATTTCACACATTTGTACTGTGCTTTAAATTGTCCCTTAAGTAAGACTCACACTACAAATGTAAGTGTGTATGTGAGAGAGAGAGAGAGAGAGAGAGAGAGAGAGAGACCTTCACAGGTTTAGAAAACTATGGGGCCATCTCTTTGTCATACCTAAAGTCATATCATTTAAGAGAAAGGCTGACTCCAATGTGTAAATTGTGATTGGTCTCTGAAATTACTGCTAGGATCTGTGTTTTCAAGTTAATTATTTCTTCTCATAATCTCTCTCCAAATGAAGTGATTATACCATTGCAAATGGACCTCACAATAGCCTAGGCCTACTTCATGGCTAGGCCTATGATGTTAATACGGAATCAATAACACTATGAAAACATGAACAAACCTATTTTATCTTGTCATACCCTGTCTTTAGGATTATCTAATGCAGCTAGAAAGTCTGCATGTCAGCATATGGCTGACTAATGTCCTCAGTACGTGTGTTTACTTCTTTTGTTTTGCTGTGGAAAGAGTTCTGATGTCGGGAGTTCCCCCTGCAGAAGATTTCCCCATCAGCAATAACGAAACGCGCTTCTTTCGTTTTTTCTCAACCAAAACGATGACGAATCCACTGATACCTGACACCGACCGATGAATGAACGCGTTAACCTACAGAATAAGACCGTGATGATTGAAACAGCACGTGGCCGTTGAAAACACGAAGACTGGGGTTGCGGTCAGACCGTTGTCCATAACATTTAGTCGGGTAAAGTAATCTTGTCTGGGGACGGGACAGGCGGAGAGTGAATGAGCAAGAGAGGGGGGATTGAGGGAGGGGGGATTTAATCGGATTATGGTGCTACATTTTAGAAAACGCCTACTTCTCCATCGGAGACTGTAAACTACATCACTCTTCCCAACTCACTTGCCTGATCGCTTGTCCGTGGAACGTCCCAGTCAGAGCGCTGAGCAGGGCACGTCGAACTTGTCCTTGAAGATGACATCACAAGAGAGGATATTATTGGAAAGAAACTTTTTTAGCCACCGCGCCTGATGTGGAGAGTTTGGAATTTCACATTACACTGGGATTGTTTGGGAATTGAACTTTGTTGGCCGTGATGGAGCAGTACGTGCAATTGATATTTGGAGCGTCTAGCTTTTTTACGCACAGTGAGCTTTTTAAACACCTGGTGTGAAGTTAAACAACGATTTATGTGTCCACTATCTGGGGAATATGACGCTGTCTCTGTGGTCTCGTAAAAGGAATAGACTGTTTTACAAAGTTTATTTTTTTTTCATAGGCAAGAGTCTTGTTTGTATTTAGGACCTTCATGTTGGAAGAACAGCCAGAATCGTATTTGGAGACAACGCACATTTTTATTCCCTTAGGCTTTTCCCAAAGGGTTAAATGGTGCTGATAACGGAGGACAGGGATGGAGGGGGATCTTCTCCGCTTAAAAGCAAACAAGTTCAGCTGGGTAGAAGTGTTGGTGTAGCACAAGTACACCCTGTGGCACACAAGCAAGTTGTTTTATCAAATGATGACCGTCTCGGTTCCTATGAATCCACAGGTGATGACGATGAAGATTTTGAAGAGTATGATGAGTTCTCTGAATTACCTGATACTAGAAGCATCGCTTCTGACGATTCTTTTTACCCACCGGACGATGACTTTGAGGACTTTGACGGATCCCCTACTCCTGATAGTTCGGAACCTATATCGTTATTTCAGGCGTGCTGTACCAACAACGCTATCATGGTTAAATGCATGATAAGACAAGGGGTGGAAGAGGAGGATGTCAAAGAGACAGACAAGAACAATCGGGTGAGTAAGTCCAGAAGCACTCAAACAAATATATTCTGTCCGAATGTATACTCTACAAGCCTCATAATATCCCACTCAGTTGTCTTTGGACAACACGTGCATTTAATAGAGTCCGGTAAAGTAGCTGGGTTAGCCCAGTCAAATCGAAAGTGAACTAAGTGTCTACAGTATTGGGACCACTCAGTTAACTTGGGTGAAAATATTTAATTAAGCATTTTAGTAATTACTTCCAACTACCCTGCATCCACTGCAGTGTGCATAAGTGCGTAAGTTTGGGGAAAAAAGTAACTAAACCAAGTTGCAGCTGACATTGATGCTTTTCATCAAACGTGGTTTGCCTTTTTCGCACGCACACACACACACACACGCAACATTCTGAGTATGCATAAGCCACTGATATAGACATGGCATAAACGGCACAGATTTTATAATCTTCAGAGGCTGGTGTACTTCAAACAGTCATTTAGAGTTATTCCTCTGGTCATATACCTGCTTACCCAACAGTAACATTTTGCTGTTTTTGTAGGCTGAATAACTATAATAAATGTGTGAATCATAGACAGACGTAACTTCATAAACACATACTGTATGTGTATTTAATTCAACATTTTATCACACACAGAGTTCATATTCAAGTTAGAGATGTTTTGGCATGACTTCACCTATATGTGTGGGCCCATTTGATATTTATCATTCTGTGAAGAGGAGAGTGAAGAGGAGACAGCAATGTAGGTCTAACCATGAATATCCAATGACTAAGATCGTATAGGCAGATGAAGCATTACTTACAACTAACAGGATGGAAAACAGAGTCGCACAGTTTCAGGAACAAGCAACTCCCTGTGTGTGTGTGTGTGTTTGTAAGAGGGGTGGAGTTCTGAATGTGTATCTGTGTGTGTGTATGTGTGTGTGTGTGTGTGTGTGTGTGTGTGCAAAAGGGGGGAGGGGAGAGCTTTAAGAGTGTGTGTTTGTATACTTATGGTGTGTCTAAGTCATACCTAAAGGCTTCTTCTCAGGTGATCCTTAGCAACTTCAAATGAAGTCCTTTAGGCAGTGAATTACAGACACCAGTAACACTTTATGTTGTGATTTAATACAGTAATAGGCTATGTCATGTGGTAAATGTCATGTGGTTCATTTACTCAGGGCTGACTTAACACCAATGACTTAATAATTAAAATGCTGAAAAGGTATTGACATTGATGTATGTTGCATATGACTGATTAAAGTGTGGTTAATGATAATTCATTTTTGTCAGAGAGTTGCATTTGATCATTGTGTTGGCAGCCCAAAGGAATGTGTTCTAAGGTATGCCCTTAATCTTATCTAGGGCCCCTTAGTGCCTGGTGGATTTCAGCTCAAGTTTTTGTCTGCATGATGTATATTGTACACGCACATGCTGAAGTAATAGGCCAGTTCTTCTGTACAATATGGATTTTGAAAATGGAATAGAGTCCAATTACTAACAATAATATCTCTACTGCAGTGGTGTCTGAAGAACACGGGCAGGCTGTTAGGTCAATGTGTGATTAAAACACCCATCCCATAGTGGAACATCTATGCTGTTTCATTGTTTGATCACATATACATAATCAAAAAGTGAGAGAATGTATCAAGGAAAAGGCAGCTCTGCGGAATCAGAAAAAAGCTAGCTCTGCGGTTATGTTGTGATCAAGAACTGAAACCCCTTAATAGCCCAGAAGTGTGTATATTACCAGGTAGCGCTAACAAGCCTTTAGCAACTTTTTCTCACACTTTATTAACAACAGGGCTTGCTTCCTTGAAATGTTCATATTCAATGCTGTAAATAACCAACCACAACATTAAAAGCAAAGGGTTCATATAGTTCAATATTATTGTCTGTGAAATCTACAGTATTGTTCTCCAGCCACAGAGCTGAGGTAGGCTAGTTGATGGAGGGGCTGGTCTGTCTGTTGAGGCTATTGCACACACATAATTAAAATGGATGGTCTCATCAGCTGCAAATGTAGACCCAATCAATGGCAATCCCAATCTGTGCCTGAAGGCAGAAAACGGGTGACATGAAGCAGATGTATCAGGCCTCCATAAACCCAGACATTCATTTATTTTAGTTTCTACTTCTTTTTACTTCCTTGTGTGACCCACAATGAAAGACATATTTTGAAGGGCATTCTGTACTTTTTGTTCAGAAACAGCTAACATAATTGCAATAAGACAATGAAATGTTTAGTAATTTAAATACTTATCTATTTGCCTGGATAGTTTTATTAGAGCTTAGTGGAGAATATACCAAAAAGAACACATATATTAGTAATATTTAGTGAAAACATGCAATGCAATTCTGACAGTGTAAGACAGCAGAGTGAGGGTTACAGAAAGGCTCTGAAAGAGAATGGCAAATGGTTTCATTTTTTAGATCGTTGAGCTGCTCTTAGTTAATGCTGTCTTTTGCTACATGTTAGATTTCAAAAATTAGATCAGGATAAACTAAGGAGAGAATTAGCAGACCCCCTTAGTGCCTCAAAACCTTCAATAACACAAAGAGATAATGCCTCCACTGAGAGGCAATAATATCTCTTCAGGTCATTGGCCAGTATGTGGTCTTCACTGTAAAGCTATCCAAGATTTAGCTTCAGCAGGAATCCAAGAATAACATTGTGTCTTTCTGTAAAAATAACGATACCACTAAGATGTTATCCCTAATATTAGCAGATCTACAGTATGTAATGCTAACAGTCATCTTCTTGTGGTGAGCTCAAGCAGATTCTGTGTTGGGAGAGATATTCAATAAGTCCTATACGGAGAGGCATACCACTCCCTGGTGTCGCTTATATTTCATGTAACTGTTCAAAATATCTGAAAATTGCATTAAGTTCTAATTTAATGGTGAAAGTCATAATAACAATTGCAATGGAATGGTTTGTTTTTATGTAAAAATGTGTTAGTGCTCTTGCCATTCCCATAACAAGATGAGTCATCTTCCATTCAGTATAGTTTATAATTTATGTCGGTGTCTGGAATTTCAATTTTAGATGTTTGCCACGATTCAGATGCTTGCACTGTAGACAGATTTATTGCAGTAGATTCATTCAGGCATTTTTTTGTCCATACAGGTATAACCACATATTGCATCATTGTAGACATCCAGTTAGTTCTTTCTGTCTGCATCCTCTTGTCAATCATAGCAGTCAGTCTATCATTTAGGCCTGTTCACTGTCATGGGCGTAGACAAGAACCAAAACCCAAATGATGTTTTAGGAAATGATAGCTTAGCAGTAGGATACCAATCTGACCACCCTTTTAAAAGGAAAGAGGAATTGCAGTAGAATATTGAAACTTGTGTGATTTTCCAACTTTTATAGTGATTACGATAAGCCTAGCTGTCAAAGTCCCATCAAATTTGAGTGGGAACCACCTGGGTTGCCCTGTGTTTGGGCTACCTTCTCTTTAGAAATATTGGCATAACATAAAAGGAAAAGTGTGATGTGGATAGATATTAGTATTATGGGAACAAACATGTATTTTCTCAGGCTACAAGCCTTTCAGTTTTACACATTGACAGGCTATGTTGTGAAAGTCTGTATGTGTACAAGTAGCACACATTAAAATGTACCTGATCTTATCTCGAGTCGACAAGTTTGTGTCAGGAATGCAAGAACTGCATTGTCGGTTAAGAGTATTAATACCAAAAAGGGTTGAAGCAGAGTGATCATTATCAAAGATCTTTGTTAATACTGCTTTGTTTAGCAGTAAGAGTGTTAGGTAACACTTTAACACTTTAAAACACAGATCCGCCATTTACAAGCTGCTTATTAACATGCAAATTAATAACGTGCTAGTCATTTGATAGTCATTACACATCACTTATTAATACCATATTCTGCATGAGCTTATTCTACCCATAGTAGACCATTAACTAAGAAATTCACCAGTATTACTTCCTAATTACAGCTTGTTCATAGTAAGTTGTTACTATATGAATTATTAATATGCTTTGCTTAGTAAGGGGCTTATAAGGTGCTAGTACAACAGGAACAGTTACTCTCAGGAACAATTATTGTTAATTATTTGGGTTTTGTTCCTATGAATAGATCATCTTTTCTCAGTATTACTGAAGGAGAATAACTGCTCCTGCTGTACTACAGCCCTATAAGCCCTAACCAACCACTACACTAACCAAAGCATATTAAAATCATAATTCATATACAACAACTAACTTACTAACTACGAAAAAACAGTAATTAGGAGTTAATGGTCATTATGGGTAGAATAAAGTCATGCAGAATAAGGTATTAATAAGTGATTTGTAGTGACTAACAAATGGCTAGCATGTTATTTGCATGTTAATAAGCAACTTGTTAATGGCGGATCTGTGTGTGCTAATATAAAGTGTTGCTGAGTATTCTTAGATAAAGAGAGCATGTCTTTTTTGGTCAGCAATGAGTCTAAGTGATGTTTATGCCCTTAAACCTTTCACCTCCTTGACAGACGACTACAAGTGAAAGATGCTGTGAAAAACAGAGATGGAGACAGAGAGAGAGAGAGAGAGAGAGAGAGAGAGAGAGAGAGAAAGAGAGCGCTTTGCTCTGTCAGTGGCTCATGAGAGCTTATCTTTTCTATTTTAAGAGTTGAATTGGCCCCAGATTACCCTAACATAAAGCATCTATCAACACCCACACATACTACAGTGAGATGCAGCTGAGCAGATTTGATAGGGCTTGGTCCAAACACTTGGCCAAATGACCAGTTGGCCTGCTGGACTGGCAGAGCCTTTAGGTTTATCTGCCAAATTGAAATGTATGACACAAACACTAGATGAATGCTTCTCTACAGCCAAGAATGTGACCCGTGGCAGAGAGCCATATTATATTGTCTGATGTAACGTTTTAATCACTATGGCGACTGGAAAAGGAAAATAGGTTATCAGGGCCATGTTGCTGTGTGATTCGTCGAGAAAATGCCTCTGCTTAAAACTATATATTTAAATAGTTACAAACAAATCATCTCTGGTGTGTTTTTACTGTTTATCGATTGGTTATATACTCAGTTTCAACTGAGTGACTTGTCCTAAATGTTGTCATGCAGTTGGAGCATGTGTCCATTTGGCCTCTAAATGACTTTCAGCATTTTGTAGGCTACTGACTTAGTACTTCTGTCCTAACAGTATGCTCTGTTTAAGGTTAGGGCAAGGATAATAGTGTTGGAATTCAAAGACTGCTACAAACAACATAGTATGACACTTACTGATGTTACTGATGTTCTGATACTGATCCTTGATAATTTTATGAAATTATCAATGGTTTTGTTTGTAATTTGTAACTTATTTGTGACACAAGGACACTGTCCTTATTTGTGACACAAGGACACAACATGTGTCCACTGATTTGTCTTTGCACCCATCTAGTTTGTAGTCCTACAACTGATTGCACAACCCCCTGCAGAGCTCTCAGGTTGATTGTTGTAGGCCTTTGCATGCGCGTGCACACACAGCAGAGCAGAGCAGAGCAGAGCAGGGAAAAGGCAAGGGAAGGGAAGGGTAGCGTGGTGTTAATGTTGTGTTGTGTGGAGTGGCGTTGTCTGGGGTTATTTTTAGCCATCCGCCTCCAGCTTTGTGTCAGCGTGATCAGGGAGTTTGGTGACGCTGCACTGTGCTGTGCAGCGCTGGGCTGTTCTAGGCTGGGTTGGGGTTGCAGTGGGTTAAGGGATGCAGCTGAGCAGTACTGTGGGATAGGCGGGTGGAGAGCTGCGGGCGGAGAGCCGCAGCCTGTCACACACACATGTGCATTTAGAACAGATGGATGCAACACACATGGACAGAGCCACACACACATTTACAATACACAAATGTAACAAACATGCTGTAACACACACACACACACACACACTAGCCATGTACATTTTTAGAAAATGTTTTTTGAAAACAATCAAGCCCCCAGACCTGTACCATTAACAGTAACCTAATAAAACAAACAAGAAACCATTGAGAAAAACCCTTCAGGCCCCCACCTGATGAATGGTAAAGCCCCTGTCAGCCTCTCCTCATCATCCCTGACAGCTGACGACCCTCTGCATGGAATGGTCTGTCCCGCTTCTGCCTTTGTCCTCGCAGCATAACAATAATGTAATGGGCTTTGTGAGATGCCGGTAGGGAGCCATGTGACCTGGCCCGAGTGCGGTGGGAGCGGGCAGATGGGCTGAGGCTGAAGGGGGGTTTAACCGGGAGCTCATTAGATCCACTCCACCGGACCCGGAGCGGCCGCACACACGGCTTTGAACTTCACCTTCAATCACCCAATCCTCGGGTCAGCGAGTTGAACCGAGAGTTGAGTGCATGTTTGTCTGTGTGTGTGTGTGTGTGTGTGTGTGTGTGTGTGTGTGTGTGTGTTTCCCCCACATAGGGAAGAGAGAGCTGATACGAATGGGGGTGGATGTATGGGAGACGATGATGACATTACTGTAGACATAAAGCCAGATGCAGGAGAAGCCATGTGTAATCAACCTTACACATTGACCACGTGATCAACAGAATGCACTTTCACAGATTCTGATACAGTGCTCAAATTTTATAACCTATCCAGACATACTGTACAGTAAAGTGCATATGTCAGCTATTTTATGCGTCATCCAATTGAAAACATTTAGAGTGTGAAAAGTCTAGGTTTGCTATATAGCAAAACAGGTGGTCTGGGAGTAACCCCTTGCAATGCTCAACATCTGTTGCTGCTGTTGCAAACCTGGGATTTGGGAGGCTAGGTATGTGTGTGGACCTACTTTGATAAATGCCTTGCTGTCCAAACACAAAAACAAATGGTGTTTCAGTGTGAAGATGAATAATGACTAACACACAAAAAATATGTTATTTAAACAGAGCCCAGTCATAAATAACTGTCAGAGATACTCTGTGTTTTGAGTCTCTAAAAGGTATTTCATACCCATGCAGTGCTGGCCAGCAGTCAGACTTGCAAATAATTCTGAAACAAACGCACCACCCTAACTTGGGTAAATACTTTTTTATTTTGCCCAGATCTTTCTAACACATTTTCAGTGTTTGTTCCTCCTTCTGACCATGTTCTTCATGGCCTTGAGTGGTGGCACTGTGTTTACTTTGGCTCATAGAAAAAGAAATAGAGACAGGAGGAGGCAGGACGGGTGGGAGTGCATGTTTTTTTTTAAGGGAGTGAGAAAAAGAGAGATTTAGAGTGCCCACTTCTCTTGGCAGAACTGCTGTGCCCAACAGAATGTTTGACTGAAAGTATATAATCTCAAACAGTTTTTTTTTCAGAAGTTGTGCTGTGTTGGCCATCATTTCTAGAATTCCTTTGGAAAGCAGCAAAACTAAATCCTCTGCATCAACATATCAGTGATAAATTGAATAGAAGAACTGCAATATGCGGCTGCAATTCTTTAAGCCAAAGCTGTTCACCCATGTACAGGCTGTGCTTATGACTAAGAATACATCCCATATGTATCTTCATCCCCTGTGTAAAAGGTGCAAATGCACTGGAATAAGCATATTCTATAATCAGTCTTGGGTCCACACTGGTCTGTGTAGCTTTTCCCTTTACTTATAGGCTAGGCTTAGGCCTGAGGGCCTTAGAAGGCCGCAGTGGAAAAAGTCAACATCAGCCAACAGTCCTGCACAGTGAGCCTGTTGTGAAAGTGTGTGTCTGTCCACCTTCTGCAGACGGGCTTGATGGTGGCGTGCTACCAAGGCTACGTGGACATAGTTATCGCCCTCTCACAGTGTCCGCACCTGGATGTGAACTGGCAAGACAGCGAGGGCAACACGGCGCTCATCACGGCGTCACAAGCAGGTACAAACACATCTCTCTCTCACTCACTTAGCACTCCATTATAATCAGGTAGAAGCACCCCCTCCCTCTCCTTTATCCTGCCACCACAAGCAAGTACTCCCACCCCCACCCCCACTCCCCACACCCCACACCCCACAATAATGCCATTGCAAGCAGGCACAAACAACTTTCTCTCATTGGTATATAACCCTTACCTCTTTTCCTGTTCCTGTTCAGCCAGACTTGAAAGCACTACAATTTACGCTCACTCTTAAGAAGAGCCTTTAAAATTGACAGTATGTGTTTGTGTGGTTTACTGAAACCAATAATACACACCACTAGCCGGTTTGAGTGTTTTTTTCACCTTTTGAATGAAGTGATAACCCATTAGTGTACAATGTTTGTTACTCCATGTGCAGTCACATGCCCAGATGGGATTTAGTGATAACTGATTGTAGCAGGTGAATACTACTCAGATGGAGTGCTTGGGACTTTCCTGTGTAATGAATGAAATGGAGTGGGCTCATTGCCAGCACTCACTTCCTCACATCACATCTCATGTCTTTTGTTCTTTCTTTTTTTCATTGGTTGGTAGCTTATTTGTTATTTAGCATACTGTTACATTAAATAGCCAGTCACACAACAAGGTGTATCATGTGATGAACCAGTGGCCTGCTTAAAACTCTGTTCCATCAGTCTCAACTAAAATAATAGCTCCTACTTGGCATCTTTCATCCTGAACACGATTTAACATCAGCCGCCGCAGATGCATTAAACAGTTGTGGGCAATATGAATTGTTTTCTAATGCTCACTGTCTGTTTCCTATGGCTTTCTAGGGGGGAATGCTGAAATGTGAAAGGATAGACTGCAAAGTGCCATATTCTCACATCCCAGCGATTAAATCTGTCCAGTTAAATTTGGCTACTAAATTTCCAATCACACAAAGTCAGTATTAGCTGCCAAGAGCCTTGTCTTTTTGCATTTCTGCAGAGTGCATTATAGTTGTAGGCTAAACCAGATTAATCTCCTGCTAGCTATTTATGCAAACTGCAAGGTTTTCCTCCAAATCTACAATTGTGCACGCAACAGAACTGCTATTAAGCTGCAGTTTATTTTTTGTGAGGGTTGTAGAGGAAGCATACAAAGATTAGTAGTGTCCTCACCTTTGACCTTTTTTCCACACGTTTATACACGTGTCCTCCTTTTCTTAGTCTGGTGGGTGGTCACCCTACATACTACCTTGGATGTACCATTGATAGAGCTTTTTTTGGTTGTGGCCTACATTTACTAAATACTTGCTAAATTCACAAAATATAGCCATTGTTTCAGAAAACAACTTAAAGTGTGTGCACAATTCAGTGAAACAAGCACACGTTCTCTTGATACGAAATGACATCTCCCAGCTCCTGTTGTATGTAGTGTAGAGTGGTATGCCATTTTAGAAACAGCGAGTGTCTCTACATGACTTGTGCAGCACATGTTGGCCAAGTGATGTTTATGATGTCCCTGTGGCACAGCTGGTGAAGTGGCCGGTTTGAGAGAGCTGCTCACAGAAGGGTTCAGGATCATGGGGTTGAGTTTGGTATGTCCTAATAGAAGCATCTTCTACATACACTAAATGAAAACGATAAACAAATACTGCCATCGGATAATGATATGAACAGGTAGGACAAGTTGTTAACAGTGTTTAGATCAAACCAGCCATTCAAAGTATATGCTAAATCACTCTTAATATCAAACAAGCTATGCAAATCACATGCACGTGTTACCCAGGTGATGTTTACTGGATGCCATCTTGTGTTAGATGTTGGGGGCTTAAAATGTCACTCTCAAGTCATCTGGGAGATGTGCGTACAGTTCTGTAATTTTATGCTTTGCAAGTTTTTTCTTGAAACAGCATCCAGGCTGACACTATGGATTGCTCATGAGTTTCACATTGTTGCATTCCTAGGGCACATCACCATCACCAACTACCTGCTGAACTACTTCCCAGGGCTGGACCTGGAACGCAAGAATGTCCACGGCTTCACAGCGCTCATGAAGGCCGCAATGCAGGGCAGAGTGGAGTGTGTGCGCGCCCTTATGCTTGCAGGTGCTCAGCAGGAATTCTCACTTACACACACACACACACACACACACACACACACACACACACACACACACACAAATGCCGCGAAAACTCACACACACTTTGCAGAAATCCTATATGGTGCAGAAGTGGAGGCGGGGCGAATGGGAGATATTTGTAGCAGGAAAGGAAGGTTATTAGAATTCAGTTCAGTCACACTTTATTTCAGTTTTAATTCAACTGTGTGTGCTGGTCTAGAACATTTAAAGCAGAGAGTCATTATCATGGGTTTTGCAATTTTCTTTCTTCATTTTTTTGTGTGATAAAAGACACTGAAGGTCAAATGGCCAATTATTCACGCAGTTGTTCTCAGTGTGCCCTTCCTCTTTTTATAAGCTGTCTGTTTTAAGCCAAGCTTGTTATCAGCTGCAAGGTTTGTACTACATAAAGGAGCAAAAACAAACCAGTAAGTTAGTCAGTGTGCTCCGAGGGACATGTTACTCCAGTGTATTAAAGTTGTGATTATTTCTTAAGGAGCTGACATGATGGCCCGCGACAACGGACGCAAGCTGACGCCGCGGGAGTGGGCCCTGTTCACCTGCCGCTATGAGACGGCCTACACTATGTATCGTATCCTGAACCGGCCTTGCCCCGAGCAGTTGTCCAGCTCCTACTCGCCCGAGTGGCCGTTGCTCCCCGTGCTGGTGGCCAAGGCCCAGGAGCCCAAGGGCTGCCTGCGGCGCCTGTCCGACTTCATCCGGGGCTCCATCACACTAGCCAACGTCACCGACCCCGTGGAGGATGGTGCGCTCGACCACATGGTCCGCATCACCACGGCGCTCAGCAGCCCTTTCATCAGCACCACTTGCCGCACCGTATGCCCCAGAAGTCCGCCCTCTGTGGGCAAGCACCGCCTCTCCGTGCCCGAGATCCTCAAGAGGCAGCGGGCAGAGGAGCTCAAGGGCCTGGGGCCCGAACGTCTGGAGAGCCACAAGAGACTCTTCCAGAATTCCCGCGTGGTGCTGGTGTCCAAGCCCCGTGATCGACGCACCAGCCTGCAGCCGCAGCACCAGATCCAGAAGGACAGCTCGGGGTCGGGCACCCTGTCCCCGACCGAGGCCCTGCGTCGTGGAAGCCTGCTGCCGCTGCACATGGTACGCAGGAGCAGCGTGCGGCCGGGACTGGCCGTGCCCAAGCTGCGCGTGTGCAAGCCGCCGGTGTCCAACTACGAGCCCGAAAAGGCACGCAGGAAGAGCAGCAGTAAAGAGAATGGCCAGTTCCTGCAGATTCCCAAGTGGAGGTACAAGGAGTTGAAGGAGGAGCGGAAAAAGGCAGAGGAGGCCGAGAAGAGGAGGCAGGAGGCGGCCTCACGTAGGCAGTCACCCGCCAGAAAGAAGAAGTGACACCTAGGGTTAGGGTCTCCCAGTCCCACCTTGGTTCTACTGTTTTGGGTTCTTCCTAGGTTCTAGTTTCTTCCTCAGTTTCTAGTACTGGTTGGGCTCCGGTTCCACACCCAGATGAGCCTTTAAGATGTAATAAGATTGTGATTTAATACTTGAAATATTTGACATAATTTATTTTTGTATTTATGTTTATTTTAAAAACACTGAGAGAGTAGAGCTTTTTATTTCACTGCAGGATTCTAACTGTTAAAAACTCCTGAGAAAAGATGTAGAGCATTGCCTTTGCGGGTGTGGTGGGTCATGTCCAGAATGGGTCTGGTTCATTTCCCTGTTTACTAAATCCAGACAGTGCAGTCATTCAAGAGCAAGCAGACTGTTCAGCCCAAGGTAAGACTAGGAAACTGGTGTGACTATACACTGTAGCGTTTGCAGGATGAATATACATGCTTAGCTTGGTTTCTTACAAGGCTTTACTGTTAGTATGTGTCTAATTGTGTTATTTTTCTAATGATGACTACATAACTTCATCTCAGCTCTAAAAGCATTTTTTGAATGTATCATTTTACCATTAGAATATACCTCGAGGTGTGATGTTATCAATTGTTGTGACAACTTATTTTTGTCACGTTTGACAGTGTTGTGGAAGAGATGTGTACAGTGTGTTCAATGTGTGGGCATCGTATGTACCAACTTGGCACTACACATCACTACACAGATCTCAGACGGAAGTAAATAAAACTGTGACCATGGCAGAGTAGCTGGTGTGCACCCAAGACAAGTAGAGACAAGTTCCTGCTCTTTCTTTATATGTACACAAGACACGCATTACGACCCACACATTTGTGAACAGCACAGCTTGTGGTTTGTGATATTTGTGTCTATCAAAAGAAGCATCAGAGCCTAATCTGGATGGAAGTGGTTTGGCAAACAGGGGACTGATTCAGAGATTGTCTTTTTCTTTGAGTTTAGCCTTGGAAAGTATGGTTATTCTTAGGCAATAATTACAGATGTGTTTGATTCTGCCCACCTCCAATCAGTCATGTGGCTGTTAAATAATGAATGTTGTCCTAGATAGAATGGCTTTTTAAAAAGAAATACAAAGGTAAAATGTAATAACGGTTCTTCTTACTTTTCAAAGTGAGCATCAATACGAATGTTGATACCAAGAGAAATGTCACTGTAAAGAATGTTGTTCTGAGTCTATGCACAAAGATTATACTGACGACATAATTGCCTTTGAAGCATAGTATTGCAGTAGACAAACTGCCCCCCAGACATATCTTCCTCTCCCAGGAAAGTGTTTGCATTCCTGTGTCGTCACTGAATTGATTGTGATGAGCTGAGGACAAGGTTTTTCCCTCTTATCCACCCACACAGCAATTTCGTCATTCCACACACCACTGTGCCTCTGAGCAGGGTTTTTCTTCCTAAAAGCCCTACACCCTCCCAGTTACACTACAGTTAAGCAATGACACCCTTATAACCATCAGATTAAAGTAGTTCTTGTAATATGTTTACACTGTTTACAAAGTTACAAAACAAAAATGAAAAGCAACTGTACCTGAGACTTTGTTTCTAAAGATGAAAACAGTGAGGAAAAAAAGGAGGAAAAACTATTTCAGTAATAAAAAGAGTTTTTTATTGTGGATGTGTTGAGTTTTTTTTATTATCTCAGGGCTTTGCTTGAATACCCATCGACAATGCACACATAAGCCCCCTTAAGAAGGTAACAAAGCTCTTGCAGTGCATGCGGGTCTATGAAGGTCACTTGAAATGCCAGACAGATGCTTACTGTCATCATCCGATTGCAGTACCTTCCTGCAGGGTCAGCATTTTCTTTTGAGGCCGGCAAGCATGCTGCCTTAGGCAACACGAAAAGAGCACCCTCTGTTGGAGAGGAGGGGAACGGCAGGTACAAGTAATGGGGGTTTACGGTGGCAAGAGTGAGTTATTCTCTTGTCTACAGCCAAAGTTGGTGGGGTTGTGGGAACCTGTAAAGCAGGTCAGCCTGACCGTGCTGAGCTGTGTATAATTTGTCTCAACTTCAGTGACTTCAGAGTCAGCACCAAGTTCAACAAAAGAACTCTTGCTTACTGAAAGCAATACTGCAAGACGCAACCTTTTGCAACTTTACTAAGATTTTTTAATGTTTTCTATGTGAGGTTGTAAGGGAATGGATAAATATATGATCTCTTGCCAAAAGTACAATGTTGAACTTGGCTGGTTTGATGTTGTTTGTCCAGTCTGACTCTAAGCTTGTGTAGAGCTAATGACAGGCTGTGGACTATAATCTGTGTGTGTGGAAGGCGAGGATTCACCTGGGGACTGGGAACAGCTGGCGAGTGTACCTGAAGCGGGTGCACAGGAGCCAGGGTGGGCAAATCCTGACTGGCGTTAACACCTGGTGCAAGGGCGCCACACAGACGGGTAGGGGCTGGTGAGGCACGAAGGGGGTGAACACTGGGGGAGGAACATGAACTGACAGGTATGGTGCAATGCTGTGTCACAGCACAAGAAAGTAGGCCAAACTGCCCTGTTCTCAATAACTCAATCCAGCGGCACTGAAGAGTTGTGAAGTTCTTCAGCAAGATTGCCGTTTCTGCCACCTTCTTGCAGGTTTCTTCTTTTTTGTTGTTGTTTTGTCTTTTTGTGTCTTAACAGAGTTCACGTAAAAGACCAAAGACACATTTATATGGCATTGAATACCAGATGTATTTATCCAGCACAATATACATCATAATGTAGAAATAGCAATTATCTGCATTCAGTCTCAGAGGGAACTAAGTGCACAGAAGCAGAAGTACTGTACGCACCACACTCTGTTAGTAAAGGGACACACTACACAGAATTGGCATTTGGTTGATTTTGTTCATGATCTATTTTTTATTCCAACATCCACACTTAAGACTAAAGCCTAGCTCCTCTAACATCACAATGCTTTCACATGACATCAAGTAGGAATTATACAATTTACAAAACTCAAGAAAATAATTTGTGTCAAACAGGACAAAAAAAAAAAAAGAATAAAAATAAAAATCTTCTTATTTTCCCATTAAATACATCCCCGTAACATTACAAGAATATTTTCAATCTAAGTAAGATTACTCTGATATTCAGCCCTGAACCATTTTAGTGTTCTCATCATTGTCATCTTCATCATCATCATCGTTATTATTATCATCGTCTGCAGGGAGACGGGAGAGGATGTATCAGTTCTGGCTATAGTGATTGGACGAAGGCTAGTGTATGGGTGGGGCTTAGGGCACGAGCGTGATCATAAGGAATGCCTGGCGAGGCGCAGTGGTCCCTGGGCAACCTGAGCACTTGCGGGCAGGCTGGTGGTGGAGTTGGTTTCTTGGTGTTGGTTCATTGGTTCGTAGGTTCGTAGTAACTTAGTTGGTTGTTTAGATAGGAGGGTGGGTAAATGAGTGTGTGACATGGGTCAAATGTGATTGATTTTGTTGGGTGGTCACTTTGTTGGTTGATTGGTTGTGTGGGTGGGTGACTTGAATTAGGTAGGTGGACAATCTGGTTTGCTTGTTCAATGGCTGATTGGTTGTTTGGCTGAGTTGGGTGGGGTTGTTTGGGCAAGTGAGCCGTTTGCTCAGGTTAGTGCATAGGTTGGGTTGTTTGGCTGATTAGGTATGGTGTGTTGGTCAAGTTATTGGGTTGGCTTGGGTCATTGGGAGTGGTTGGGTTGGTGCATTGGTCGAGTTGTTTGGTTGGGCAGGTTGTTTGGATTATGTAGGTGGGTTGGTGCATTGGTTGATGTGGTTGGGCTTTGGTGTGGTCCCATCCCGTCCTGTGCGGTGTGGTGCGGTCTCCCTGGGCAAGGGCTCACTTGCGGGGCTGGTGGATATGCTGGTTAATGTGGTGAGATGAAGGCAGTTTCTGCACCGCAGGTACAGGCTTCTGGTGGGCCACCTGTGCTGCTGCTGGGGTGAAGTCCTTATCACCCTGCAACAATTCAGAAACACACAGAAACACACATCATACCCGAGACAACAACCCATCATTCAGATAAGATGTATACACCTAACTTGGACAAAAAGAGCACACTAGCATACCTACAGTATATGGAAGTATTTAAAACATAAATGAGTCTCCAAACAAAATAACAGTGTTTCCCACTCTTTGCCTAGATTATAGCGGCCCACCACAGTTTTATTTGCATGACTACAGTCTAAATATGGGCCAAGAATATTTAAACCATATCTGACGCATACATACTGAGGTTTCAGTCACTTTGGTTTGCATTAAATTGAACTCTTTCATCAGAGCCAGTTCAGGTCTATTTTGGTGTAGAAACAATAAATATGAAGATGTAATGAAATCAGTGGGAGTGCACCGCACATTCTAGACCCTCCCACTATAGTCTTGAAAAATCCTGTGGGAAACACTGAAATTATGTAAGGAGTATGTAAGTCCCCAGTCAGTTTTTTTATGTGGTTGATCACATACAGTGGCACAGACACACAGATACACCCACACACAAAGCAAACCCCTACATGTAGATCTGACACACACACACACACACACACAAACTCTTTATTACTGAAAAAACCTTTTGTAACCAACCAGCATGAATGCAATGATGCACACACACAGTGTACACACACACTTATGCATAATGTGCTTCTTGCTCTGATGGGCTGTGAATTTACATGCAAATTAGACGTAAAAATGGGAAGTTTGTGGAAAACACGACCCACTTTCCACCTCCTGCCTGCGCCATTTCTACAGTAGAACAAAGAGGAAATCCCTGCCCAGCTGATATCCACTGAGACACACATGTAAAACCCCCAGGAAATCACCCAAATTACACACCTCTCCAGTCCCCATACCACCAGACCAACACACACACACACACACACACAAAAACATAAGTCAACAGCAGAAAGTGGCTTATTTGGTGAATTATCACAAGGAGTACTCCTAGAGGGCTTTAATGAGAGCTGAGAATGACAGGAGGCCAGAATGGACACTACAGCCCTGAGTGTCTGTGTGCGTGCGAGTGTGTGTGTGTGTGTGTGTGTGTGTGGTTGTGTGTCTTGTTCCCTGAGTCGCTGAGTAGCATACAGATGGCCGAGGCGGTGGAGTTACTGCTGTTTGTCTGCAAGAGAAGACGCATGCATGGGAGAAAGAGGGGGGGCTTTGCAGCAACTCCAATGGAGCAGAGAACAAACTGTTAGGCTATGTGACAGACTCTTGTGTGCACAAGCACATCAGGCAGGTATATTTAGTTATATAACTGAGGGCCATCTGCCGTCTGGGTAAAGTAGGTAAGTTAGCGCTCACCATGTACTGCTGGACTGGTGTACCCTAAGTGTCCTTGCCTTGCAGGGAGACAGATGCCAAACACCCTCATATTCATTCACCAGGGCAGATGTTGCTATGGTAACAGGGGGTCAAAGGTCAGAAGGTGGAACTTGCCAAAGGGTGGAAGCTGCTGCTGATGAATTCTACATTTCTTTTCCTTTTTCTTTTATCTCTCTTCTTTTATCCCCCTCCCCCAAACAAACACACACACACACACACATACATACACAACAACCACACCTCTGTGAGCAGTCTAGGTCTGGAAGTGGGAATTCTCAGTAAGAGCAGAATCCTTAGTTTGCCATTGCCTTTGAGATGGTACTTTTATAAATCAAAGTGAAGGAAAATCAAAGACTAGAACCCTCCCCACACACACCCATCCACCCTGGCGAACAGTCATTTTCAGGTTCATAAAAGTAACATATGTTGGTGTCATCCAGGCTATTAAAACACTTCAGTATAAACTATGGCTAGTATGGCTGGGACCAGACCAATACTCGGGACAGATGTGGTTTAGGGATCCATCCTTCACTTACCATTACCAAGGGGTGTAGCCAGCAGCAAAATCAAACCTAAGTTGGTACAATAAACTGCCTGAATCTTCTTCTGAAAACACATCTTGCATGGAAGTATAGGTTTCAAATACAGCCAATTCCAAACAAGATGGTTGTTAACTACTGATTTCATCAGTGCAGCTTTAGATTGTTTTCAACAGCAGTCCTACCAATACTCCTCAGTCTGCCACCATACACAGCCTCTCTAGACCAGATACATGTGTATTGGTTGTGAGATACTTCTGATTTGCAGGATGGTCAGATGGATCTGCAGAGCAAATTCAAATGCTCTCTCGGACTCACAAGGTAAACATTGGCTAAAACAAATAGCTATGGTGATGATTATTATATCGCATTGCTATTAAAATGGCCCAAAATCTCCTCAGGACTAATTAAAGAGTCTATCAATCATAAGTCAAACTGCATGGATACAGGTCTAAGGCTGTAAGGCCCATATGTTTCACAGCCTGAGTCAGCAACACATCAATGGGCCTGTTCTGATGACTATTCTGTCTCTGCAGTATCTAGCCGACTAGGACGAATGCAAAGATGTGAGACCCTGAGACAGTCTCCCCCTGCTCGGTACAGAACCCCTCTGGTCCCTGTTCCGACTCGCTGAGGGAGTTCCTTCAGCCGTGCACCGACTACAAAGCGGCGCCCAGGATCTGCAGGAGGAAGTTACCTGCTCTGGCGAGACGTTTCTGAGGCCCTTTGATGTGCTGCGGCCTTTTTTTTAGGGGTGGGAGTAGCGGGGAGAGAGGGGCCAGTGCAGCACAGCTGCGGCACTCTGATGCCAGCAGTTAAGACACTGTTAACCTTGAGCACAGCGATTTAGCTCTCTTCAAAGACAAGGCAGCCAGCCCTCCAGGTCAGGTAGAGTGGAGGTAAACTTAAACAGCTAGGTCTCTCTATTTCACACACACTTTTTCCTTTTCTGTTACTCTCCCACATTCACACTCCCTCCTTTGCACTCAGACATGTTCTCTATCTCACTCTCTCGCTCGCACACCACTTTATTCCTCACCTGTCTCCTTTGACTCCCTCCATTTCACTCAACTGTTTTCTCACCCGTCCTTTCCCTTCTAACTCCGCCCCTTTCCCCATCTCTCCTCGACACCTTGCAAACACGCACATACGTACGTGTGGTTGTGGTTGTGGTTGTGTGTGTGTGTGTGTGTGTGTGTGTGTGTGTGTGTGTGTATAAACACAGACCTGGCAGCGTCAGATTAGTCCAGGTCTCATTAATAAGACACCACTCCTCTGGTCCACACGCCTGAGCTCAGCATGACTCACGAGGCTTGACATCAACAAAACAACAAATCCTGTGGAAGACGGAGTGAGACCCGCACACGATTCCCCTCCACGCTCCACTCCATCAGATCCAGAAGCTTACTGAGCACAGGCGTGCCAATGCACGGGCACACCGCATAGACACACAGCAGCGATGCCTTCCTATAGTAGTGCCTCACTCTGTCATCCATGTCGGCTCACGCCATGCCCACACGCACGCACACAGAGGCTCATGCTTCACAGATGTGACCACAACAGACACAGACACACACACACACACGCGCATGCAGCTTAGCTGAAACAGGATGGGTGGAGTAGTAAAAGTCTACGTCTAAGCAACCCTTGTGAAGGCAGGAAATAACATTACAATCAAAATGACTGATCGGGGGGGGGGGGGGGGGGGGATTCCTTAGGTGATTTCTTCCAACAGTGGATCATTTTTACTCAGTTACTCATAATGGGAGGTATTTCGGCTACTCATGAGGAACTCTGCATCCTTATGGGTGGCCAAGTCACACAGAAAGCATCAGCATTTGGCCTAAGAGCTACTCTTGTATATATTCGAAATATTTTACACACTCAGTCAACAAGAGAGAGGTACTCAGAAACATAAAAGCGCAGAAACACTCCTACACCTCTGCGTGTTGAATGCATGTCTGATAGAATGCTTTGTGTGAAACATGAAATGTGCATGTGTATGTATTTCATCACCAAGAGGCCCATGAGCCAGTGAAAGGCCTCAGCTCCTGACAGATGGGTACATTACGTCATCTCACCTCAGGGAGTTAGAGGCTAGGCTTGTTTTATGAAAGGAGGTTATGTCATCAACCCACCAAGGCCATTAAAACATGAATGTGTGTGTGTGTGTGTGTGTGTAATGGAGTAGGCCATAGGTCAGGGTTGGTGTATTAAGGTCAAGCCTTGTGCAGGGAGGGGGGTGGGGAAATGGAGGATTGGACTGGCCAGGCTAGGAGAGGAGCCCTGGCCATGAGCCACAACAGCCACTTTAAGAGCAGATCCTCCCTCTCTCTCTTTCTTTTTCTCCCTCCCTCTCTCTCTCTCTCTCACACACACACAGTCTTGCACGTATGCACACGCAGCACATACATTCACACAAGATTATCATGTCATAAGTGAGTAGGTGGGCAAAAAAAAAAAATCAGGCTACTGCGCTTAAATATACATTATAACAGTGTCTGTTATGCCTCAATGAGAACTTACCAAAGACAGATGCATGCCGCACGCGCGCACACACCACACACACACACACACACACACACACACACCACACACACACACACACCACACACACACACACCACACACACACACACCACACACACACACGCGCACACGAAACTATAACCAACAGACATTGCAGCCTGAGGCAGGCGTTTATTTTCCAGCCGTGTGTATTGATAGAGGGATAGCGTTCTTGATTTTCTCAAGTTTTTAAACCAAAGCCTGTGCCATCTCTGGTGTGATAACACACTGCTGGATATATAGTAATAATGGGTACAAATCTGGTTTTTTTTTGTTTTTTTTTTTGTTTTTAGAATCGAGCGGCGGACTCCATCCTTCTCTCTATTTCTCTCTCTCCCTCCATCATCTCCCCCCAGTGTGAACAGACTCATGTGTGGACGATTTGGCTCAGCGCAACCTTCTCAAGGTCACCCAGATACAAATGCATTTCAGACAATAAAGAAGAACATTCGCTGGGTTTAGTCAGCACACAGGTCACAATCCATCTCTACCTACACTCTAGCAGCCAGTAACATATCTCTTCCATCCCGCCCCCACCACTACCACCCCACAAACACGCACACACACACCTTTGTCTATATCCATCTCTCTCTCTCTCTCTCTCTTTTCCTTTTCTTTCCATCTCTCTCTCTCTGCTCAGGAAAATCAAGCTTCACATTCTGGTGTGCACTAGTCAACAGCATCAATCTGTTCTCTTGTGTCTTTTTCTCCTCCTCTGACCTCCTCTTTCCCTTGCTTCTACATGAGTAATCAACCATGAGGCAACTGAGGTTGGAGGAGAGAGTAGGCCTGGGAGCCTCACAGGCACGCTGCAGGCATCAGGCCTCACGTTCCCCAAGCACGTATACCTCGACAAGACAAGACAAGGAAAGACTTTTTACTGGATTATATGATGATAAACACTGATGATCACTGATGAACACACTAGGGCATTGTGAGTCTATTATTGGGGGTGATACTGTATTTATTGATTGACACCCAGGCAGACACTGGCATATTCTGTAACAAATTAGCTTTTTCCTTTGCCTAGAAATCTAGACAAACCCTAGTGGTAGCCTAAGGTTTTGCTTAGCGGATACATCTAGCTACGCACCATAAAGTCTTACCAAGCCTTGGAAAGACCAATCATCATTGCTCTACAAACAATGCTTCTATCATTTGGCATCTTAGGCAAGACAAACAACATGGCTGTCAACAGTGGCCAAGGAATAGCGGTCATTTGAATTGGCAATGTTCTAACCACAGACTCAAAACATGCTGGGGTGACATGATATGCTGAAATAATAACAAACTTAATCAGCAAACAATACAAATCTTCACAGTCTGGGGGCTTTGGGGTTGGCTGGTGTTCTTACCTTAGCAACTACTCCTGAGATGACAACCGTTGGCTTTGGTGGACTGCAGAAGGAAAGAGAAGGGGAGGGAGGGAGGGAGGGGGAGAGAGAGAGGGTGTAAAAAAGTAAAAAGAGGAAACAAAAAAAAGATGTGCTTCATTAATACTCCACGTTTGGACACAAAAGGCAAACATGGTCCTTCAACAGTGACAAACTTTCAAACACTGGTGTTTTCCAGTCGTTGTAATGAACTGGCTTCCCCTAGTGTTGTGCCTCTCTATCCCATTATACAGTATTTGCTGTGTTAACTTTCATTATTATGCCCTGAAACTCCTCTATGAAAGCAGAAGTCTCACAGCATGTCTGTGGAGCGCTAGCACCTCTGCCTGATGAAAAATTCATGTCTGTAGTGTAACTTAGGGGACAGGTATAACTGAGGCCTCCCCCCCCAAACACACTCACACTCCCATAAACAAATGCAGGAAGTGTAAACTCAGAACAGGAAGAGAGTGGGGTAGGCAGAAGGAAGACACCCCAGGCGATTCTTTGATATGATTGCAGTTAGGGAGGCTTAGAGACATTCAGAGAAGCCTGAGGAAGTAGAAATGTGTGTGTGTGTGTGTGTGTGTATGTGCGTGTGTGTCCATGTGTGTACGTGGCAAGGCAGCAGTAAGAGAAAGAACACGTGTCTTACTGAAGCACAGCTCCTGTGGTTGCTCGGCTCTAACTGTGAGGGACAGCAAAGAACTAACACACACACACACACACACACTTAAACACAAGCACAAACACCACAGCCAAGGAAGGGTGGGAGGGAGAAAATATAGACACACACACACACACACACACACCACACACACACACACACACACACACACACACAATTGCATGACCCCATTAGCCACCAAGCAGCCGTAACTCTTGACAAAGGCCCCACCTCTTGACAAAGGAGAGGACACAAACTGGGGCAAGCAGAAATGGGCTGGAGACACAAATCCAAATGCTCCATGTTGTTTCAGGGAGATGCTAAGAGCAACAGCAGGGCCAATCCTGCTTGCCTCTACTTGACAGCTGCCTGGCAGGACCCCTCGCTGTACGATAGCCTTCACCAATAGCAAACTAAATGGAGGTGCTACTAAAAGCTACTGGCGGGTGAGAGAGAGAGTGAGTAAGTGAGACTGCTCTCAGGGCCAGCATTCTCACAAAGGTCAAGAAATCATGTTAAGGTGGCTGCCAGAGCTCGGTGTGAAACCCTAATCAAACATTTGACACCGCGAGAGAGGCGGGGGAGGAAGCTCTCTCATCATCTATCAGAGCGAATGGGACAGAGAGCCTATTTGCATACGGGTAAATAATATTACATTTGGACAGCATGCTAATGATAGTGGGCTAGCGCCCTCGGCTAAAGTTATCTGTAATGCATTCCGCCAGCGGAAAATGTCAGCCGATCCATCAGACGGCTGCTGATAGCGGAGTTATTGGAAGTAATTGCTTTAATTTCAAAAAAACTAGATCGACAAGGAATCCCATTTGCGCCCCCGAAAGGAGGTAATTGTGAACTATGAGAGGCAGGAGAGGGCAGGGGTGTGATAACAGAGGTCATTTATTGATAGTGAAATACATCATGTTGGGAGAGGACATCTGCTTGTATTTATTCAAATTGGCTTAGTGAGAGCTGGTGTGGTGCTGTAGTCTGTATATGGGAGGAGACTGAGGAGGCAAGGCAGGTAAAGGGGGGTGAGAGAGCATGTGTGAAGTTTGGGACAAATGGCCCACCAGGTGCTTGAGGCTTCAGGCAGGGTACAAAGTGGCCTGAGATGAAGGGGAAAAAAAGAAAGGAAAAAAAGCAAAAAAAAAAAAAAAAAAAAAAAAAAAAAAAAAAATCACACACACACACACACACACACACACACACACACACACACTCTCTCTCACACACACACACTCACCCAGGGGGACACCATGTTGCTTGCTGCCACCAGAGTTTTTTCAGAGCGAAATTTGCCTGCAGGCGGCTGGCCCTGTCAAGCTCAGAAATGACTCTCATCTATTTTCAAAAGAAAATGCTCCTTGAAGCGACGGCGCAGCTGAGGAGGGCGCTGGGTCAAGAGTGATAATTGACCTTGACAAGAAAAATGAGCCTCCACTCGGAAGAGATCAGCCATACAAGTTTGTCTAAGAGAAGCAAACTTCCTCAGCTAGATTTTCATCTTCACTGAGAAGTCATTTAGTTAGCAATGGCAACCAACAACACAACTACTCATGAAATGTCTCTTTCATTAAAAGGATCCACTATTTAAACTCTGGCATTCACTAGGATGTTAAAAACAATGTGATTTTGTGTAATTTTATTTTGAAGTATACATTTTCAATCTTTCACTCACTCCATCTTAAACAAGTTAAGCCTAGTTACTTTCACTATCTTTTTTTGAAAACAACGCTCAAAATTGGTAGCCTTGTGCTACAAACTAATTACGAGGAGGAGGGTAAACTGGAATATTCCTTTAGTAGCATCTGTACTGTTATTTTATCCCATAAACAATGGAAACATGACAAGGTCAGTGTGCTGGCAGGGTGCAAAGGCTTTCCTGGTAGTCAGGTCGTGTTGGCAGGCTCCCTGGTGCTGAGGAGAGGCGCGGTCGGGCCAAAGATAGCTGCGAGAGCCTTGGCAGGGAGCGGATAATCCCCACGAGGAACCACTGAGTGCCACTCTCCCTGATGGAAACTGTCTCGCAGCGCAGTCGAGGCTTTTTAATGACAGCGCCGGGTAATCTTGGATTAAACGTCTTTTTTTTCCCCTTCTTTTTCCTTTTCCACCGTCACTCTCTCTTTCTCCTTCCTCTCACACCCTCTCTATCTAGCTCTCTGTTTTCCTGTTTTTGTTGCAAATCTAAGAGACACAAATATCAGATAGGTTTCATCTGGGTAGATCCTCAATCAATGGGCAACAGTGAGGTCACACTTCAGACATGGACAAAGCCATGACAAGACTGGCACCAGCATCTGCGTCTTATTTATCTCTCTCTCTCTCTCTCTCTTTCAGCTACAGGGATCAAATAAGGGTGAGTACATGCAGTCTATCCATCCTCTGAGACTAACACTCATGATTTCATACTTCCTCACTGTAGTGAAGCAGTGTGCAGTGCAGAGACTCACTAAAGATTTACAGGCTTCTGTGGAAGTAATGATAATAATGAGCCTGATGAAAAACAAGGCCATAAGGACTAAAGCATGTACAATCTAGTCTAAAGCGGAGAGCGGATGTATGGACATTTGCTTCAAGCTAACACAGTCAGTATAGCGCTACTTGTTAGATTCTGGAAGGGTGCAGTACCACTGGAGGCCTGGAGGGGGCAGTGGTGAGCCTGAGAACAAGCAAGTGGAAACGGAAACACACACACACACACACACACACACCACACACACACACACACACCACACACACACCACACACACACCACACACACACACACACACACACACACACACACACACACATCCATGCACATACGTACACAGAATCTGCTGAAGGACATTACCATGAGTCATCAGACTCCTGAGTATTGAGAAGTCGTCTTTTCAAATGTGTCGAATAAACCCGCAAGCTAAAATCAGTGGCCTGCTCCTCTCCGCCTCATCTCACCACGCCTCGTCTCATCTTCCCCATGCCAGGTACAGAGTGAGCCTGAGCTGAGCTAGAAGGCGTCTGGTGTTCCCGGTTCTCACTGCTCAGCCTGTTTGCTATGGTGTTTTTTTTTTTCTTTTCCTCTTGAAAGAGCTGGGTGTATATGCCCAGTGCTGAATGAGAGGCTTGTGGCCCCAGGCTCTGAGGCAGTCATTAATAGTCCTCTCAGCACTGCCAGGGGACCCGGGCCTGAAAGACGGTGTTTCTTCCTTGGGGTGCTATCTTGGAACGGCAGCGAAGGAGAGCGTAAGGCAAGCGAAAAAAAAGAGAGGGAACGAAAGAGTGAGAGTTTGAGAGGAAGAGAGGGAATGAGTGTGAGAGGGGAAAGGGGGTAGAAAGATGGGGAAATTGAGAGAGCAAAGAGAAGAAGAAGTAGAAGAAGTGTGTGTGTGTTTGTTGTGTGTGTGTAAGAGCCAAGTTGTGCACGCATGCCCATGCACCCCTTGGGCAGAGCTGAGGGGGAGCGATACGATTGAGGGCAATTAACAAAGCAGCGTTGACATCCTCCGGCTGTCATCCGTCGCCATGGAAACTGCTCGGCGTTGCCTTTTATTTACCGAACGGCAGGAGAGAGTGAGAAAGAAACAGAAGGAGAGAAAGAGAAGGTGAGAGAGAGAGAGAAGAAGAAAGAGAGAGAGAGAGAAAGAGATGGAGGGAGAGAGACGGTAAAGTGAGAGAGAGAGAGGCAGAAATGGTAGCCGAAGTGCAACTGCAGGCAAGAGCACAAACAATCAAAACAGGCTCTCTATCCCATCTCTGAGATTTCTGCTCTCCAAGCTGAATTGGATCTCACTCACCTGAGTACAGAGAACATAGGCTGCTACCCCAAAGGCAGCATACTATGGAACAGGAATTTAATAAAGCAGGGAGACTATTGCTAAGTCTGCACCACAGCTGGGCTAAAGCTGTTCTGGAATCAGCTGTTCTATCTGGGTGTGGTTCACCCTAAAGGTGGAGAGGATTTAGTACGATGGCAGCCAGATTAGGCAATGAAGACATCAGCACCACCCAAAAGACTTCTGAAGCCCTTGCTTGTATGCCAAGGTGAGAAACTGGCTTTGACGGATCCTGACAAATTACAATGTGCAATGCGTCTTTGATTGACAGATGAAAAAGAGACAACAGACACTTGGGCTAATGAACTAAACTTGACGCTGTGTGGGGAGTTGCCAAGAGCAACAAAACTACGCATTATTCTGAAATTATGCACCGTCAGCTCCCCTTGGCTCCTGACAGCCGGAAAATAAAACACCAAAACAACACACTGGAGCGTACTGCTAGTCCATTTTCACGTTTTTTTATTATTATTTAATTTTTTCACCTGTCATACCCTGAGACCCGTGTGACATATAAACTCCTCGATTTAACCTCTCACGTGGAACTGGCGGGTGTTCTGGTCCAGTGTTCTAGAACGTTGAGCATCACCTTTGTTTCATTATGAATGACAGACCAGCATGGGGGACAGACACCCTACCTACTCCCGTCCTGCTAAAATATGCTCCATTCACATTCACAGACTCCCATCACAATCACTTGATGACTGCTACTTCATGGTGCTACTGCATGGTTGCTATTGCATGCTAAAGTGGAGGAGGCAATGGTGAGAAGAGTCCAACCAGCCTGCCGTAAGGAAAGCATAAGAGGGATGTGCTTAACCTCCAGGTAATGGGGAATAAAGTTCACTACACTGATTCCTGACCATCTGGAAAAAAAAAAAGAAAAAAAGAACAGTGTCCGAACGACAATGCACGAGAGGTTTAGCAGCCCTGAGACAGAATACACGTTTTGACAGCAAGCTCTGGATGGAGGATGCCTGCTATTGCTCCTTGCCCAGACTCACAGGTAGCAGGGGAAACTAATTAGGTGGCGGAGGGTGACACGACACAGGGGAGAGTCCCCGCAACACCCCAATTCCTGACCTCCATTAGCGGCCAGGATGAGAGGGAAGAGGGCACGCAACGCCCTCTCCGTCACCCAATGACACTGCTCCGACAAACACCCCGACCCTCCCCCCATGCCGGACCCCCCTGCTCAGAACCAGCTGGAATGATCACATCCCCCACGGTGGCCCAGTGATGAGGCAGGCTCATTCTACCCTGATCTCACCTTCTCTATACCAGCATATTAGCTTCTCTCTGAGGGCAACTCATCACACGAGCGGATGCCCCTTAGGTTTGCCATCAGCAGCCGAGCCTGCCCCACAGCACCCTCCTTTTGCCGAGGAGAGAGTGACGCGAGTCAGGAGGGGTGGGGGACAGGGAGGAGAGGAGATTAGAAGAGAGGGGAAGAGGAGAGGAGCGGAGCGGAGCGTGAGGCCCATGGGGAGGTGGTGGCAGGAGGGGGTGGGTGTGTGTGTGTGAGCAGTACTAGGGGGGATTCCGCTTCTGTGGGCAAACGCTGTCAGTGCTGAGCCCACCCTAAGTGCATCACATTGCTTCTCTCTCTCTCTCTCTCTCTCTCTCTAGCCTATCTCAGGAGTCATTTCACTCACCGCGTTTCCCCCCTCGTCCACCGGCCTCGGCCCCATCCCCGTCCTTCCACGCGGCCTAAATTGCACTTGACAGGCTCTCCCCAGACGCGCCCGCTTGACTTGCTACAACAAATGTGCAATTTTTCCAGCAGAAGCCACCTGCTTAGCGCTCACGCCGGCTCCTCAGCTGGTGGGGAGGGGGGGGGGGGGGGGGCAGAGGGACTGAGGGTGGTGGGGGTGTAGCGATGGGGGTGGGGGTGTCAGAATCAGGGTGTAGAGGAGGAGTGGAGGAGGGAAGAGAATAATGGAAGAGAGGGTTGGATAGGATAGGAGGTGGTGCAGATGGGTCTATCCATGTGAATCCAGCATTTTACGACAATCACCTCCAAAAAACGAATATTACGTGCATGACATGGCAGTAGCAATGGGGAGATGAGATGATGTGTGCATGTGTGTGTTTTAGTGTGTGTATGCGTGCGTGTGTGTGTGGTGCGTGCGTGCGTGCGTGCGTGTGTGTGAGAGAGAGAGTGAAAGAGAGACCTGGATAGGCTGCAGTTGCGCTCTGACAGATGTGACATGATCATTTAGGATTATCCTTGCCAAATTGAATACAATAAATAGCAGCCTGTTAGACAGAATCAGGAATGAATACAGAATCTGGAATGGCTAACATTTGATCTCTTTCCACAAATTTCTCATTTCATCCGTCAACAGGGCAGGTGGTCAGAGAAATGGACACAGCCAGTTTAGAAATCCAGACAAAGATAAGCACCTCACCACCTGACAGACAAAACTTGACAACTATCTGTGTCAATATCAGCTGTCCACCAGAGAGAATAACAGGTAAGCCTGCAGCATAGCTGTATTAGCTGAACAATACAAACTTGGTGAAACTGGTGATCTCAGTTTTTATTACTGGATAAAATAAAAGTTTTATTATTAACACAGTTTTTTCTATCTTAGTGTATGATTCATGACTATTCTTCTATTGTATATGCAATTTCAATGTTAGGCGATGTATAAACCACTAAAAACTTACTCTTACTACTACTACTACCACCTAACATTAGCACTAATGGAAGGACACCCAATGATAATCATGTGACCCAGTTTGATTCCAAAACCTGCCATGAGTCCATGTCACTTAGATAAATAGAAAGTTGCTCAATTATTGCTAAAAATCACAATTATCATTATTTTGGTCAATACTGATTACAATGATTTTGGAAACAACATCAACTTTCTCAATTAAAAAAAAATGACTGAAAAACAAATTGGTGGATCACCAAATCTAACAAAATTTATAAGTCATCCCCAAATTCACTCCAAGCCAAAAAAAAGAAGAATTTAGCTACGCCTACCAGTGCATCAGCACTTAAGTATTCCAGCTCTTGGCCTTTAGCCCATCCTGTCAACAACCTCTAGCCTACCTCTGCAACTTTTCAAGCACAGGCCCCAAATACACTAAGCAGATCTAAAGACACACTTAAAGTGGGTTGGTGTGTGGGTGTTTGAGTGGGGTTGGGGTGGTTGGGCTTTTAAGATGAAGCCTTTCTCCCTATGGGGGTAATCCTGCACACCTTGATGCCCTGCTTTAAACTCATCGCCATCTGCAAGAAAAGCCAAGGAAGGGTGGGGGGGGGCAGAGAGGGAAAGAGGAGGAGAGAGGGAGAGAGGGAGAGAGAGAGGGAGAGAGGGAGAGGGATACAGGGAGAGAGAGAGAGAGAGAGAGAAAAGGCTAAAGCATTGCCTTTCTTAGCTCAGCTACTGATAGCTATCGCGATCTCCTGCGGCGCCAATGCCAGCGCCACACGGAGAGGAGAGGTGGGGGTGTGTACTGCACACCAAGCTAGAAGTGGATGGGGCCAGCAAGCCAGCCAGACGACCGGGCGGGCGGGCGGCACACAAACACTGATAAGGCCCTGCACCTGCGGCAGCAGCACTCAGCAGGAGATGGCCATCAGCAATCAGCTGTCTGCTCGAGCTGATGGGATATTAAAGCCTCGCCGGGGAGCTGAGTGGGAGAGGGGTGTCTGAGGACAGAGGTGGGGAGGGATGAGGAATAGGTTGTAGTGTGTGGGCCTGTAAAAAAAAAATGTATGTGTGTGTGTGTGTGTGTGTTGGGGGGGTGTTAAAGCAGTAACAACCTATCCCATGGACACCCCACCATATACACACTAGACTTTTACACTCAAGTCTGCACCCTCATAGCCCAGTCAAACTCAGTGGTAGCTGGGAAAGTGTTGAAACACAGAGCAATAAAAAGGAACAAAAGCCTGCTAAAGGGTGTGACCTTTTGTTTTCAAACCAAGACTGCTGTAATGAGATCTCATATCTGTGCTGTTAAATGCACATTTTTATTTGGGAAGAGAAGAGAAGAGAGGAGAAGAAACCTCTCTTTATCCTCATCCACAAAGGGATGGACACACCCATGGCCATGACCAAACATGGTGTATGGTTTTGGCTTCCTTAAAGGAAAATAAAAGAGGATGTTATTACTCACTAACTCCACCACACTTCTTCTTTCAAAACTGCACATTTCGGTAGTGCTACACCACAAGGCAAGGCTAATACCAGAATCATTATTAAATCTCTCTACATGGAAGCGTGACAGCCAGATGGGTCTTTTCAAGTCACAGTTAGATGACACTGTTAGCGACATCCCTGTTTCACAAAGAGAGGAGGCAAAAAAACAAACAAAAACAAATTAGCATCCACTCCACCCCATTCAACTCCAGAGGAAGCAATGACAGCGCTGGTGAGAGCTACGCAGCCACACCAGATGGGTGCTCCTTTGAGCTCGGCACCGCGTGCCCATGGTGGCCCACGTGATGGAGGGGGCCCTTGGGAAAAGCTCACCTGCTTCACTGTCATAGTGTAGTCCTTCACTCTCTCACTGTGCTACTGCTGGGAAGCACATTAGCCACTCGGGTGGAGGTCTCAGCTTGCACAACTGTCATGGTCAACACGGAGGCGGAAATGCTGGCCCTGGCTGCCTGATGGGGCTTTCTGTAAAGCACACTGCCATGGCAGATAGCCAAATATAGTATGGCACCCCAGCTTAACACTGTATGATCTTATGGTTGTGGTAAGAAAAAATTGATATATCTGTTCTACTCTATTCGTTATTGCATTAAGCATGAAAGAGTGTGGGAGCACAAATATTTTTTTGCAACAACTGGTTTCACAGATGGATGTCATTACAGTACTGTTCACACAGTAAAACTAAATTTCAAACGTCCCAAATGAGCTTTCCACTAATACGAAGAGAGAAACAAGACAATTCGTATTGGATGTGAGAATATGAGGATGAGGTGGAACTGGCATTGTTGACAGAAAAGCAGGCTGAGGGACTGAGAAACAAGGGAGTGCGACTTTGTCAGTGAGTGAGTCCGAAAGAGAGAGAGAGAGAGAGAGAGAGACAGGGGTGAGGAAAGGTCAGTAGCAGAGCTCTACAGTGTGCAGTTCCACATGAGCAGGTCAGCGTCAGCATTCCTACCTGCTGCTGACGTATTCTTCATTGTCCTTGTCCTCCTTCTTCTCTGGAGCCGGTTCATTGGCTACCTGGTGCTTCTGAACTACCCTCATACCCCCTACTTTCACTGTCAGACAAACAAAAACAATTAAAAACTTTCATTACAAAAGCCTGAGCAGGATTTCCATGCTGGTGTAGTATTTAATAGCAACCTTCTTGCACAAACACATGCACTCCACTACTCTAATGCTGCCATTTTAAAAAAAGAAATGGGAGGCTCCTGTTAGGTCTTAAAAGAAAACCACGCGTAACTACATGTTTTCTCCTTTGACTTTCAATCTTTCTTTCTTGTAACACTAAATTTAAGTGTGAGTTTGGTCGAATCGTACCGTTAACGTGCCATAAAAGGTAACTCACACTCATCATGCCAAAGTTCAGGACGCCTCCACCTGTTCAGTGTGCAATGCCCTAGTTACACTAAGACCACGTACTCCTACCGTTATCTGAGAAATGAGAAATGGCAATGGATATTAACTTCCGTCAAGCAAATATTGACTTAATCTACAGAATAACATATAATCAAGATTGCACAAATCTCAAACATAAATGAATTATACACCCACACTTATATTTTCACAGGCTTCAATACTGCACACTTTAGCTCGCCATTGCCAGCATTGTTTATTGCTAACTGAGTTAATCCTAACTGTAGTCACTCCACTAAATGAATTTATATCCTGAAGCTGCAACATTAACGTTAATGTTACTCTTTATCGATAGCGCTGTAACATTATACTGGGTGTAGCAGCTGCTGGTTAGCCAGCTACGTTAGCTATGACAACTTAACCAGCTAACTGTACATGAAATTATACAGTCAAATAGGTGGCTTAACCACCAACACCCTGGGGGGTTAAATGTTTCAGTTACTCTCGTTTCTGAACTGACAAGACACACAACTACTTGCTACTGACTTTCACAGACTTAACTGACCACCAAGCTAGCTAGCAGTAGTTAGCTTTAAATTGCCAGCTGTTATCAAATGACCATCGTGTTGTTTACAGTAGGCTAGTAGTGATTTCTCATCAGCAATGAAAAAAAATACAAGGAAATACCAGCAGGGAGATGTCCAGCTTTGGTTTCGATTTTCTCTTTAGGTGGTGAAGACATCTCTATTCTAATTGGTTGGAACGCCAAGACAAGACCATATATTTTAAGGACAATTCTCCCGATTTTCCAGCAAAAGGTAATGTAGACTTCACTCCACTTCGTCGTCAACGTGGCTTTTTCCTGCTCATTGTTTGGCAGTTGGCAACGGTACGTGATGACGACAGATCCTTTCCCGAACAAATAGGAACGGATCATGAAATATGACGTTACCTCGTATGGAAAGTCGCTTGGTTCAGATTGGGGGGCTATATATTTTAAATCTCAGAATAAACTCAAGTCATTTGGTGTTCAGTCCTATATGTTAAAGTTGTCGACTTAAAGTTCAAGTTCAAGTTTAAGCATAGCTCACACAGCCATTTAATGCAGCCATTTAATGCAACCTGACAAATTTAACAAATTGAATCTGACTTTTAATTTGCATCGCAGTGAAGTTTTTTTTAAGGGCGAAAGAACTGCCGGAAGGATAGTAGCCACAACTGGCTACACGTTACTGTGATGCTAAATTTTACAATACGATATTGCGATTCGATTCAGAGATATTTTGCATTTATTTCTGAACCATTGGGCATGTGAAACTTATTTTGACAAATTGACCTCTACATTCCAATAGAAATTTCTCTCTAATTTACTTTCCAATTTCCAAAACCCAATTTGTATTCAGATAAAATTAAATATTGCCTAATAATACAGTAATCTGGATGGCAGAGTACTACTAATGTGTATTAAAAGGTTGCATTGCCACAGTATATCCTTTTCATATTACTCCTCATTTTACTGAGAGCTTTCTGAAATGAAATAGCTTTCACAATTTAAGGGTTCATGGATTCAAGGACTTTTATTTAGCATAGATAGGCCACCTTGTCTCAACATGTCATGAGAATTCAGTTCTTTTGAGGTAAGCTTTTACAATTAAATTACAATAAAATAAATATTACAAAATATTAAGATAAAGTAAGGGTGCTGGGAGATGGGGTTGCAATATTGGCTAGTGCAGTAGCTTATATCAGTTCCATGTAGTGTAGGCCTAGTTTGCTAATTTTTTGCATGTGTTCAGGATATGGGTGGCCTGAGGATAGTCATACTGGCTAGTACAAAAAGTCCATTGTTGGCTCAAAGTATTCAGTATATCTTGGGTTTCCTCACACTCTGGGGTAAGATAGATGTCCTGCAGGGCAGGCAGGGAGAAATGCTTGATGCTGCATTAAACAACTCTCTGCAGCAGCAGGGCATTGAAATCCTTGCTGTGTAAGTTCTGTACCATCTGTACCAAACACTTTACACAGCTGAGTGGAAGGGTTTGAAGATAGATGTTGGTGTGGATTTGTGTGGATGTTGACAGTCTATCTTAGGTCCTCAATAATGTGTGCATAAACTAAGGCATTTGTAACCCTTTCCACAGGCTGCCCATGCACCTGCTGCTCTGGGCCCAGTTTTCAAAACAGTTTCTGTAATCTGGATCTTTAATCTGGATCAAAGTGATCTGGATTTGGAAATTCCATGTTTTATTCACTTTGATCCAGATTGAACTGTTTTGATAAACACCTAGGCCCAGGTGTCTCCCATAATCCATTATCATTTCCCTTGGTTGTGCCACCCCTCTAATCATGTGTGTAGATGTAATATAGCAGGGGGTTCAAAAGGCTGCTTGTGAAGCACCTGTGCTGATGGTTAATTTGTGAATTATTAGACCACCCACACTGGCCACCTGTCACTGGTTGGTGAGGCAGCTGAATATCCAGTCACACAAGTGGCTTATTGGCACAGCAAATTAAGTTAATTCAGTTACTTTTAGTTTTTCAAAACACTTCATCACTGTGGATGGCAGGGTAGTACTCATTTAGTTGAGCATTATCATTTGCTTGAGTCAAAAGAGTCTTGCTGGCTAGCTGGTCAGCATGATTTCAGGTTGCACGTTTGAGCACTAGGCTGGACCATGCAGGATGACCTCAGGTACAGATGGGAGTAAAGCTTAAGCAGAGTATAGGAAGAGTATAGAGGAGTATAGAGACAGATTAAAGTCAGATTATTTTCAGAAGACCAATGTGCTTAATATAGGATAACTAAATAAATAGCAATTCCTATAGCATAAATATACAAAAATAGCATGTGCCATCCCATTGTTCAAAGAGATTTAAGTTTACTTTCAGCAACAGATCCAGCAGCCATTATATAAAGTGAATTTGTTCAATAGCCTATCTTTCTCACTCATGAAATGGCTGAGTATCTTACCAATAAGCTAATTGCTTTAGACAGAAATTCAATAGATGTCTGTGCATCTCACAGTTCCCTGGAACAAACTAATGAATTGGTAAACATCAATAGACAACCATGTTTAAATGCATAGGTTAACATGCATTTAAACAGTTGCCTTTTTTCCCTTCTGAAGACGTGTGAAAGGAAGTCACACTGTTTTGCTTGCTGTGCAGATTGTCATGGAAACATGCACAGCAGTCAGAATGAGGATGGATGGAAGTGGTTTGCAATCGGGGTACATGTGACCACTAGAGGGGAGGCTTGTCTCTTAATGAATATGCCTTTAATTCCAATGCATGACAATTTCGCCTTCTCCAAAGCCATTTGAAGCATTGCTCTCTGTAGGCCCTCATGTTCTGAGAACCAAGTTTTTGTTTCAAACCCAGACTGTATTCATGATATTAAAATGTAGATATTTTACAATTAATTCATTTCAACTAACCGTCATGATGTGTCAAAGTGTCTAAGATATGTCACATGCAGTGGTGTGTTATCTCAGCTCTTATTCAACTTCACTGTATGAGATGTTGGTGTGTATGGCTGTCCTCGGTTTCCTGACTTACCACTCCAGCATGCATGACTGGAATTCAGTCTGAGGTCAGTTAAGGATATTGTGATAATGAGCAAGGAAACAGCATGGGGACATCAAAGTCATGTCTGCTCAAGATGACCCAGGCAGGTTGGCAGTGACAGACGACCTGACACACTCAGACAGGTGACACCCCGTTACAGACCACATTCATATTCTCCACTCTGCTTTCATGTGCCTAGTGTTATGTAACTCCATATTGACAGGCCAGGTTAGAGCTGGCGATAGAGCTGATAGGATGCAACAGTGGAGGTGAGGATGATAGGCCACATGCTGTGTGTGTGTGTGTGTGTTGTGTGTGTGGCCAGGTCAAAATTACGGCAGTAAGTGTAGGTATCACAGCTCTAACTATGAATAATTATGGCTAACACGCAATATGAATGAATGTAAATTAATATAAAATCCTAAGGACAGTTTACTTAGGGCTGTTTGATATTACCAGACTTTAGCACCTTTTCCCAACCTGCTATGATAAGAAAAGCATGCCTTTGTTTGTCTCAGCATAGTTGTTGATATTCCACAAAAAAATGATGAACATCAAACATGCACAATTACTTTGAATGGCAAACACTAACAACCATAATGCATGTGATGTCTCTAGCATGTCTCCAAATGAGATATCTCTACCCCGATGAATAATTTTGTTTTGGAATTTGAAGTGTCTTGGTTGAATTATATTCATGCGTTGTCTAATCAGAAATTGATCAGGCGCCAAATCTCCAGCTCGGCCAAAGCTGTACGAAACCATGGAGCCATGCTGCTGGCCAGGGAGGAGGGAGAAGAGAGTTTCACTTCCTGTTCTATTTGTGCAAAGTTCAAATGGATCACATTTGTTAAACCGAAGACTCATTTTCATGGCACATTAGATTATCCTCTACATGCCGCACAAAGTTCCTTCGATAGAAAATGTAACTTCACTAAAACGACTCGACATATAATCATCTCAGGCAGTGGCGGGAATCGGGTGATTAGGAGCACATTTCCAGTGCAATTGTACAACTACTTGGCAGCGGAATTGGAGGCCGACGGACAAACAGTAAGGCATGGTACAGGTGCGTGAACCCCCAGGCTAAAAGAGGCAAAGAATCTATGTCTCTCTCTCTCTTTCACAATCCCTATTCTGTTGGTCAGAATATCCTCTCACATTCACCTGAGACGCACACAGAGGCACTGGCAGACAGACTACTGGGGGTTCATTGACGATCCATTGAATTTTCTGAATTTGTATTTCAGTACAGAGTAGGTATTGAACTTACAATGTTCTGTGCCGACAGAACAAAAGACATTTGTACTGGTTGTCATATAGGATGATTATGATCGTAGACAATGTGAATTATTTTATCATTCTGACATGACAACAAATCCATGGAATGGGTTTTTTTTTCAAGCTGCACTAAAAAATAAATAATTGGCAACTTTGGAGAACCTATTCATACCTTTTCAAAGCACAAATGTCTTCATGCAGGTAGCAGTGAAAGCTGACATTTTACTAGAACACATTTCTAAAATGGGTTATTATTAGTTGTAAATTAATTAAATGTCATATTGTATTATGTAGTTACCAGATGCAAAGCCCTGTTAATAATGTCAGGCTTTTCAGCTTGACCTGTATTCGACTGAACATGTACAGCAGCTGAGAAACTGAGTCATTAGGGAAATACAGATACAAATGTCCTTCACTAAATAGGCAAGTCTAAAATTTCCTTTGCTAAGATCTACCTTTTTAGAGCAGAACACTGGGATCATTCAGTAGAGAGTGTGAGACTGTATGGGTGGTCTGACTCTAGGCTTCAACTCCCCCTGTGTGAACCGGAATGCTGCATGTAACACTTCCAGAGACTAGGTGTGAGAGAGGTGTGGTCAGAGAGGACATATCATGTGCAGAGTTTATCCGCTTTTACACAACACAGCCTGAGGGTTGAGCAGTGGTAGGATCCCTCCTCATTTTGGCCCTTTGGGTTGGTGTGCTTGGGTCGTGGAAGCAGCACTGCCTATGAGACATGCTCATCCAGGGTTAGTACGGGTAACGTCTTTTCGTGTTTCAGGACGGATTGCTGTATACTGGCAAGCTGATTGAATCTTTTGGTTCAGGTTTGACGTCATGCTGAGTTGGTTAGAGTTGGGGATTCCAGGTTCAGAGATCTGAATGCTTCTTGAGTGTGCCAGCAAACTGGATTTGTGAAGCAGCAGGCTTCAGGGCAAAGGCCTTGGATGCCTAAGGGAAAATGTTAAGTGCTGTACAGAAGAACCACAAATTAATACTTTATGACACGATAAATGCCTTTCGGCCATTTTGAGAAAGAGTGAGACCAAGTGGGGAGAGAGTGAATATCTACAGGTTACCCTCTTTATTTCATCCAACCAGAAACAAGATAAAATCAGTGGACCATTCAAATGATGGAATCAAGTTGATCAATTCTGCAACAAATAGCTAGCACGCTTAGCATATGACCATGTGCTATACTTTTTTCCAGATGTGATAACGTTGCAATGTTTTAAGACAAAATCAGTGACAATAAAACAAACAAACAAAAACAATCACAGAAGAGATGATTCATGATTATGAGCTAGCATGAAAAACACAGCATTTGGAATGGCCCTTAGTTACATGGGTTCTGTGCCAAAGCCACTGTCCAAGCGTCTGACCATTAAGCTTTAATCATTGACTCACAAATGTTTCTTTTGGATAGGTTCCACTGGTGGTACACTGTGGCCATAAAAGGTCTGAGACAATTGACTTCAGTATCATTACCTCTGATGACAATATCAAGCGTATCCTCTAAGTGTGAACCACCTCTGCGGTTCAGATGACCAATACATGTTGCTACGTAGAGTCTCACATGTATTTCTGTATGATGGCATAATAAGCTCAAAACAGCTATGCAGATCGCAGAGAATTATTTATTGTCCTGCCATCAGAACAAGAGTCCAAATCAAGAGCAATTATCTATGATTTTTGTTTTATTTAAAGCAGCACAGCTCAACCCAGGAGGTCAACATCTTCAAGTGTTGGTTTTCTATTCCCGTTTGGAATGACTGAGATAAACAGAGTGCATTTAGACAAGTCTCTTTTTTACTTCTTCTCATTTGCTTCTGGTGACACTGACATCTGCACATAAAAATTAAATATATATAATTTTGTATATATATTTATATATATATATTTGCATGTATTTATATATATATAATTCTCATTTTCTATTAACATTGCAGTCTAATACCTCACTGTGGTTTTTGTCATGGAAAATCAAACAGTAGAAGTTGGCTGTTGGGAAGGACACCTCTTCCAACATGGTTCAACATACAGCACACACTTACTAACAACAAGAGACAGATTTGTACATCTTTCAGAGGGAATTGAGCTCTTAAAGATTTTGCCCTCCTGGTAATAATCTTTTTTTTTCTCCTTTTGCTTGTGCAGACATACTGTTACTTAGCATTAAAACACAATTTTGAAGAAAAGAAGTGACAGTGTGCAGAGGTTATACCTAGTTGTGGAAAGAAAATGTCAACTTGTCCCGACAACTCTCCGACGTTTTCATCCAGATGTTTAAAAAATTTGGCACAATGTCAGTCATTGCCTTGTGTAAGCACATAAAAACTGAGATACCGGTGGAACAGAAAGGGTTGTTATGCCAATATGGATCACCCAACATTTGTATTTATTATCTCTGAACACTATAATTTGATAGAGAAATAAAATTAATATAAGTGAAAATCAATAGGATCTATTTCAAATATCTACATCTAATTTTTTAGGCAGTGAAAAAGCACTTCATTGACAAAGAGGGTGGAATGATGCTGTTTGAACTGTCTTAGAACTGCTTAAAACATTTGTTTAGTTGCCACAAACAAACTCACATTATCAGAACAAACAATACCGCTATGCATGTCCTTCTCGCTGTTAAAACATACTTTTGTCTGGAAAGGGGACATTGATGATTGATACATATTTTGTCTTAAGTCTTTTTTTTCCGCACATTTGTACCATAAACAATGTCCAAAGCCACTGGATGACAGTGGCATCCGTGTAATATACACAATGCACTTGTATCTCTGCAATGTACACCAAATACTTTACATCGACAAATTAAAAAAGTACAAATCAAAAATTAAAAAGACAAAAATATAGAGCAAAAAGGCTTGGGGAAGAACCTTCTTGTACAGCTTGACATTCCATCAGTTTAGGATGAAGCCTTAATTCACCTTTCAAAAGAATGGTGTACAAAAAAAAGAGAAAGAAAAAGTGAAAAGCTGTTCCAGCCAAGTTTGTAAACAACTCATTTTCTTGTGCTTCATCCCACTCATTCTGCTAGAGTACTACAATGTCCTCCTCATCACACTCATTCTGCTAGAGTACTACAATGTCCTCCCCATCCCACTCATTCTGCTAGAGTACTACAATGTCCTCCTCATCACACTCATTCTGCTAGAGTACTACAATGTCCTCCTCATCACACTCATTCTGCTAGAGTATTACAATGTCCTCCTCTTTCAGACTTTACTACAATACTGGGATAGCCTCACGACTCTGCTCTCGTATTATCAGGTATCTTCCAACCACTCATTCGTCTCCTTCACCTTTAAAATCTCTCTTCAAAATCTCTATTTGCCTTCATGCACATTCTAGACTCACTAGACTGTAGCTTGACACCTAAAGCCCTGGAAACCAGCTTTGAACAAACTGAACTCAACAAACAATGTTTTGTGGCATGCACATGCACAGTCAGTCACCACCCTCCCCCTCCCTCCCCCTCCTGTCAAGACCAGCCTTTCAGCTGGTAGTCCAGTGCTCAGACGCCCTCACCCACAAACAACCATTCCCTGACCCCGGCCACACAAACACACAAGCACACACACACAAACAGTGCACACGCATATACATACATACACACACACACATACATACATACATCACACAAACACCCAAGCCTCTAGACCCAGGAGTCTGGTGAGGCTGGGTAGTGACTCGTCTCGTAGTTGAGTTCGCTATAGGGCCGGGCGGCGGAGTAGAAGTCCACATAGTTCCCGGTTGACTTGAGACCCAAGTGCATACTGAGATCGGCAGCAGGCGCAGCGCGGTGCACCTGGTCCTCCAGAAATGCCTCCTCGAAGCTCCGCGTGGAGTTCTGGAAGGGTGGGAGTGTCTCGTAGTCCTTGCGGACGATGCTCTCCTGAGGAGCAGGCTGCGTAGCGGTAACCTGGAGAAACACAGAGGTCCACAGTCAGTCACTACTGTCAGGGTCACTTTGTATTCTCATGTGGTTCTCTGTTTCCAAGGGGATGCTGCATGTCAGCACAACGTTGGTGTGTATTAGAAATGAAATGAAATGAAGTATGCTATCTTTATAAGTTCCTGTGAAATTGTTTGCGCAGGAGCAGTGCAGCCATCAAGACTAATAGCATTGTAGCTGTTGGTACTTAAAGATGGAATACTCATAGCTAGCTGGAATACTCATAGCTAGCAAGATTCTGCTGAAACAGCAGAAAATGAGAAGGCACTTTAGGTTGAGTAAGAAGCTGAATTTTTTTACTTCTTTGGAGCATCTGTGGAGAACTAAGTGTGTGTGTGTGTGTGTGTGTGTGCGTGCAAGACAAGCTAGAGGCATTGGTGGCAGCTGCGAGATGAGCCTGAGACAGATTTTGGCTTATCAGGGAAGACCCCCCCACACCACCTAATTTCTCCCACACTGCCTCTTCCTCCCTTTCTCCTACAGCTGCCAAGAGAGGTAGCCATGTTAGCTGAGTCAGATAGTTATAGGGCCAGCCTTAGACCATTGTCAAGTTTCTGTGTGTGTATGTATGTGTGTGTGTGTGTGTGTGTGTGTGCGTGTGTAGGGGAATGATGTTGACAGTGGTGGTGGTGAGGGAAAATCTGTCTCGAAAACTGTAAAATCAGGGAGTTTCAAGCTTTTTCCAGAGCTGAGCAGAGATACCACCAGATGTTTCATAAAAACGAATGCAGGCATATGGAGCCATGAATTCATTTGAGTAATTGAATCTATAAAGTATTGTGAGCAACATCTGACCCTTTCCTAACAGACACTGACAGACAGTTGGCCCACTTATTATCTACTAATGAGGACTTTTTTATGGGCTCCCTCGACACACAAAATGCAAATCCTCGCAAACAGGACTGGATTTATAATGCACCATAAACGATGCATAGCATCTGCTTACTACTTTATTTGTTATAAATTCACAGCAGGTTGATAACAATCATGAAATTTATTTTTTTTTGTGTTTCTTGGATCTTGGCTTTAAAAGTGGATGATTGATGTGAACTCAGTTCATCCTCCAATGGTTTTGCACAGAGCACAGACAGGCGTGAATTAATATGAGACCTAAAGAGATTAGGAATGTTTTGGTTTTTTTTGGTGGGGAATCGGAGTGAGCCGAAATAAAAGCCTTGTTTGTTCCCCTCACCTGGTTGTGTTTGATCTCTTCATTAGAAGCTGTGTAGGCGTTCTGGTACAGAGTGGAAGTTCCACAGGAGATTTGCACTGCCAGATGAAATGAGAGAAAGAGAAAGAAACAAAGAAAGAAAGAAAGAAAGAAAGGAAAAGAGTGAGAAAGACAGAAAGAGAGAGGGGTACAAAAAGATCTTTGTGAGAGCTCCAAAATCGAAGCGAGCAAATGTCACAGCCATCTCTGGGAATTAATGTGTCACATTGTTCACAGTGTGAACTTGACTGAGCTGTCACTTTGTTTGAAGGGAACATATACAAGAACAGCCATCTTTCTTTATAGCAAACAAGACAACAAGTTTGACAGAAAAGGTCACCAGGCTGCTCTTTGGGTTAATGCACACTTTTTGCTTGATGTAATTCATCAAAATGAAAACCTGCCACATGACATCTGAGAAGGTATCTGAGAAGTATTAGCCACGAGTGATCAGTGTCACAAATGTCAAAAACTACATCTATATGTTATATCTCAAATTGGCCATGTGTGAAGCTATGTTCTCCTCTAGCAACTCAGCATCCAATGCATTGGGCAAGGTGAGCTCTACTGAGAGTACAGTGCAAACAGTCTGTTGACTGCAGGAGTAAACTAATACAGGCTGCCAGAACACAGTGAAACACCACTGAAGACTATGCATGACCTCGAACCATAAATACAAACAGGTAAGGAGTGTCTGCTCATGCACAACATGCCCTTGTTAAACAAACACAACCTCCGCTAAATTTAGTATATCCACAGACCCACGCTCAAACCCACATACACGCGCGCAGACACACACACACACACACACACACACACACACACACACACACACACACACACAGACACACCCTCTTACTATGTCTCCAGCTTGGCACCTCTCTAATGAGTTTTGCAGGATCACACCTGAGGGACTACAGCTCATCTACGACCCCCCCCCCCAACACACACACACACACACACACACATATGCACACCCTCGCTTACCTGCCATGGCGTCTTTCCTGGATGTGTGCTCGCCTTTGTTTCCATGGTAACTGGCGTTGTTGCCAGTGGACTCGTAGTCGGTCTTGCGCTCCTTGAGGCTCACCATCTCCCGGGGCGAGGCAGGGGCACTGGCTGCAGATCACCCACATAATAGACAATAAGTGGCTGGCATTAGTGATAGCACGGCCAGTCCTGGCACACACACATGCACACGCACACACACACAAACACACACACACACACACACACACAAGCAAGGCAATTTTTTTCTCTCTCTCTCTCTCTCTCGTAGATCCTTGACAAAACAAATGCTTCCACTTCCTCTCTTTTCTTTCTCCATCAATTTTTCTATCTTGCCTGTCTCTCTTTTCTCCTCTCTCCTCACACTCCCCCTCTCTTTCTCACCTAGACTCTTGAGAAAACATATGCTCCCCCCACTCTCTCATTCTACTCTTCTCTTTTCTCTCTCCATTGATTCCTCTGTCTTGCCCATCTCGCGCTTCTCCTTCATCCTCTTGCACCCCCCCCCCCACCCCCCACCCACCCACACACACACACACACACACACACACACGCAACAGGTGCCATAAGTGTGTGTACTGCACATGGATTCATTAGTCCTCATTAGGGATGTTTGGAAGGTGTGTCAGCTTGAAGGTGATTCCTTCAGCTCCAATCAGTCTCACTCAACACAAGCAAATTTCCTGCCACGCCCTCAGGAAGTACTTGTGCACGTTGACTTTATTAAACGCTTACTTAAACACTATCACTGTGCTTACTTCAACACTATCAGCGTGCCCATGCTCTCTGTCCTTGGCTAGCCATGTGGAGGTCACAAACAAGCTATTTATGCTAATACTCTGTGTAGATTTCCGTTCCTGCTTCAGCACATCGTAATGGCTTAAGAGGAAATGGAGAACCACTGCATACTATAACAGACCTGATAGAGAGATAGCACTTGTAGTAAAGCAGAGTTTTGCTCATAGCAAAAGAAGTCGATGGCCCATTAAGGAAATGCCTGCGAGATCGAATACAATTTAGTACTCTCCTAAACCATTTTCGATGAAGAAAATCCATACAGAGCCAATCTTAGAATGCAAAATACATTCTGGATTCTACTGAAGGTAGTAAAGTAAGCAGTACAGTCAATGGGTAGTATGTACCCCTTAGTACATACTGGCTTAGTATGTCCTGAGCTGTGTTCTCCTTGCTAAGATGCACTAAGTAGTGCTGGCTGCCTGAGACTGCTGTGGGCAGTGGCCCTTTACTTTCTCATCTGCCTGAGAGTCTGTGGGCTGCAGAGGCGACACAAATCTCCCGCTGTAAACACCTGTCTGCCATGCCACCGCTGCGGCACACACACACACACACACACACACACACACACACACACACACACACACACGGACAGATATGTACACACGGACACACAAACATGTGCACAGACACACAGCATTACACATACACACGCATGCGCATACACAAGCACACAACGTGTTTGTTGTTTACCCCAGCAGAGGCTGGCAAAGCTGGGGAAAGGACACAGATACACAGCCTGGCTGAGATTGAGGAGAGGGAGAGGGTGACAGGGAGAAAGGGACAGGAGAGAGAAAGTGAGAGATGGCGAGATGGAGGTAGCAGATCGGAGGGAGAGGACAGAGGGAGGAGGATGAGTGAGAGAGAGAGAGAGATGAAGAGAGTAGAGAAAGAGAAGTGATACAGAGAGATGGAGTGGAAGAGCAAGAGTGAACACTCTTGCCAATCCCCTAAATGCCTAAACGGATCAGCCCAGTCCAGCCCAGCCCAGCCCCTCCTCCCCTCTCCTCTCCTCTGCCTGGTTCCCTCGGTGGAGTGTTTGAAGCGAGCAGGAGCTCTATCAGCGTGGTGCACAGAGTACCCCCAGGCCCCTAAAGCCCTCATGGCCTGGGCTTCAACCAGACCACAGCCCCAGCCACTCAACCTCCCCTCACCCACCCCCACTTCTTTTTCCCAGCACCCTTCTCTCTCTCTCTCACACACACACACCACCCTTCTTTCTCTCTCTTTCTCTTTCCCACCATCTTACTCTCTTTGTCCTACCATTACCCCCCCCCCCTCTCTCTCACACACACCACCCTTCTTTCTCTCTCTTTCCCACCATCTTACTCTCTTTGTCCTACCATTCCTCCTCTCTTTTTTCGCTCTCCCTCCCACCACCTTTCATTCTCTCTCTCTCTCCCTTTCCCACCATCTTACTCTTTCTGTCTTACCACCCCGCCCTTCCTTCACCACATCTCTCTCTTTCTTTCCCTAATCATCCTCTCACTCTCCCCCTCTCTTTTTTCACCAACCTCCTCTGTGTCTCTCCACCCCATCTCTCTCGTTCCCTCTCCTCCTGTACCCTCTCATCTCTCAATCTAAGTCTCTCACACTCCATTTCCCTCTCCTCTGCCTTCCCAATTTCCATCTCTGGTGTGTAAGCCGTGAATCAGAGGCTTTTCAACAGATCTCTCTCAAATGCATCACCCAGCGTCGACTTTCCTGTTCAGTGTTAACCGATTTCAGGTCATACCTTTATGATGTTGCTGTGGAGCTGTGAGCCTACAATTTATTCACTGTTTACGCTACAAGTCTAACCATATAAATATTGATTAAAGGAATACCCAGTGTGTACACACGAGTGAGCAATATGCCCATTTGGATTTAATAATAGAAAGATATGTTAATTACAGTACACAAGCATTTTACATTTCCCAAACTCTCAAATCGTTGAAACAGAAGACACAGGTGAAAAATATGTAGAAGGAAGAAATCTGAACTAAAACTGTTTGTGTGTGTCTGTGTGTGTCTGGGCGTGTTTGTGTGTGTGCCTTTCTGATTCAATTTCTTCACTTCAATCCCCAAGACTATTGAATGGAAGATGGATTTGGACAGAAAAGGAGGAAACCCTGCTACAACAACACTTGGGGATGTGAGGGAAATGTCTGTGCCCTCAAACTGATTTAGGTGAGCACGGCCAAGGGGAGGCTGTGTGTGTGTGTGTGTGTGTGTGTGTGTGTGTGTGTGTGTGTGCTGGTGATGGATATATCTCTCTGATTAACTCAGGGACATTGCGAAAACCACCACTCTCAATTTCTTGCTCTCTCTCTCTCTGCTCACACGAAACACCATCTGGTGAGCGTAAATCTACAGATGCAACATTAAGACTCTCTCAGCCTGTGAAGGCAATGGCAGAGCAAATAAACCAAACTAATTAATGGGCATCGGCTCCTCATATGGATCAAATAGGCAGCTCCCTGAGCAACGGCCTTGACTTCCTTCATCAGCCTTGTCCAAGCCTCCAAGGCATATGCAAAATATGCCATGACACCGGCAGCAAAATGTTCAACCAAATCGCAAGCCCACACGATTAATAATTTGTAAAGCTGGAGGCGCTAATGGTGCGTCTGTGACGGCCAAACCATAAACAGGCAGGCACCCGAGGGGAGCCAGACTCGAGTCCGACCTGCGGCCGTTTTTCGCCCCCGACCCCTCTTTCTCTTGCTTTCTCACTCACCTCATATATATTTTCACTGACCTATCACAATTATGCAAAAAAAAAGAGTTAAAAAAGAATTAAAAAATGATTTGTAAAGTCTATACAGCTTCCTCCTATCAATAATCATTCCCGGATCCAACCTTGATCCAGAGCTGATCTAACTCATTCTCCTTAGAGTGAATGACAACAGTAATTGGTCAATACTTTGCCTGTCCACATTATGACTAGCTTTGCTGCTGTGTTTTAAATGACAAGTCATGGACAATTAGACTTAACAGCCCAGAAATAAAACAAAACATTTCGACAAGAGCAATCTAATCTGTCCATAAAAGCCTGACTAGTGTTCAGAGAGGACCAAATAGGCTGACTGAAATGTCATTCAGGCTTTAAAAACCTCCACTGTGCCTCACCAGTACACACACACACACACACACACATACATACACACACAGTGATCGAGCTTTTGGGAGCCTTGATCTTTAGATGGCAGTGTTTTACTGCCTGTGTATAGGGTTCTTGCATCAGTGTGTGAGCATAAACACACACAGAAACACACAGACACACACACACACACACAGAGAGAGAGAGAGAGAGACAGAGACACACAGAGAGAGAAAGAGAGAGAGACTAAATAGTTTCCTCTTAGGAGCAGTGTGATTGCCAGAGAAAAAAAGGGGCTTGGTAAAGTAGCTGGAGTACCATTTCACATCCCAGGGCAAACTGCTGGCCAAAAAGCTCAGGACTGCTTTTATGTCCCACACCACCACCGCCACCACCACCACCACCACCACCTGCAGCATCAGCACCACCACCACTGGGCAGTGCTTGACAGTGGATGGTGCCATGGCGATGGTGCCATGGCAACCCTCACAGATGCACCACGCTGGAGGCGAGAGATCTTGCAGCAGAAGCCCTTTGGGAAGATGCTCTTTCTGACTAGGCTTCACACACACACACACACACACACACACAGACACACACACACACTCCTTTAATCGTGTCTTTCTTTTCTCTCATTCTGTCTCTTCGTCTCTCTGTTTGGGGCTGGAGACTAAGCAAAGGGAAGACAACAGTCCTGGCCTCTGAGGCGCTCTTTTTACTCTGATCCAGGGTCAGAGGTGTGGGTGCTCTGTGGAGGAACCATTCATCCTCTAGGGGAGATGTGCTTGGCATTCCGACCAAATCTTTGTGTTTATTTATCTCTTTCTCTCACTCAGACGGGAGTCAGAGGGGGGATCTGGCAGAGACTGTATGGTTGGCATCTGTGGCATCTCTGCAGCCATGCCATGCCATGCCGTGCAATCGGAAATCAGCAAGGAGGAGTGTTGTTTTTTTATTTTCCTCCCAAGCCATGCCACCCGCGCTGGGCTGCCCACTCACTGTGTTTGTCCTCTCCTGTAACAGATACAGCAGGGAGCTCGGCTCAGGCAGCCAGTCACTCCAAATTCACACCTCCTCCTCTGGGTACCACACACACACACACACACTTGTGGTTTACTGCATCTGTGTGTGTGTGTGTGTGTGTGTGTGTGTGTGTGTGTGTGTGTGTGTGTGTGTGTGTGTGTGTGTCCTTTACTGCCTCATCACACATCCTCTGGCTTTGCTCCAGCACTCACCAGCCAAAATGAAGAACAAGCATCCCATAATATTATTCAATCACAGGCAGTTGACATGGTCAAAACAGTGTGTACACACACACACACAAACACACACACACACACACACTCAAAGTAACATAGTAACACCATGCAGATTACCCTTGTTATCACTTACTATCTCACAGGCAATCTACAGAACCAAAAGTCACTCTACAATGCATTATGGATTAAGCAATTCATGGCCATAACAGGACTGCACATCTAACAGCATCAACATTATAGAGAGCCATCATGTAATTCACATCGATTAACTCATTGCCTAGAATGGCAAAATAAAACTGGGTGAGTCTGTGTGTGTGTGTGTGTGTGTGTGTGTGTGTGTGTAGGGTGTAGGTTAATAAGATTAACAGATGGTAATGGGTCTGGACATTAATGTATGTGCTTGGGAGGTGTGATGGATCTCTGGGTTGGGTTTTCTATATGATGCCATCAATTGGCTCTGGTTATATAATGACAAATATTCATGTACTCAATTACACACACACACACACACACACACACACACACAGACAGACACACACACACAAATGCAAGAGCTTCCCTATTATGCATTAGGATTTAGCAATTTAATTATCAAGTTCTGGGAGAAACTGTGGCTGAGGATTATGAAGGAGTTAATGAGACACACCATCCACCGGCCACACACACACACACACACACACACACACACACACGCACACGCTCTTTCAGTCCCCTGTGCCCTGCCTCCACTCTCACTCAGTAGAGTGACAAGGTCAGGATAGGAGAGAATAATTGCAGTGCAGTAGTGCATTATTGAATTAGTGGCTAGCGTCAGGTTTGGAGAGCCACATGGCCCCTGGGTTCTGCATGGATCTTCACAGTTAATTGTGAGGTGCAGATGAGGTCCCGGGTGTAAAATGCTAAGGACATATTCTGTGTAATGCAGGCTTCACTCCAATCACCTACATCTCCTCCCCTCCCCTCAGTCATTTTCATTCTTCTGTCTTTTCATTTTACACTCTTTCCTCTGTCTTTTTCTCTCCGTTGCTGTCTCTCTCTCACACAGTCATTGTCATTTTGATTCCTTCAATTAATCTTTGTCTCTTTACCTCTGTCTTTCTTCCTTTTTTTATCTATCATCATTTTTATCTTTCTATGTTGTCTCTCCCTCTATCACTTTATCTCTCTCTATATTCATTCATTCATTCACTCTATCTCTACTTCTGCCTCCACCAAAGGCATATCTCACTCTGACTCCATGAAGCATATTCTACAGGATCTGCAGTGGATACAGAGGAGACACACATAAAACATGAGAGTGGTGGTGTCTTCACGGTAATGTTCTGTAAAACGTGCCCCTGGGGGAATTGGGAAGGACCTAGGAGAGCTCTGTGAATATGACCTATTAGTGTAACCCTTCCCTTCAGCGAGAGCCATAAAATCCCACATAGACATCCACTTTGCATAATCACGGTCTGACCCAATGAGGCAAAACACAATGTGGTGTTAGAGTGAGGCTGACAAAAGTGCAGAGCGGGGCCCCAGACTGCCTGATCTGGCCCAGATAAGAGCCAGGTCAGGGCTAAACAATGACCCAGATATGAGTGAAATTTGGGGTCACATGCACTTCCACAGTCATGAGCTCTCTCAATTATGCTCCCTGCTTCAGCACACTGGGAGAGCTATTTAGAGTTGTCAACAGACGGCAGAAATACTTTCAAAGTTCAGAGGCTATGCTAACGTCAGTGGTGAGGTGTTATGGCTGCTGGCCACATATCACACCACAGGCTCCGAGCTGGCTCATTACACAGAGTCATGTTCCAGAGTTGTCCGTCAAAATCGGCAGCTAACATCCCGTTGTGTGTTAGAGGGTGCAAGACAGAGAGAGAGAAAGAGAGAGAGAGAGAGAGAGATTATGAATATCTGGTGCTCAAAGGGTAGCTGGACTGCTTTTCTAGGATGTGCTACCAAACTACTGGTATATTACCTGCCATACCTGCTATGCTGCTCACAGGTTTCCTGGCTTTGTTTAAAACTTGTTTATATACTTGTTTGTTTACTTCTGTTTGCTTTCTGACTTCATTTTAGGTTTATCACTGCCACAGTTTCTCCAAAATGGTCAGAGCTGAGACAGAATATGGTTCCCTGCCAGATAAGCATCCAATTCCACTTATTTTATGATAACCAGGGGCAGCAGGCAGTGCAGCACTTCAGGACCAAGGACAGCGGCACAAATGCTGAAGTCAAGGGAATGCCTGTACTGCTCAGGTCGGGTAGGGCAAGGAGAGGAGAGGACAGTAGAGGAGGCATGCAGAGGGCAACAAGGAGAGAGAAAGAGAGAGAGAGAGAGAAAGAGAGAAACAGGGCAGAAGAGGGCAGATACACACACACACACACCACACAAAAATATATATATACACTCCCATACATGTCATACATTGAGCCACATATGTGTGTGTGTACGTGTGTGTGTGTGTGTGCATGCATGAGAGAGAGAGACAGAGAAAAAGAGAGAGAGAGGTCACCTGATCGATTGTTGGGAGATGTCCGCACGGGCGACACAGAGGGGGTGCGTGAGGAGGAGTACGGCCTCTGCCTGTCCCGCTCGATCGTGGAGGCTGAGCCCACAAAATGATACTGTGAGTAGCCATCCTGCACACGGAAGAGAAGGAGGAGGAAGAGGAGAAAGAGGAGGAGGAAGAGGAGGAGGAGGGGAGACACATTTCAGTCTATTGGCAATTAGCAATGTCTGCTATATACACTAGGAGCTACAGTAATCAGAGAGAGAATGAAAAATGAAAGAAAGAAAAAAAGAGTAAAAAGAAAGGTGGGTGTGGTGGGGTGGGGCTACAAATCAGCATTAATCCCACAACACTTCTGTCAAGAAAATCTGTGTGTGTGTGTGTGTATTTGTGTGTGCCTGTGTATGTGTTTGTGTGTCTGTGTGTGTCTGTGTGCAAGTAGCTAAAATGAGACTACTGTGAGGGAACAGAGGTGTGTGTGTGTGTATGTGTGTGTGTGTGTGCGTTGCTGTGAGAACACTGGAGCAGAACAGAGATGTGTGTGTGTGTGTGTGTGAGTTTGTGTGTGTGTATGTGTGTATATGTGTATGTGTGTTTGTGTTTGTATGCCTGTGTGTGTCATGCGAGTAGCTGTGACAAGACTACTGTGTGTATACGCGTGTGTGTGTGTGTGTGTGTGTGTGTGCTTGTTGGGGGTGGGGGTGGGGGAAAGGTGTGTGAGTGTCCATGACTCACTGCTAGGTGCTAACCGCTAACCCCCATGAGGCTCTCACTCATTCTGTCACTTTAATTTAAGATCTCCACCTTGAAGTCATTATTCGCATCAATCCACAGCCTGCCACACACACGTCAGTGGGTCTGTCAGCACTTTGAGCTGACCCTGTGTGTGTGTGTGTGTGTGTGTGTGTGTGTGTGTATCTAGTGAGTGGGGTGGACAGGGCTGAGCAGTGACTGAGGTGAGGCAAGTCAAGCTGATCGTGAAGATAAGGTGAGTGCCCCTGCAATCACACACAAACACACCCACACACACACGCACACACGTGTGCTCTCTGGCACTCTCTGATGGATGGAAACCCACTCACCCATACACACTCCCTTTGAGGCACACATTTTTTCCGCCTCTCACCCCAGTCTATCTTTCACTCTTACACACTCTTTCACACACTCAAACGTTCTCCCTTCCTCTCTGTGTCTCTCACACAGAGAGAGACACACAGAAAACACACACACAGACACACAGATAGACGCAGACCTACACACACACACACACACACACACACACACACACACACCAGTCCCACATCTCCTCCACCGCCTGTGTTCCTCTCACATGAATCAATACATCCTCTAGTGCTTATACTGCTGACCCAGCTCGCCAGTGTTGGGAGGGGTCATATTTCACACACACGATGTCACCCACTGTGCTCCCACAGCCTGAATCCTCCTCTGGCTGCCCATCTTCTCTATGCTGATAAGAAGCCCGACGAAGCGCTAACCGCCATGTGAACTTTGTCGCCGTAGCAGCGCGGCCATTCGCTTTAATTACCCAGCAGTCCTGAGCCGGATTTTGGGTCTTGCCTATTGCTTGTCCTTTGGAACAGCAGCCTTGGCAAAAACCAGGGACTCTCTCTCTCTCTCTCTGTTATCTTCCACCTTGCTGAAATAAATAATTATTGAGGGTGTGCAATTACAATACGAACATTGTGTCCCTCTCCAGAGAGCGGGGCAAGAGAAATGTTTGTTTAATTCAGAGACAGTATGAGCCTGGGGCTTGGGAATGACCTTTGAGTATTCATGCGTGTGCCTACTTGATTATAGCACAAAAGGAACAACACGAGGAAACTGGTTTAGACGAACAAGCAGACAACACACACGTGCCTTTCTGAGGAAAGACCTCTGGGGAGCAAAGCACTTCAGGAGTAAACAAAGAGAAAGTACAAAAGAAAAACAACCATGTTTCTATTTAAGTCTGTGAAGTTAATATCCTGGAGAAGTGGCTTGGAGGTCATTCACCCACTATACACCAACACCAGGATTGACACCAAGATGAGAGGATCTAGAATCTAGAATCTGAATTAAAAAAAGTGGAAGTGTCAGAAATCACCTGTAAACAGAGAGATGTAATCTAGAGAAAGGACAGACAAGAACCCCCATGTCTAGAAACCCCTAACAACAAAAATAAAGAAATTAAGAAGAAGAAGAGGGAAGAGTAGAAGAAGGAAAAGAAGAGGAGGAAGGAGAAGAAGAAGGAGGAGGAGAAGAAGAAGAAGAAGAGGAGGAAGAAGAAGAAGGAGGAGAAGAGGAAGAAACCCTTGCTCCTCTCCATCACTGTTTCCCCTGTCTAATGCGGGCATTTGGTGTGGGGGCTGGCAGAGATCAGAGGTCTGCGACGGCGCTGACACTGAGCAGTTCAAAGCTGTCCCACTTTCACTCTTCCTCTCCCTTGGGTGCTGAGTCTCGGCTAAACTAAGCCAGCCTCCTGGGCCGCTACAGCGAGCGCATCAGCGCCCGTGCCCGTACCCCCGGTTGCTATGCAACTCCTGTGCACGCATGTGAATAATGGCAGCAGTCAGGTAGTCGAGGGGGGAATAAGGGCCAGGACAGGGCACACAAATAAATGCTGGTGGGCCGCTAAAGGCCTTGCTGAGAGATCGCCATTTGCCACTCCTCATTTCTAGTCTGTACAGGTTTCTGTTCCCTTCCCAAGGTGGTTGTGTGTGTGTCTGTGTATGTATGTATGTGTGTGTGTGTGTGTGTGTGTAAAGGCCGTATGAGTTACTCCTCTTATTGAACACAAAGCAGCTCAGTTCTTGCCCATAACAAAGGCAGCTCTCTGGCTGGCTTCTCCCTCTGATGTCTGACACTTCGCCAGAGAATTCAGCTACTCGAAATCAGTTCTTTCAGGCAAGAGTGAGTTTCACTGCGATTAAGAGGCGCCCTAATTGCTATAATTTCTATTATCGCATAATTCTTTTCATTCTGCTCATTATGGTGACTTGCCTAATGTTTCAGTGACTGATGGACTTTGAAGGACATATTAAAGCCAGGATGGAAAAGGCACTGAGTATATAGTGAATATTTGAGAGTGCCACACTCTTATGCTCTAAGAGGTCTCTTTTATTTTATAAATGTATGAATGTGCTTCTTGCATGAAATGATATCCTTCCTCAAATGAGAGACAGAGCAGCACATTCACATTCGAAGATAATGCCATGATTCTGTCAGACAAACTAAATCTGGCAAAACACACCATGATCTGCCAAATATCCAGAGTTTACACCCCCCCCCCCCACACACACACACACACTCTCTCGTTCTTTCTTTCTTTTTCACACACTTTCTTTCTTTTTCACACACACACACACACACACACACAAAGACACTCACACACACACAGTCGAAATCTCAGGGCAAGTTTCATGGGAAAACAACAAATTGCAGCAACACTGCAGCTCAGCTCCAGTTTTTGAGAAAGATACAAACACAGAACCACAGAACCACAAGAGCAGCTCCCAAGGAGCACACTTAGAGAATAATACATATGCTAATGTATATACATACAATCACTTATATAAGCCTTTGGCAGGATTTCCAATTTTGAAATGTAAATATCCCTCTGTTGGAAGACACACTAACTAAAAAGAAAAGCAGTGGGCTAACATTAACGCAGTACTCTGGAGCACCGTTAGAGACTCATCTGTGAGCTATAGGGGGCTTGTCATTACCGCCTCCTCCACGTCCATCTTGAGCACTGTGATGGGGGTGGGGTGTCTTACACAAGAAGAGCACCTCCAGGAGTGAACCTTACCCTGGGGCCAGTCTTAAGAGTCTTCAGGCCCTCTGTTCACAGTTATGATGCCAGCACATTTTATTTCCCATTCTCTTTGTAGCTCTTGTCTTCATGTTTTTCGACACGCTGCTATCTATGTCTCCCTGTCTGAGAAACATTGCTGCCCTAACATCAATCATTCAGATGTATAGCTGCTGTTCTGCTCTTTGATGGACTACACATTAAAGAGTCTTTCTGATCAGAGCAAAATTACCAATGGTCAGTAAGAGAAGTAGAAATAAAGATGGATTCTGCAATAGCATTAACTACAATACATTCCCCAGGAAAATAAAAGTCCTTTATGACTCATTTGAATTCTGTACACATGGAGACATCAGGTAAATATATAATGTGTAATGATTGCATACTGTTTGCATGGTTGTAGTATTCTATATATGAAAGATCTACAAGAGATTAAAAAGAGGCAGTCCGCTTGGGCTGCTTGTTACTTCATTACTACCAGTCTGCCCAGTAGTTCTCTGCAACTTCATTTTCACTAGTGTTAAATCTGGTCTTGTGTGTGTGTGTGTGTGCGGGCATGAAGAGGTGAGATGAGAGCAGTGAGGGGCAGTTAGGTGTGAATCGACTGACAGGGGGACAGCCTGGGAAGACCAGTAAAATAAATTTTCCAAATTACTTGCTATCACAGCAAATCAAACAAGCCCAATAAAACACAAAAATGATAATCACGCCTACCCAATGACCCCCCCTCCCCCTCTTTCTTTGCACTATTTTCACACATGGCTCTTACTGAGCTCACGGCTCTGATGAGAATCTGTGTTAGCCTCAGGTGTGATGGCCCTCCAATCACCACCTCCCTGGATCAACCCAGTCAACCCAGGGAGTAAAAAAAAGGAACATGAAATGTTCTCTCTCACTTCCTGAAGACTGTCATCACAGTCTGAAAAAACAAGACATGGTAGTGGACGTGGTGGTAATATGTGTGTGTGTGTGATGAGGCTCTGAAAATGTTAATTATAGCAATCTTAGCACCCCTTTGCTTAATGTCATCCCCAGTGGCATTTGGAGATCTTTCATGGGGGCACTCAAAGGAAACGAAACTCATGTGATATGGAGGGTCCAATAACCTTCCCTCCAGACACACTTGCACGCACGCGCCTACACACACATACACACACACAACCCTCTAGGGTGTTGCCTTGAAAGTCAATGTGAAGGGGGGGGAGTAGATATGCCAATATAGTTAAACCTGTGACAGTGTCTGCGGGCACATCAGTCTCAGTGTCTGATGCCCTTGTCCTCACTCTGTAATGCCATCTTAGGACAGACTGTCTACTCAATGCCATTTCCTCTCAGAAATGTCCACTGATTGCAAAACTTTCTGAGAATGCAGACATTATTATTTTGTGTCTGAACCTTTAGGCAACCAAGTATATGCAGGTATCTGTGATAGGAGGTGTGACTACTACACACGTAACCAGACTGATGGGAATTGAATGTGAAATGTAAAATGATTCTATGAGTAGAGTAGTACAGTGTGAGTATGCAACCTTCTCAGAGCCAAGGCTTTGGCTTCAGACCCAGCTCTGCATTTGGGTCTCTACTGAGAGGTCTTCTCTGGGCACTGGTTTGATCAGAAACCCCAGTTTCACAGCCCTTATTGAGATGGAGTTCGCTTCCACTTCAGGAAGAGAACTCTCAGGTGCTAAATGGGAAAGGGGTGCTATGTGCATAAGAGTACAGTAGAGGTGTAAAGCTACCTCTGCAGTGACACTAATTACATGGTGCAAAGTAAATCTATCTACAGAGGGATATCTGAGACTACTATAAGTATTCAAACATTTGGAAACTCATTCTTCACATCTTCACATGAAGACCTGAAATTGTTATCAAATATGCAGTCTTGTTAATAATGTGCAAAAAATCGTTTAAAAAAACCTTTAAATCATACATGTCTGTAGGTCAGTGGCAAGATGCCAACCCCTTGAACCTTGTGCAAGGGCCTCTCACTAAACATTGCCATCTAAACTCACTGTCCTACAGACTTCAAGTCTGAACATCTTGATTCCCCCCCCTTCAGAACATCTTGATTTCTTCTCCCTCAAAACATCTTGATTTCTTCCCCTTCAGAAAATCTTGATTTCTTACCCATAGTGCTCTGACATACCTGACAGTTCAAACATGCCTATTTCCCACAAGTCCTTTCTGTCTCCATCAGCATCTTCTCTCCTCTGTCATTCCTCAGAACACTGTTCCTTAACCAACTGTGCGCTGTTGACAAGGGCTAAGTTTCAACAGACAACTAATTAGGTAACAAAAAGAGTGTCAGAAGTCTAGCACATTCATTGCCTTTGCTGGTGCCAAAGCACATAATTTAAGCCTGGCACTGAGGTTCCATTACTTTTGGTTGGAAAGGGTTTATTAAGGTTTCTATCATAAATCATAAAAAAATACAGTGTGTATATGTGTGTGTGTGTGTGTGTGTGTGTGTGTGTGTGTGTGTGTGTGTGTGTGTGTGTGTGTGTGTGTTGGGGAGGGGGGGGGGGGGCCTGAAAACTCATCATAACAATTCTCGAAGGTGCCCTGAGTCTACTCATTTGAAAGTTAATTACAAGGAAAGATGAAATAAAAGTGCTTTTGCTCTGATACCACTTTCTGGAAAGTTCAATTTCTTTAGACGGTAGAAACACCACAGCTCAAATCATCAGAGCTTTGAGTGTGGTGACCTTTTTTTTTATCTTAATAAAGGTTATGGAACTAGGAATCTCTTCTAGAAAATTCTCTTGCACAGAAAAGGTAGAGGAAGCCCATGCTGTGGGGACACTCCAATCATAAAGGATAAAAAAACAGATGTCATATGGATGACTGGGGACACCTCTCTTTCTCTCTCTCTCTCTCCATCTGTCTCAAAATCTTCCTCTCTCTTCAGCTTCTCTGTCACAGAGTGTTATTCTTTCTTTCTTGCTCTAACACACACACACACACACACTCACACACTCACAATGTTCCTGTCTGTCTGTGATGCCTTCTCTGGTGGCTTCTTTATTCTCTCTTATAGTCTCCACTGTTCATCTCACTCCCTTCTTTCCTTTCTCACTCTCTTATTTTCCCCCCATCTCCCTTTCTCTCTCTCTTTCTCCAGTCACTTCTTCTCTCTTTTCAGCCTATTTCATGTCTAATCCCCCCTCCCCACCACCACCTTGTGTGTCGCCCTCTTAGCTGTCAGAGGGGAGCATGCTCAGTGGAGTCTGACGGTGAGTTGTCAGAGCCTGGGGGGCAACCACGGCCTGCAAGGGACACTGGCCCCTCATCACGGCTATCCAGTCACTCGTTTGCCTCACAAGAGCACTACACTCTTTCGTTCCCTCCATCTTTCTTCCATTCTCTCCACTGCACACGTTTTGAGTCCTACACTCATTCATTTGTTCATATCACTCTTCCTTTCTCTGAGGGTGTCCCTCAGTCATTGAACAAACCTCCTTCGTACTCTCTCTCTTTTCAAGTCTCCCGACTCAACCTGTCCGACTTCAGTAGTATTCATCTGTGCATAGGTAAAAAGGCAAAGAAAGAAACAAAGAGATATGAAGAGATAGGAGAGAGAGAGAGAGAGAGAGAAAGAATAGAGACATCTGATGACAGAAAGATAGAGGAAGTAAGAGGGAGGTGAAAATAGCGCCCCTGTCGCTCAGATGTATTTGAATGTCTTTTAAAACCACACACACACACACACATACACACAGTCCCACGCACCCAGGCGTTTTAAATCCTACATGCTTTCACAGTTATATGCACTAAACACCTGTTTGTCACACTTACAACTCCCATGTGGCACAAGGACATACGTGATCAATTAGGACCTACATGCATTGAGAATTAACCTCTTTCTCTTTCTCCATCTCTCACCCGTCTATAGGGGGCCTTCACTCAGTTTATTTTGAGTCCCTGCATCTGGATGACGGTGTTTGCTTTAAGGCTTAATATTTGAATGGAAGATAATGAACAGGCACTATGTAGTTGGGGGAATCAAGGTGATTTTCACCTCCAACAGTTTCTTCACATCAGAGAGAGAGACAGAGAGATGTCCTGAGGTGGAAGGCGGAATGAGATTGGTTATATATATATATATATATCAACTGGTTGCCTGGTAGAGAGATGGTAGGACAGAAAAGCAGAAACGTGTGAAAATCACTCCTGACCTTGAGAAGTGGAAGAGCCTATTTACAGCCCTGATGGAATTCGAAATTTTAACATTGTGCTGATTTTTGCTTATTTTCTTTCTAAAATTCCACTGTGTCTGTCTCCTTTCAAGGCAAGAGAGCACATACTTCTCTCTCTCTCTCTCACACACACACACACACACACACACACACACAAACACAAACTCACACACAAACACACACACGCATGAACTCAAGGCCAGAGCTGAGTCAGGGAGTGTACTGAGACACTAGAACTGTGCTTAATGGATATCGTGTTGTGTGATAGTGTTTGTGTGTGGGCCGGGGGTGAATTGTTGAATTGTGAATTGTTAGCATAGCAATGTGGTGCACATACAAAAGTGAGAGACTGAGTAAAACAACAGTGTTTGTGTGTGTGTGTGTGTATGAGTGTGTATGTTACATAGCGTAGTCTGACTGACTGATAAATTCTCTCACCTTTTTGTAGAGACTCCGCAGGTCTCTGTACTGCCACATGCTACTAAGAACCTGGGATGCAGCCTTCACCACCTTTGGAGAGTGCCTGGATAAGCAACAAAGAGAAAAAGAAAAAAAGAAACAAAGTTTAAGCACAAGAAATATATGTGTATGTGTGTGAAAATCATACTAATAGCAAACTAAGAAAAAAAAACAAGAAAGTGTTCACCTTAATGGAACGTAAATGTCAAATGTCAATCCTGCAAGTTATGTCATGGCATACTTTAATTTGTCAGTGATCTACTAAAAATGCTTCTAGCAATTTCAATTTGTCAGTGATGTACTACAAATATGGATTACCAAGACTGAAGTTAACGAGTATTTCTCTTGATTTAGCTCTGAAGAAAACAACATATGCACAAACAAACAATAAGGCAGCAATGTTTAAACTGCCAATACAGTATACCCTTCCTTGAGATGAGAGACAATATCTTCTGCCTGTAGTATTGAACAGTTACCACTGGAGACTAAGCATCTGTCATTGTGCCCTTACTACAGAGAAACATAACTTGCTTTGTGTGGCTGTGTGCAAGCTCTATTGGGTGGCAATTTGCCTTCACTTTCACTAAACGCCAACTTCTAGTAAGGGAGAAACAATGTGTTGGAAAGAGAATTTGGCGTGACAACTTGAATTGTGTGAGAGAACAATCCATTCTTTGATTTGCTACAGCAAAGGTTGGAACAAGCAGGGTGAAATTTTGAAGCAAGATTTCATCACATCTTATACCGCATACAATCTCTTTGTTGGATTTGAAACAAACTCTCTCTCTCTCTATTATAACGAAAACTCTCTCTCCTTCTCCATGTTTGTATCCGTATGTATGTATGTATGTATGTATGTATATATCTTGTATGTGTGTCTCTTTGTGTGCAAGGGTGTGACTGTATGTATTTGCATCTTTTCATTGATATGTGTCTATATATACTGAACCTTCATTTATCAGACTCTGTCTATGATGTACCATACATTCTGGGATTATGCACACAGTTCACAATCACATCTACATGATCCATGACTCACAGTCCAACTAGAACAGTCAGCTAGAACTAGAATAGTGAAATATACTATTATAATATCAAAGAGAGAGAAAGAAAGAGGAAATGTGTGTTTGTGTTGATCTGAGTACACACGTGTATGTCTTGAGTATGTGTGCGTGTGTGCGTGTGTCAGACAGCACTAGATATCTGTGAGTGTGCGGTGAGACTAGACGCCAGGACATGATGGACTGGACCGTTTAAGCGTTTGAGCCCTGCTGTCTGTCTGCTGATGCAGCAGCCTGAGCCTGGTGGTGGCTGGGGTGCCGCCGAGGACATATTCATCACAGGCTGTCACACCGCCTAAACACCGCAGACACACCCCCCTACCGCCAGGACTCACACCAGTCAGACATCATCTGCTTCATGAAGTGTCGAGGTAGAGTAAAGCATGCTAGCAACAACAGCCTGGCCAGAGGGAGAACTCGACGTCTCACATCCAGAGAAAATGCAAATGTAGCTCTGTGTGAATCCTTTCCAGTGGGAATCTTCTGGTTTAATAAAAATGTTTCTGAGCATTCAACAAATCACTGTTTCTTCCTCTTGCTTAAATAGGCTTTGTTCAGCAATATCTTTCTACCATATTCGATTCTCCCTAGCAAGGTCCTATGAAAACTCTTAAGCAGATTCACAAAGTGTTCTTTGCACAAATAAATCGGTGCACAAACATTCATAAAAGTGCTTAAGTGCGTATAGATTTTGCTTTGGTACGACGTGGTGTTGAAGAACAAATTTCTTGTAGAAAGTAGTGTAAGCACATGGAATGTAGAAATATGGGATTGCAAAACACAAGAGTGTGAGAAGAATTGAATGTAGGAATGTAGATTTTACGACTACAGAATGTTGGAATGTAGAATTTAGGAATTTAAGACCTGCGAGACAGAGACAGAGAGGGTTAAGGCAGAGTTCTGAAAATCAAGTAGCCTATTTTTGATCTGCCTGAATGTAGAATGTTCAGACTGTAAATAGGGAATGAGAGAATGCAAATTGGAGTCATAAGGCTGTTTCTACAGCTCTAGAATGTAGCAGTGCAGAGTGTAAAAATGTACTTTGTTTGAATGTATTGAGCTCTTGCTATAAATCTTAGCATACAGACAGGAGCTAAATTATGACCTGAGCGTTTACATTCCTGAGTCTAGAAGATATGCATAACATATGCATGAGGTTAGTATAGCCTTCGGATAGTAATATCCAGCCACTGTGCTTAATCTTGACTTAGGTCCAAACAACACGAAATGTTTGGAGCAATAAACTTACAAATTTTGTCTTGTTAAGAAAGAGCTGAAGGAATATGTGGGCCAGCAGTAGCCAGACCAATATTCTGTGAAAGATCTGAAAAGCACACTTCTTTTGTCAGAAGCAGGAACTGGAATGAAATGACTGCATGAAAAATCACAACTTTCTGAACATTAACTTTTCCCCCCTCTGGATTTCTTGGCTGTTTTTTCTTCCTATTAGACTAGACAAACAGAGAAACTCTTGATATTAAACAGAGGCGGGAAGAAGCCTTTGAAGTTGCGATGGCATCCACGTTTTTGTGTTTGTGTGTGTGTGTCTGGTGACGCCCACTCTGCCACATACTTGTCTCCTTTGCTGCGGGCTATGCCAATGAGCTTCTCGATGCCGCCCGCGTCGCGCAGTGCCTTGGCGTTCTCCATGTTCTTTGTGATGACTTCATGCAGCGCGCAGCAGATGGCTGTGACCGTGTCGTCCGACATGGTTTTGCTCCCGCTGCTATTGGCAGTGCCCCCTCCTCCACTGCTGCCACCACTGCCCCCACTGCCACCACCACCCCCACCACCACTGCTGGAGCTGTTGCTGGTACTACCTGGTAAGCGATGGACCAGGTCCCGCATGGCATACTTGCCTAAAAGGGTCAAGAGAAAGGATATAAATATTAGCATAAAAATATTGCTATATCCATATTACCTACTTCTGCTACTATTACTACTACTACTACTACTACTACTACTACTAGAATGAAAACTGTTTTAGACTATGGTACTTTCTACTTGCTCTGGCACCACTGCTAAGGTTAAAAGTCCTGTCACAATATTTAACAAAGTATTTGCAGTGTTGCTTAGTTTAAAGCAGGTTGAATTCACTCTGAGGATGGTGAAAACTGGAGGTGTTAGACAAGCGATAATTACTGTCAAAGACAAGGTCACTATGCTAAGGTCATTATGGTATTTAGTTAGTAGTTCAAGACAAACTCAGGGTTGTGGTCATATTGGTCCGTCCAATGCTGAGCTAAAAGGCAAGGACACGTCGTTGACCATGTGATGGTTATTTAATTCAGTCTGGGATGATCAGCCTTGCTTCATTCTGTCTGCACCAGTTCATAGAGGTACAATTCAGGAGCAAGATATTCTATGAGAGTGTTTCCACAGCTGGGGAAGGGAAATTGATGGCACACATCAAAGATCTAATAGCACTATTATCATAGGTTAAATCCCAGGGAACACATTTATGTAATGTAATTAAAATGCATGTCTGCACTGGAGGTTGCTTTGAATGAATGCTTAAGCTAGGTAAATAGATGTTGAGGTGGAGCTGTTACAGCTTGGTTCTATTCAGGAGAAGCTGGTACCTTATCTGACACCAATGTTAATGTATGATAACATAAGAGTAAAAAGCATAACAGCATTATATCTCTTGGTTTGGAGGACACTTCACAAATGACACTTTTCCAATTAATGTGGTGGCACTCCTGTGGGTTGCTTTGTGCTACTTGAAGAGCGCTATCTCCTTAATTCAACACTTGTGTGTATGTGTGTGTGTGACTGTGCATATGCCTTAATGCATGTTTTTTGAACGAGTCAACATTGAGTACATGCTAAAACTCTTGTGCAAATGTCTTTCTCTGTTTCCCTTGCTTCTCTATAGAGTGGCATTGTACACAACTCAATGAGGCTGACTCATGTGGTATTTGCCGAGGAAGAAGACAAAGAGAGGAAAAGAAAGAAAGTTGACATTAAACTGAAGCGCTGAAAGGCTGCAATTAAAATTACTTGGCACAGCTGCGCCTCCTGATGACAACAGTCAATATTTCCATGAGAAAGCCATGACTGACTGTATCCTCTCTAGAAATTTCTGACACGCACCCCCTCCACAATGAAATTATGGTACATTTAAATTGTATATTCTCCATATAATCAGAAATGAGTAATTGCGTCATAACTAAACAGAGCACAGGTATGGTTACAAAGTACATTTAAGAGTTTCATTTAGTCTACAGCACTATTAGCCACAGACAGCTAGCATGGCAACGAGTTAACTGCTTCTGTGTTCATGACATCTGACTTTCTTTGAGTTCCCACATCACTGAGCTTGAGCACAGTTAATCCTGGCACTTTGACGCAGCAGTCAGTGTTTTATTGCCCTGTGTGAGAGGTTCTATCACTACAGTGAGGTTGTATTCCACTGGCAAATTCACAAGCTCACTTTCATTGGCAGTAGAGCCACCGAAACTACTTGTGGGCTTTGAGTGCTGCAAATATAACAACTCGCACTCTCTACTTAAGCCTAAAACTCTATGCATACTACTGAGCCCATCATTCCCATGTTCAAGCTCATTCAATCTGTGTTACAGGCCTGTAGCCTAGCCTACTCATCATTTAACCATAGATAACGCTAGCTGTAGGGAAGGTAATGTTTGAAAGGTGATTTCTTTTGTTAAGGTCACTGGTCAATAAAGTTATGTATACTATTAATGATAGTGAAGTGTGTCTGCTTCATAGACCCAATTGAAACACTTCAATCAGGCTAAAGAAAACTGAAAGCTAACATTTAATTGAAATTGCCCTGCAAGAATAACTGCAACAGCAACATTATGTCAGCAATTTGGCCACTCGAACATCTTTTTGGAATTGTGAAAGAGCCATATACCTGCCCGTCACATGTATGAGCTCATCATGGGCTAAAATATGAGAGATATCAATATACAATGGAAGAGTGAGGAAAAGTTAAAAACGACACTGACAGTACTTGTGTTACAGTATATCAACACCATGAAGTACAGTCTTACAAACTGTGTAACAAAGTGTAACGTCATGAACATTTGTTGACCACAATGTAATTTTATGCATTTACAATTTCTAGCAGCAAATGTTACATATGATGTAAACAAGCATTTCTTGCCAACATGCCTTCCACAATTTATTTTGCACTTTGTGACCTGCACTTTAAGTCATAGGGTGTTGACACTGTAACAAGAGCAACTGTAATATAAAATGTTACCATAAATAAATGAATAATTAAATTAAAAATCTAAAGATCTCCATGATATCAGTGACTTGCTTGTTAGTTGACATGGGATTAAGACCTAACAGACCTTGGGCATTTGTATGACAAATTGGGTATCTAGCAGGGCTGACTCCAGAGGAAACATATGGACGCTCAATACACTCCACAAGCAGCACAAAGCCTCTGTCTGACTACAGAGGAGTCCTACAGTATGTGTGTGTGTGTGTGTGTGTGTGTGTGTGTGTGTGTGTGTGTGTGCTTTAGCTTTTCACTAAGGCAGAGCCCTGTGTGCTGCTAGCTCCCAGCGTTAATGAATGGAGCTTCAGAGTCTGGTGCACAGCAGAGCAGGGAAGGGGAGAAGGGAGGTGATTTAGTCTCTGTTGTCTCCCCGGTGCAGCCATTGATCTTTCACTTTATTGTCCCCGGAGAATGAAAGTAAACAATCACTGTAATGATTTTTGTTTTGTTTTGAGGATCAGCGTGGGCACTAGGAGAATGGCACAACAAGAAGAGGGGGAAACAGAAATGTGTTGCTGCTCTTAGTTTTCTGTTTCATTTCTCTCTGTTTCTAGACATACAATACATGGTACACAAGAGGTAGAAAACAATAAGTAGCAGTAAATTTGTAACAAGCTCACATTAATATCTTATGCTTATTGCCTGCAGAGGGGTAACTACTCCAAACAATTTACCAACGTCACCGGCTACACCCAATCTTTCTCCGTACCTGTGCCTGTCTGAACACAAAGATGCCAAACAAGTGAGCAAGTGGCAGGTTTTCGAAAGGGAAGAATATGAAGATGGAACGGAATACAAAAAAAGGGCAAGTTTCTCATCAGTGTGCTCAAAGTTAATTGGTGTGTGCTTATCTTGTTCCCACAGGCTAAGGAGCCTCTCTCGCCTGAAAGGACAATATGAAGCCTCCGAGCCGATGGGACGTGAACCATGCAAGAGAGAAGTTCTGGTGGGAAACTGTAGATGGGTTTGAAAGGCGGAGAGAACTGCTCCGATGGATCAGAGAGAAGACTCCCATTCTCATTAATATGCTTGATTCACATGTGTGAGAGCAGGACCACTTTCTAAACATAACATTTCTGTTTGTTTATGAATATGCCTCATTTCAATAAAATAACCTCACAGATGATTCTAAATATGTTTATTAGAATACTTCCATACATCGTGTAGCCACTGATCCTTTGTTTCATCAGAGGTCCACAAAGATATATTATGTCTCCTACCTGACCCTGCCAAGGATTGTAGAAAATGCTACATACATTTATACTTAGCTTTTGCTTGTCCTTAAGGAAAATTCCTTCTCACACACACTTCTCTATGTTGTGAGAAACACAAACATCTAATTTAGAATATTAATATACTCACTATATGTAACAATGTAGTTAAGGTTTATTCCACTTCTCTAGCCAGTCTCCATGACTGATTAAACCGAAACACAATATGCACTGATGTTAATCCCACTCGCACATAGTATATTATAATTGTGTATGTGTGTGTTTTATCTTGTAATGCCTTTATTAGCAGACCATGGGTTGTTGTTTGTCTAAATGGTTTGTGTTCATTGTTGCGCATTTTTAAGTGTGAGATAAGCAAATACAAGTCTTAATGCCACACTGCCAGTGATTGATTGTGCACTCTCACACACCAAAGAGGACACTTGAATATACAAGGAAATAATTATGTGGTGATTTGAAATGATGATAATTAAATCTGCCCAAAGTGCACTCTAATTGTTTATTTATGAAACATTCGTAGATGTGCTAGCCAGGAACTAATTGTTAATTTTTTATTACATTCCAGTTCAACTACTTGTGTTTTTTTCTTTTTTTACACATTTCCAGGGGGCAATCAGAAAAAAATGTATAGGAGCGTTTGGCCTCCACAGTCTACTTCCCTCTCCTCATCACCACCGTACATGGAGTGTGGAGCTTGCTCTTCTGTGTAGGACCTGATGTCTCCATCAAACGTCTGTGTTATTCTGGCATCTGTCTGACACTTTGGCCACCCCTGCCTGTGTGAAGTGTCTCATCTTAAGGCTCTCAGAGCGCACAAGAGTTCCGGACTAATCAGAGACTTGTGGAGAGCCAATGCTTACGTCCAATGCGAGTCTGTTCTTTCACGATCACTCCAAAACAGGCAATCAGACTAAGCTGACCATTTAGGTCATCATTTAGGTCACCATCATCATCATCATCATAATCATCATCAACTGCAGTAGCAGCAGCCTGACAAGAGCCAGGTCTGACCATATTAAAATGCTCAGAGGAGCATGATGTTGCAATTCTGAGTGCACCTCTGCTGTCTGCTTTGAGTGTTAGTGGCAGCTGCTGCTTTTTTCACCTTGTGCACACAGCTTTGGTTTTGTACACTCCTGATAACCAGGTTAGCGAGAGAGGACACAGCATACAACACGGCACCATAAAAACAAAACAATAGCCCATAGTGCTGATGGCATTACTGAGTCAACTGCATGAATGTGAGGCATAAGGGAGACAAAGAGAGAGAGAGAGAGACAGAGAGAGAGAGAGAGATAGAGGGGGAGAGAGACTGGAAAGAAATTCTGTACATAATTACATTCAAACTCTTCATACAGGATAAAATGGGTCCAAATAAATTGGGTGCATTAATATTTTCCACGGCGAGTTCAAAGAGAGTATGTGAAAGTGTGTAAAAAGCAAAGGGCCTGGAAAGCCTTGACCGATTTAGACACGCCACTCAGCAAGAACCAGCCCCCGGGTCCGACTGCTCGGCCTGGCTTAACAGCACAGGCAGATTCAAATGGTCACCGCAGATATGAACACTTCAGTCAGCCTCCACACAAACAGCAATGTGAACACTGACACTGCTTTCTGTGGAGCGCAACAGCAAAAACAGAGCACAGTTAGCATCTTCAAGCTAACTCAAAACACAAGATACAGTTAAAATTAGAAACTGCATGTGGCAGTCTGTGTGATCGGCATTGACAATCCCAAATTTCAGTGAAGGGGTGTTAACAAAGTTGGTCAACAAGCAGTGTCTCAGGATCTTGAACATCATACTAAATTAACCAAACGATTTTGCCAATCATTCCATTAGATGTGTATGATACCCACTTGTTGCACTACTTCTCTTGATTGTCAACTGTCTTGTCCAATGAAATGATCGGTTCTACGGGGTCAGTTTCTGTGTGTCCTCCCTCTTGTATTTATCAAAACTCTATATCCTGCTCCACTCAGTGCTGAAGTCCATGATGTAGAACAATGAGTGACTAAGTCCAACTGAAGGCCCAACTGAAGGTGACTGACCCTTTGGCGACTCATAGCTTCTATTCGATAGCAAACCCCAGCAGGGCTCGTGGCAAAGACAATGACGTAATGCAAGCCTCAGATAGTGAGATATGGAGGCAGTCTGAAGATAATTTTACCCCCAAGAGAAATGATATGTGACCACTGGGCAGCCCACTCTCTCCCAGCCTCCAGTTACCTTTAAATGTGCTTGATTTACCTACATAGGGCAGCCAATAGGACAAGAGATTTCTTTTCTTTTTTGTACAATAATTTCCTATGGTGTGTAGGCACAGCAACAGGTAAAGCCCTCCTTGGAATTATAAGATTGAGATTGAGACAACCATCACAACAATTCCCGATCATCTGTCTGTTCTGCCATCTATGATAGTGCTATTGACCTGGATTTATTTTAGATAGCAGACTTAAACCATTAAAAGATTTCTGTCCAGAAACACACAACACTTACACACACACACACACACACACACACACCAAACACACAAAACACACACACACACACACACACACACACACACACACACACAGTAGGTCATTGAAACATCAACTTTCCGGATAGCAGCGACCAGTACTTTACACTTCAAACACTTAGCCCAAATCCAAGCAGCTTAGCTGCTCCGTCTCCCAAGCGTTTTCTGCTGCTTCTACACGGCCAATTTAGCAGCTCTCATGCCCTGCCTCTCACAGCAGCACCAGCTGAAGTTTTCTGTGGAGAAACAGATAAGTACCACTTCTTCACCAACCCTTATGGACAGTGAGTTTGTAGTAGCTTCAAAGTTGACAAGAAAGAAGGAGAAAAAAAAGTGGTTTTAGTAGTTCTCTAATAACAGTTAATGTGTCTCCATGGTAACTGGTTCACAGTATGAGGCACTCACAGTAAGAGTGTTCCTGAGTCATCTTGCCCTGAGCAACTGAGGCGCTGGGCAGTGATGCACCTCGCCCACCAGGGGCGCTCTTGTGCAGTCCTACCTCCTTGTGCAGGCCAGTCAGTGTGGTGAACCCCCAAATTAATCAGTTCCTGAGAGTTCCCCCCGGCCATCCCCTGATACACCACTAAAAGTGGATATTATCACTGCACAGCCTGAAACCCTCCCATCTGACTCTGGACAAAAACACACACTTTAATGACAGGGAGCTCGAATTAAAAGCTTCTGCAATGACAGATGATAAGGTAGGACCTTGCGATTTCATCAGGCAAACTGCATTAGACTATACTACTGGTCTCTACTATAAATGACTTTGGCACAGAAGAAAGACTGAGCCTAACAAAAATGCACTGTGCAGTACCAAATAAATGTATTAACTTATACACATAGTTCAAGTAACAATTCCAACCGAGTGCAACTAATATTTGACTACAAGAGACTCCAATTAGCTCTAGTTGTGCCTGACATTATTTAAAAGATGTAATTGATCAGAGCATGGCATCAGCATCTGCTGCTCTTTTCCTGACAGCGTGGTGCTGAAGGAGGCCTCACATGAGGCTGGGTCTGGCGCTGGTCTGGGCAGACAGTTGTCTGTTGGAGATAAACACCAGCCTGGAGAGGCTGCTCGGGGAGAGGCCCACTTATATACATGACGACAGCAGATGTAGGGGCCACACGGCGACCCAAGGGAGCCAAGGACTTCTGGGTGCTGCTGTCAGCCAATGAGAGCCCCGACGAGGACTCAAAGGGGAACATGCTCTCCAGTGTAAATGATGCCGCATGTGAAACACACACACACACACACACACACACACATACACACAAACACTCATCCTCTTTACAAGATCTGAAATCTTTACAGGTATTTGCTGAAGTACTGTCCACGCGTCTACTCAAAACCTAGCCAAATATAAGAGGCTTTCTTGCAAATGCTATGGTGTGAATAACAGTTGTTGCTGTGAGTCATGTTTACATACTACGCTATATACACAACTCATCCTGGTAATGCAGGAGGGCAGTGAGGAGAGGGTGGTGGGGACAGTTAGAGGGAAACAAACACCAACATGATGAATTCACCATGACTCACTGGAGTAAAGAGAAAACGGCTTCTATTATGTTGACCCAGTCCAGTTCATTGGAACAGAGCTTGACGTCATTAGAAAATGGAGCATGATTGCCTCGTCTTGCCCGGAATCATTGCTAGCAATTTGTATGATTAAGCACATACATTGTTATTTTGGAATAGACGCGATTGAGAAGACCTTATATGATTATTTAGTATATTAAAACAATAATAAAGATCTATAATAGCATTTTGCAGTACACATATGGTATAAAAAAGTTTTTTAATTTGTGAAAGCTAAATCTAAATCTGTTTTGTTCATAATGAAGATCAGTATTATTGTGACAGATATTAGCGGCCATTAGCCACATATAGCAGAGAGGAAAGGAACAAAGCCACTGCTGAACACTCCCAAGAATCTCCATCACAGGTTGTCTCTCTCTCTCTTTCTCTCCCTGACTCCACACTCTCCTGGGTCTGATTTTAAACAGCAGTCAATACTCCTCATGACAAACCCCACAACTCTCCCTTCATTCCATTTCCAAAGACTCATCTCTGTCTCACATGCAAACAAACAACCATATTACATTTTTATTCTTGTCTACCAATGTTTGCCTGCAGTCATTTTAATAAAACTGCCTCGCCTGTCACTGCTAAACTACATTACTATATACAAAGGCAGGGATTTTCATTAAAATGAAAAGGATAAACAATGTGTGTATATGTGTTATGATCCCTGTAGCTGTCCTGAGGAAAAACAGTGTGCAAGTCTCCATGGAGGTGATGGTAGGAAGAGTGGAGAGAGTGCAGAGAAAAGAGGGAAGAGGAGGAAAAGTGTGGAAGAAAAGAGAGAGAAGGAGAAAAAAACTCTCATTAGCCTACAGTGATTTACTATGGTAGATAGTTCACGTCAGACGCAAATCTGGAGTAAACTGCAGTGGGTAATTAGCTAAGCAGAACGAGACTAGAGAGACAGAGAGAGAGAACTCCAAACCATCCAAGTCTGGCAGAAACAGATCCTAAAGGCTCAGAAAACTAACCGCCTGAGAGGAGAGGAGGAGAGAGGAGAGGAGAGGAGAGGAGAGAAGAGGAGAGGAGAGGAGAGAGCTGTTGCCATGGAAACCAAGCAGCACACCACGCAACCAAGTTTATTAGAGCAAGATCAATAGTCTGTTGCTGGTGGTGTGACGGTTGGGGGGATTGGGGGGGTGGTTGTTGTTAGAGGCAGAATTTCAAACAGGGAGTTCAAACCCTTTTTAAAAACTAGGCTGAAATGAGGTGTAATTACATGAAAGGTTTTGAGGATGCAACCGTCTCATAGACCTGCTGACTGCGCACAAGGGCAACATTGCCCATCAGGATCTGGCCACTTAGTAAAATTGTCACCAAGCCCATCACATCTGGTCTGGCTACGTTTGATTCCCACTTGAAGGGCAGTTATGGCTCAAATAATCCCTGCTTTGTCTGTCACAGTGTAGAATGGAACATTAGCCAGCCAACTCTATCCACCTCTCTCTCTCTCTCTCTCTCTCTCTTTCTCTTTCCCTCTCCCACTCTCTGTCTGGCTACAGGGGGCTGGCAGGCCTCCCACTACTACTCTGCAGCTCTCAGACTATTTTTATCTTATAATTAAATAAATTAGTGACAATTAATTGTAATTTACACCCTTCAGCGCCTTGGAATACTCAGATAAAGCTACAAAGATGTCATTACTGAAGTTGGAGGTTGCCACTGATCAAGCCCAGACCAGCTACATAGCCATTAATACACTAAAAAGTGTGTGTATGTGTTTGTCTATTTGTGTGTGTGTGTGTGTGTGTGTGTGTGTTTGGGGGGTGAGGAGGAGGTATTTCATGAACTCTTATTTCACAATGCCTTTGCCACATTACATTCAAATCAGCATAGGAGCCAAACAAGGGGGTGAGGGGTATGGGGTGGGAGACTTCCCAGCATGCCTCAGTGCATCGTGACAAACGCTTCAAAGTAGTCTTTAATCTTTCACAGATGCTTGATGCTCCCAGCTCGAGCTTGCCTCACAGTTTTGAGGACATACAGCTCATTTAAAACCATACGTTGAAATCGCAGTGTGTTAACGAACATGCATGCCAACCTACGCTACGGCATGATTCACTGAGATTGTCGAAAGAAAAGAAAATAATCTTAAGATGCGTAATTACGGTATGCATGACAAACATCACAATGGAAACCAAAAATGTAGCAGAGATGTTTTGTCTGTTTCCTATTCAGTGTGATGGCGTACCATGAAGCAGAAGGGGAAACATGACTCATGTGCAGAGAGGGAGGCAGAACGGATGCTATAGGATGAGTTTTACCGCTGGAAGCCAGACAACAGGGCTCTGCTTTGAACCATCTGAGTTGCTCTGGATTCACAGAGATGAAATAAAAACTGAGAGAGAGAGAGAGAGAGAGAAAGGAAAGAGAGGAAAAATAGGCACGTACCAATTAATTCTTTATTTCTCACATCTAAGGCCATGTTTCTTAAAGCTGTAGCCACTGCACACACCACCCGGTCATTGTCTATCCGCAGAAGCTCCACTAAGATGGGGAGACCCTTCTCCTTCCTCACCGCTGCCCGGATATACACCGACCACTGCAGAGACAAACACAACACACACACACATTCCCAATGTTACCAACAATATTATAAGCACATCAGCATAGTCCCATCAAGCAGATAGATCTATCCTTAGTGACTTTGTAGGTTCAGTCATCAACAACAAGGGGAACACCAGGAGTGTAAAACACTCCTTGTAAAACAAGCCTTGACTGATCAGTAGCATTAAAAGCACCTGAATGTGTGTGTATGGACTATTTATCAGAACCTATAGAAGGGGAATAGCCATAGGCAAACTACACTGTTTACTTTTCAAGTATAAAAAAAAACAAAGATTAAAGACTAAAAGATTAAAAACAAGGAATAGTGCTCCCTAACTTGTGCGTAATTTAGTGCATACCATCTACATATTTTCCCAGGTGGATTGTAAAAATAGCCACATAGTTCTTTAAAGCATTAAAAAAGAAGCATGCAGTAATTCTTGTTTTTTTTTTTAAATGTATATGCAATGTTGGCCCAAAAATGTCTTTACAGACTGCTATGGATGAAGACCCTGTTTGTTTACCATTAACCAACAAAGGCCCACATTTCATAAGGGTTTATTTTCCCTAGGGAGCTGAACCAATAGCTTTGGAGTGGGCTAACTCCATGTGGGAACAGCTGCTGGAGAAAACGGAGGAATTATTACACAAGTGGCACCAGCCACTATACATTCATTACGCCACCCCTTCCTCTCGCTCGCCAGTGTGGGCCATTTAAAACATCAGCTCTGTCTCGGCTTGTAATTGGACTGCCTGACTGATGTGATGGTCTGTGTTTTGATTGAGAGCTGGGCTTGCTGTAATGAGAGGCCACTGGAGCACTGGGGCCAGTATGGGGTAGGGGTGTGGGAGAGGCTGGGGGTGGGTGGACTTGCCTGCATCAGGGAGAGGTCGTCATGGAGAGCCGACAGAGTGTAGCGGCTGAGTGGGATGTGAGGGGAACCTCACCCTCACCAACAACTCTAGATTTTCCATGTCCCCTATATGTGTTATTATCCTGCTTCTCTCTCTCTCTCTCTCTCTCTGTGGTGTGTGTATGAGAGAGAGTGTGGGAAACAGAGAAAGAGAAAAAGAGAGAAAACCTATAACTATCAGTAGAGTAGATAGCATGAGGGAAACCAAAGTATTTGGAAAACATTTTAACTTTTTGTTTTTAAGATTTGCTCTGATGACACTTTATATATACTTTAGATGCCCAGCTCTGCTTTAAAGAACTATCCTGACAGATGGTTCACATGCAAAATACAATTTGTCAAGTGTAACAGCTAGACGCTTAAACAGGATAATATGGGAAAGAAAAAGTCTCCAATGAAGGACAAAGGAATTAAATCATTCAAACGGAACCGTCGCTCACTGGCTTGAGGAGATCAATATCTGTAGGAACTTCTCCCAAATTAAGATGAAGAGAGAAAAAAAATCTAATCCCCACTCCTCTTGGACAAACTGTATGGGAATTTATAATCCTATTAAACTAAAGGACTCTGAAGGCACAAGGCACAGAGTGACTGGAGAGGCATTAACATGCAGCAAAATGGTGAGCCTGAGAAGGAACAAACATGGGAGCCAATTATAAGTGATGGGCAAGATGAGTACAGAAGATTGGAGGCACACAAACAAAGGGAGAGAGAGACAAAGACAAAGAGAGGGAGAAAGAAAAAAGGGAAAGAGAAAAAAAAAGAAGAGAAAGAAAGAAACAGAGAGAGAGAGAGATGCTGTGTAGACCTCATAAGGTAACCGCCTTAATCCCTTTTCTAACTCAATGTGGGGAGGAGGCCTCCCTCCTGGCACCAGACCACTGTCTGTTATGGGACTTTTAAAGCCATCCAATCCCAGCCTTTCAATCAGCAATCTCCAAAAGTCTGGCAGCTATTGATCTGGCAGGACTTCCGGGGATGGATTTCCAGTTAACTGATCCCTGTGAACAGGAGAGTTAAAGTACCTGCGAGATGAGGAACTTCTCCATGGCACTGGTTTAACAGTATGAGTGTGAACACCTGGTTCTGTGCATACACAGCTAGCTATGCCAGAGGAACTGCTTCTCTACTCCAACAGAGGAGATATCAAGCAGCAACTTGAGGAGGACTGGAGCTTAAAATGTGTCCTTCAACAGAAGGATTACCATCTGGTTTGAAGTTTAAAGCATGGTGCATATGGCTGCTTTTTAAAGAAAACACACATATGGATTATAGTGTTCACACACACACACACACACACACACACACACACACACACACACACACACACACACACACACACCACACACGAGTGCACACATACACAAGCACACACGCAAGTGTATATATATATATACACACACACACACACACACACAAATGCACACACATCCATCCTTCCTTTACCTTCCAGCTGCCTGCTGCCAGGTTCTGCAGTGCTCCTGCCGCCCCCTCCAGCGTGTCTGGGTTGGAGCACTCAGACAACAGGGTGAGGTAGGGCTTCACGATGGAGGGGTGCCACAGCATTTGGATCCCTTTGGGGGGGTCGGCTGTGTCCGGCAGAGGACCCACTCCATCCCACTACAGAACGAAGACGAGGTAGGGTGGAGTGGTGAGAGGATAGGAGGGAGAGAGAAGGAAAGGGATGAGACAAAGAGAGAGCAAGAGTGAAAAGGAGGAAGAGGGAAGAAGAGGGTGGAAACCCACATGAGAGAAGACAGGAAAGGTGAGGAAAGATAGAAGAAAAATGGAGAACAACAGAGGTTATCAAAGGGAGGGTGACATTTGTAGGACAATAGCACTTAGGCATTTGTCAGAGTCTGTCTGTCTGTCCAACTCTGTTTGTCTCGGAGTTTCTCCACTTTTCTCTGTCTTCCCGTCTCCTCCCTGTCACACATCTCAGATGGAGAGTAAGAGAGTAAGAGCAGATTGTTTGCTGGTTGAGCCCACGCCTCCACACTCCTGCAACACCGCACTCTCTGACGGCAATTACCCTCAGCCATGGCAGCCTGCCACTGAGCCAAGTCCCTACACATTTCCAAGTCTGTCTCTCTTTCGTTCTCTCTTTCTCTCTCTCTCTCTCTCTCTCACACACACACACACACACACAAAAGACACACACAAACACACACTTACAAAAAGTTGAAACCTGTTGTGGAACCCCATATTTCTCTAAATGAATACCCACGCATACACACACACTCCTTAAAGGAAAAATCCAGAGTCAATCAGCCCATTTCCATGTTCTTTCAGGCTGCCGAGTGCTGTTGATAGGTATAAGAATGATGGCATCTGGTACAACATAGACAGAATTTACGAACTGGCAACTAATGCTAACTGATGGGGGCACGAGAAGACAAAGCTTCCTTGCCCTCATAAGGGCGGGCAGCCGTTTCACTATATGGTCTATGGTATATGTTGTACCAAATTCTGTCGCTCTCATATCTACCAACAGCACTCTGCAAAGTGAAACCACAGGGCTATGGGTTCATTTACTCTAATAATAATCCCTTCAAAGCTACCGCTGAACTCACCGCCAGACAATTTGAAATGTCTATTCAAAAGAAAACAGATCAAAATAAACAAATAAACAAACAAATGAAAACACAAAAGAACAAAACTAAACACTGCAGCTGCTCAGGTTTCTTGCACACAGGCCGCAGGACCTCATCTGAATTTATTTGCATTGTAACCTAAAGAAAATCAGTGTTTCTGCATTAAGCAGATGCCCGAGGCCCAGTGCGACTACACCGCTCAGATGAGTGTTTTTGAGAGGGCACGCGGGGCTGCCTCACACTGACCTACTTTTAGCAGGAGTAGCAGCAGCAGCAACAACTCACAGAATACCTCTGCTGGGCTGTGCTCTTCTCTTTGCTCTATTCGCACAGGAGCGGAGGCACGCCCGCCTGCAGCCTCCCTCAATTATTAAGCAGCTTGTGTACAACGCTCCCTTCACCGCTCTAAGGAGAGGTCGTGCTGTTCAATTAACTGCTGAAGGGGAAGAGGAACCCGCGAGGCTTCTCTTCCTGTCTTTCCAGACAGCGTGTGTGTGTGTGTGTGTTTGTGTGTATGTGTGTGTGTTGAGGGTTTGTGTTGGGGGTTTGGGTTGGGGTGGGGGTGTTTGAAGGCGGAGAGAACATTCAGAGAAGGGTACTTAAGATTCTGTTGCTGAGACAATGAGAAAACCTTCCACTCTTTTGGTGAGGAAAAAGTCCCACACCAGCAAAGACACACCTTACATTCTTTTTGTGCCAGTAAAATCTTGTTTTTATTCATGGAAACTGCTACTTGTAGGAGGATGCTGCAGTTCATGTTGATTTTCATGTGTGACACCAAAGGGCATTTGCAGTGAAAAGAATTTTTGCAGCACAGAGTAGCAAAATGACACTAATACAATCACTAATTATTAAACTTAAAGGGAAACTAGACAAGATTTTAAGCTGATTTCATTCACCAGCTTCATAAGTCATACGTTGATGGTAAAATTACTCATTACAAGGGGAATGAAGGCCTAGTTTTAGTTAGGAAAAATGACACCTCTTAGGATAAGGTAAAACTCCACTGCTATGGTGTCATGAACGAGCCTGCTTGCATTCACATTCGTGATTGGTTGATGAGTGATAGGTTTGTGCATGTAGGCATGTGCTTTGCTATGAGGCTGTGCTGCTGCTAGAGAGAGCAGCGACGGACATCACAGGCAACAAATGAAACACACAGTGGATTGACCAAGTATCTAAGCATCGGTTTCTTTATGCATTTATGATTACACTTTCACATAGATAAAGAAGCAGACTAGTTGATTTGAATAAAGTGCATATATACTTCGACAAGTTTTGGTGGTGTAACTGCATTCCTTTCAAGCTTTATATTTATTCCCTGATGACAGATACCTCCAATACATGATTCAGCATTTATATTTCAAAAGATTACGGACAAACTGCTGCCTTTGGGTCTTTTATCATTTGGTCTTAGTGAGTTAGGAGTCCTCTGGGCTACTTCTAAGCTGTCCCAGACTTAGGTGCTACTTTTAGCGCTAAATTTCTTTGTGAATTACTCTTTGTCAAAAAAAAAAAAAAAAGAGGAGTCCTAAAGTTACGACTGACATGCCCATTATTATTAGGAGTTTCTCATAAATTTGCCTGTTATGATCTACTTTTAACCTTATAATTTTTGGTGAATATGGGCCCAGATTTGCCTGGAGTCCCATTAATGACTGATAGATAGATCCTTTATTATCCTGATGAAAATGAAGGGAGAAGAGACAATGACACCAGAGGCATAGATCACATAGACACAGAGCTAAAAGAATTGCGCCTGGAAGTTGGAAAACAGACATTAACACAAATTCACACTGAGATATCTTTCCTCCCACTGAACATATAGCATGGATTCATAACAAAAAATAATATACCTCTACATGAAACTCAACAGCTGAACTTGTATTGCATATAAAACACCTCAGTTCAATGAGTCCTGACCTGCATATGGGACATGAAAGAATGAAAGAAGTTGTAAACACATTTTCCGCTATTTACAGTGATGAAGGCAGCATTTGGGAACAGAAATACCACTCTATTCAAGCACTGAATAGTATGCAATCCTGCCCAAGGCTACTCTTAATGCATCACATTTACCAGATTTTGCCAATGCAAAATGCTTGTAAACTCAGAGATATATTCACTAACACAGGAACATCTAGCGCAGTCTGTGTGGCAGAAATCAACGTTTTCATGTCTAAGTGGAAAACTAGATGGCAAAGGGTACAGCATCAGCATTTGTGACAGTGAGAGAATATCTATGATATCTATCTATCTATCTATCTATTTATCTCTCTCTCTCTCTATATATATATATATAGATAAAGATCTATCTATCTATTTATCTCTCTCTCTCTCTCTCTTTATATATATATATATATATATATATATATATATATATATATATATATATATGGGGTGTTGTATGTGGGGGAATGTCAGAGGCCGATAGTTCGAGACCATGTGGTTACCTAAACCACTGTCAGTCTATACAGTGCTAAACCTTTCAACACTCTGCTCTGTGATAATCATTCAACAGGCTACATTAATTCCTGCATGTCAAAGCCCAGGCGTCCTTCTTCGTGGGGTCTCATTTGATTATTTCAGGACAAAAGAGGGGCAATGGTCCCAAAGATGATATTTAAACAAAAAAGCACCTCGACCTGGACCAGAGTGGCGCAGGATGACAGACTGATGTCTTTCAACATTGACTGACTTGATTATGTCTAACAAGTAGCCATGTTGAGGCTCCCCGGCTGGGGCCACATCTAACTGCATGCTGGAGCATACTGTGATAATTAATGAATGTGCCGGGTGATCTGGCTTTGAGGACGCCCTCCCCCCAGCAGAACACCAAAAGAATGGACGGGGAAATTGACAAATCCCTGTTCTGTGTTCAATAAAACAAACTCCCAGACTCCCATATATCTTTTCCAAAGGCAGGGCTCCATCTTTGATCTAATATTACCATTCAGAAATCCTAAAGCCTTCAACATCACGTTCCTTTGAGGATCTGCTGAAAGACAACACACCAGAGGTCCTCGCATCCAATCCCCCCATCACGTATTTCTCACCCTTATGTGGGTCACGGGCAAACACTCGTTACCATCTTGCAGCGAATAAGCCCATAACTACACTAAAACCGACTTACATTTATGCTTCTTTTCTATGGGCTTCCTTCCCTTCTCCCAGAAGCAGTAAAGCAGCTCGGGCTGACATGTTATTACCTCCTCTGTCTTTGCATGACTCTTGAGGGCGTTTTTATGGCAGACAGTAACTAGCGGATAGCTACGAGCGGCTAAGCTCCTAAAAGAGAGATAAAAAGGGGGAGGTCTGTGACTTGCTGACTTGACACATAAAAGAGATTAAAAGTCCTAATAGAAAGGTGTATGGAGCACAGGCAACAGGTGTAGCAATCAGTGTCATTTATATGTATGAAGATGAATGCTGAATGTGTGCTAGGGCTGAGTGGGTATCATGTGCCGTCTACACCAGCGCACGTCTGACCTTGAGATTATGTCTCCGATCCTGGCAATGTCCTCCCCCCCCCCGCCCCAAGTACAGCATCCATGCAACTGACCAGACATTTATCACCCATTCCCATGCACCTTGGTGCCTTTTTATTCAGACATCTTACAACTTGGGCAGTCTAAACTTCCTTTCAATGGCTCAATTCCTGCATGAGAAAAGGTAATCAGGCAGGTAAGTGGTCAAATTGTCAGCAGAGGCCAAGAACTCTCTGCCTGTTCAGAATAGTGAATAAATGTCTCTGCTGATTACAGGCGAACTGCTGCCAGGCTGTCAATATAAACACCATGCAGATCCACCAGACCACCAGACCCCAAGCCAGGCTTCTAATGCCCTCTCAGACACCCCCATCCCAAATCCTGCAAGATTAGGAGTTCTCTTGGTTTTGTCCCCATCCACCCCTCTGACTCCCCTGCCCTTCACCGCCCAGAATGCCCCCCTCACCTGATCCTGGGGCTTCTTTTTCTTCTTCTTCTTGCCCCAGCAGCCTGAGCTCTCGCCGTCCTTGCCGTTGCCGTCGCCGCAGAGCAGGCCGTCAAGCTCGTCAGTGCCAATCTGCTGTCCCTGAGAGGTTTCTGCAGCCAGTCGGTACGAGAGGTTCCTCAAGATGCACACGCAGTTCTCTATGGTCTGGAGGAGACAGTTTGGGGGGTGGGGGTGGGGGGATATCGAGTGAGAGAAACAGACATATACATGAGAGAGAACACGCATCACAGAGAATAAAAGGAGAAAGGGATTCTTACGAAAAAAAAGAAAGAAAGAAAGAAAAAGTGTAAGTGAAAGAGATTAGGAGAGGGAATGGGGAGAGACAGAGGGAGAACGATTAAGAGGAGGGAGAGATAGGTGAAAGACAAGGTCTTGAAACAGATGTTTATTTAACCTAGTGCTGTCATTGCTGGGGAGGGGATGTCAAAAGGCCCAGTGCCCACAATGCCACCAGGGTTCCAGCTCTGCCCATTACCCAACCTGCAACATGGTGATTAAACACCAGGCGTAGGTCACCCTCACACACAGACACAGACACACACACAGACACAGACACACACACACACACACAAACACACAGACAGACACACACACACACACACACAGACACACACACACAGACACACACAGTCTCCTTGGAGATATGTGTTTTGACCATTGGTCATAGAGCCAAGTAAGGATCAAGGGGTGCCAACACTACACAAAGCTCATTAGCTCACGCATGCGCCCATCAAAGAGGACAAGGATGTGCTTCCACTGTGTAAACACTTTGCAATTAGCTTATCAGCTTCATTCCAAAAACAGAGGAGAGGCACAATGTGAGTTGCTATCAATTTGCTGCTTGTTCTTCAGCGTGTACATGTGCTGTTTTTTGTGTGTGTGCCTGTGTGTGTGTGTGTGTGTGTGTGTGTGATCGCACATTTGAATGAGATTAAAAGACATTTTCCCAAATGAGTCAGACTGACAGTGCCAAATCTATCGTATCACACCACATTTAGCAAGATATGAAGAAAATAAAAAAACGGCATCACAGGCTGGGAAGGGAAGAGAGGGGAAGAGAAGGAAGCCTCAGCACAAGCACGAAGCATAGATGCAGCAGAGCAAGATTCTGGCAAAGACAAAAAAACACCAGCCACACCATCTGAGAAAGGCAGCTTCACTTTTGACACAAAAAAGTACAGAAATAATATTTTTTTTCTTTATTTTCATTCTTGCTTCCCACCAAACAAAACTAATGACTGTAATCAAACAAGGAATGAGGTACTATGGGCTGGCATTTGAAATGTAATGAAACATATTGACTTACACCACCAGAAACATTTGCTGTGAAAAGCATGGCTGACCTCTGTTCCAAAATGCCATGAAATGATTCTGAGTCCACCATTGGGGATTCATCAGAAATTGACCAAATACAAATTATAAAATAAATATATTGAATTAATGTGATTCTGAGCTATATACCGGTAAACATCTTTTCCGGCAAAACTGAAGCCCCATTTCTAGGTCTTACATCACGTTATCAGTAAAATAGAGCACACTTATTACTTTGAAAACATGTCTGTCTTTAGCTATCGTCTGTTTTTGTCCTGTGTTTCTTAGGTTTACACCCATAACAAGGAAAAACTCAAAACATCCTCAAAAACAGTAGAAATGAGGATATTGTGGAATTGAAGACCCTGATATTGACATATTAAAATTTTGTTGTACACAAACATATATATATAATCCTGTAGTTACATAAATCTGATACATGACCCATGTAATAAAGCAAGTATGGGTGCAAATATCTCTCCATACATCAGGATGTTTAATATAAGGCCAGTGCTACTCAGGGTTTTAATGACAAAGCAATTTGACCCTCTTTTACGTTCCTTCTGTTACCCAATTAAAAGAAATCTCACTTTTGATTGACAGATCAAATCCAAGACACCTGAATGTCAGTATTCTTTATGTTCTGATTGGTTTATATCTCAGCCAGTGACAAGTCAAGACAAGTCAAGCCAATGAGACGTGTAAATAAGTCAAGTGTGTATTTAGACTGGACCAGACAGGAGAAGATGCACTTGACAGATGCTTGTGAAATTCACCGAGCCGACAAGATAGAGCTTTGAACACATCATGTCAAGCCCAACAACACAGACTGCACCCTGTATCTTTGCACTGATCAGACATCCACAGGTTCTCTGCCGCTGCAGCCTCAGTGCTGTCCTCAGAAAGGACTGGAGGCTCTGAGCAGATTAACTGAGTGCAGTTACAGCTGGCTGATGGAACCACATTTCCCGCAATTACCTCACCGCAGGCGGAATCGCCCAGGGAACCGTGTGGAAGAAATCATCTAGTACAGGGCTGAGAGAGGGATTCTAGTGATTAAAGCCTTCCCTCTCCCTCTTTCTCTCCCTCTCTCCTTCCCCCCTGAAGGCTTGAAGTAGTGCTGGCTGAGGGTTTATTAATGCGACGTGAAAGTTAAAAGCAAGAGTGGACTGGGGATGTTTGTGTCTGGCTGGCTGGCAGGTATAGTGCGCTGGGCGAGAGAGAAACGGTGCAAATGACCTCAGCCCAGCCAATCAAAACACCAAGCCGGCAAAATGTCTCCCATCTCATAGTGCTTCACCACTCTTTGCCTTCTCTCCGACCACAGGAGAAAGAAAATAATGAGGAATTTCATTTCAGACCCCTCCAGGGCATGAAGTGAAGCTGAGGCGATTTTAACGGCGTACTAATTCACAGGCTTCCGTCACCAGCATGAGGGAGAGAATTTGTAATTATTTTGACATTTCTTAACCGCGGGTGTCGCGTCGCCGACATCCTTTGTCACCGACTGCAAGATTAGTGGGGACCTACCTGTCATGACTGCTGTCTGAGTCACTGCTTACAAATATGACCAGAACGCCCTCTTGCAGACATAAAAACCTTAAGGGGCAAACTACTGCAAGCAGATTGTATGGCAGTAACTGTCAGCAGTCAACTGTGGACTGCTGGAGGTGACACTGCGGTAGTAACCACTTTAGACCAGAACAGATCCCAATTCTCCTGGCCCCTGTGATGGATGTTCAGGTATTGATGTCAAGATCACACCAGACTTGGGTTAATATCTGACATAACATCATTCACAAGTGTCAAACAACTCACTTTCCTCTCCTTCACAAGGTTCCTTATAAGAGAGCACTTTAAGAAACAAATGTCGGATCATTTAAAAACACAAACAAAGGCATTTCCATGTCCTGCTGAAAACTCTGTAAATACAAAGACATGTAGCCAATGTTGATGGCTTTTTCAATATGCTATGGTTCAGATAATTCATAATTCAGGTGAATATTTCCATAATGACCATGCATACACAGTACAAACGTATGTTTCAGGGCCGGTAATCCATGAAGGGATTGTGTGTGGTACTTGACCATATATTAAATGAGTTACTTTGTGAAGAATCACCATTTCAAAACAAGTCCCCACAATTTGTCAGGTAATAAGGTGTCGTATCATATTCGAATCATATTCAAAGTTTGGGTGGTGATATGATAAATTTATTCTTCCTACAAGCCATCCAGGATATGCACTATGGGGTGCTGAGTACTGCGTAGGAACACACCACCTAAATATAAGAAAACCTTTCAGAACATGACTACCGCACTGTTAAACAAACAAACACCAAGCAGTGTCAATAAGGGTGTGAGACGTTTGGAAGGTTTTGTGTGCCTTTTAGGTAGCTAGCTCAGCAGTTTCACACAGCAGTTTCTTTAATTGACTTCCCACCCCAAAACAGTTGTCCTCAGACTGCATAGTCAGAATGGTGGTGGGACACATTCAGTTGAAAACTAACTCTGGTCTAGATGGTGCCAGAAAGGAGAGGGCCCTCTTTGAGCTGACAGGTAGGAACTCTGCCCGATATGCTGGCACTGACATGTGTGTGAGTCAGTGAGTCGCTCTCTGTGTGCACAGCACCTGTTCGGTTCCAGAAAAAACACCCTCAGCAGTGGTGGCCTCAGCAGAGTCCGGTGGGTGGGCACTAAATGGGTCGGTGCTTCTGGGTCGGACGTGGCCCCAGGGACAAAAATGGGCCAGCTTTGTTGCCATCCACAAAGTCAGACACTCGATATTCATTAGCACAGAGCCAGCAGAGCCCCGCCGTGGTGGTCCAACGGGCAGGCAGGGAGATGGCGGGAGCTCAATTAAGATTAAAGGCTGCCATTTGTGAGGGGGGGACATGCAGTGGATCTGGCAACCTTGAGAATGCGACAGTGCAAAAAAAGAGCTGATTGTTTGTGGGTTTGTTTGTTTGTTTGCTATTGAACAAATAACCTTCCTCCAACACTCGCTTACTCTGTCTTTGTCTCCTGCCTCCTCGCTCACTCACAAACCTGCGCGCGCGCACACACACACACACACACACACAAACGCAGACACACACACACACACACACACACACACACACACACACATTCACACTCCCACTCACTCACCTTCACACATGTGCACACACAACAAATGGTTGAATCCGTTTTTGTTCAAGTGGCAAATGCACATGCCAGCTCCCAGGGGGACTGGAGAGATACGTGCACGTGTGTGTGTGTGTGTGTGTGTGTGTGTGTGTGTGTTTGTGTTTATGTGTGTGTGGGGACGGGGGGGGGGTCAGTGGGGTTAAGGTTGAGAGGATAGTGTAGAGGGGAGTAGGGTGGAGCAGGTGACAGGTGAGGACAGGAGAGGAGAAGAGGAGGAGGAGGAGGGGAGGAGAGGAGAGGAGCGAATTGTGGAGGAGAGCAGAATGGGGGAGAGGGAGAGGAGAGTGTGTGGGGAGGGGGTGTAGAGAGAGAGTAAGCACAGACAACTGGGATGAGAGGCGAGAGGGAGATCACTGGAGAGGAGGGAAGGTGGATGGCAGATGAGGAGAGAATGCACTAAACACAAGGGGAAGAGGGAGGTGTGACGAAATGGCAGGAGGAGGAGGAAGAGGAGGAGCAGGAGGAGGAATGCAGAGATGTCACGAGCCAGACCTTGCTGTCAATCTCGCTGCTGCCCAGAGAGGTCTGGATGACGAAGAGCAGTGCGTCCGTCAGGCCCTCACACTCACGCATCCGCCGACGCGCCTCTTCCCCTGCTGAGCTCACGTTTCTGCAAAGCGCACACACACACACACACACACACACACACACACACACACACACATACACACACACAAGTTAGTCTACACAAGACCAGCTTTCCACAATTGGCTGCTATGTTCCCTAATATCATCAGTACCACAAATCTCCTGGATGGACATGACTGTGTCAAGTGGTGTTTTCACAGTGATAGATTATTCATTGCCACAGAGGAAGCCTTTAATAGAGAGCTCCAGCTTCACATGTTGCCATGGACCCCCGGGTCCTCTATCATGTATGACTGATGGCTACAAATCCAGCTGAGAGCCTTTAGCGCTGTCTGCCTCTCACTCACACACACACACACATACACAGACACACACACACACACACACACAGTCTCTTTCTCCCATTGGAGATCTTACATACACCTCCCCTCTCCTCTCCTCTTTTCTCTGCTCTGCGCTCTGGTGCTCCTCTCCTCTCCCTCACTCCTTTTCCCTCTCATTCTCCTCTCCTCCCCTCTCCTTTCCTCTCTTTTGCTCTTCTCCTTTCCTCTCTCCTCCTCCTCCTCACCTCAGTCCATGACACTGAATTAGGTGTATGCGCTGTATTTCAAACATGCTTCTTGACAGTTCTTCAGTTATGAGCCTTAGAGCTGTCTTCACAGTTTAAAGACTGAGTGCAACCCCGTATGGATACTTTCATCTGGAGAAACAAAAGGGAATATGATATCCCCCCCACTTTAACTAAGAGAAAACTTTCCTCTTTCTTCTATTCTCTTTCAGGCAAGGCAAGGCAATTGTATTTGTATAATATGTTGCATATCCCAAGGCTATTTGATGTTCTTTACACAGACAGAAACAGAGGAGCGTAAACAGCAAAAGCTGTGGGGCAAGTTAAAAAATTATAAAACACATGATTTTAAAAATCAAATTAAAATAAAGTTGAAATGCATAATAAAGTTTTAGCAAAACTTTTGAGAGAGAGAGAGAGAGAGAGAAAAGTGTTAATTCTTTGGAGAGCACACACATGCACTACTACACCTGCATGACCTCCCAGGAGCAGTCACAACACACAAGATAATACAGAAGCCCTTGAATACCTACATAGAGACATAGAGACATAGAGACATACATACATACATACATACATACATACATGTGTGCATACAGTGTGTGGATACACTCTACATGTGCTCTCTCCCACTCTCTCTTTCACACACACACACACAAACATACACACTTACGCACGCACACACACAGGTGTCTGACATGTGGCCTACTGCTCAGGTGCACCTGGTAAACAGCAGCTGCAACATACCTCATGTCACAGGCAATCCTTTCTTCTATGTCATTGAAATAACTCCCTTCCCTCCCCTGCCACCAACATGCATATGTGATTATTTTAATCCTCTGGGGAGAGAAGTGTTGACACCATGTGGTGCTTGACTGTTTATAAAAACTTGAATAATGTGTATCTGAAGGCAAAAGAAATCTTTCAACAGGCACCATTTGCATAAGGTAACATAAGTCAATTCAAGGATTTTTTTCTTTTTTTTGCAGTATATTAATGTAAATTATTAAAGCAAAATCACAATATGTTCTGCTGTCAGTTCCATTTCATCCTTCTAAACAAATTGCACCAATATTCCTCATGTAAGAAGGTCAAATTGATATCCATATTCAGAGAGAGAGGGGAAAAAATGAGGAAGAAAGATAAAAAAAAGAGAGAGAAAGAGAGGGGAGTGAAATACATGCCTGGATTGGAAAAATATTCTAATTTTATTTATGGAACAAGCCTTGGCACAGAGGTGGTGGTATATTGACACTGACAGTATGCTTCAGGTAGAAAGCAAGAATATTTCAGTGCAACATTTCCCAAGGTGCCGGCTCAATATTACAGCAAATCAAAGCTGCACTCAAGACTCCATTACTTCTCTCCATGTCATTCTGCGGCGAGAGCTTCGTCTTGCTTAAGACCGCTTGGGCCCCGCCGGGGCCCCACAATGACACATGTGTCTGTCGAAGCTGCAAAACACAAATTGACCCGAGGGAGCCCAGCCCGAGACGCCGAATGCAATCGCAGCCTGCTCAAACTGGAATGAAGGGGTGCGATGCATCACCTCCATCTGTTCCCTGCCGTTGCACGAAGCCTCTCAAATCATTCGCTACTTCTTGTTTAATGCAACACGTGGATGGGAGACAGACGCATTACAGATTTCTTCAGCATGTATTGTCATTTATGTAGGCTCATGCCTTGTTATCTCTACAGCCTGCAAGCGTGAGGAATCTCACTTGCACACATACGCCTTCATCATTTGCCGCATATTTTCAACAAAACACAGCTATTCATTTTCTTAACGGCTCTCTTGTATTGACTCGTTAAATATTCAGCAAGGCTATGTGCTGAGCAGCATCGTGCCGTGCAGCACCCCTCCTGCGCCCGTGTCTGGCGTGCCACACCCTATGTCACTAGTTTCACAGGGGATATGTATGCTAAGAGGAATATTCACATACACACACACACACACACATTCACACGCCCCCCTCTGTGCTGTCGTGACCAACAGGGTATTGAATCACACAGTGACAGTTATGGGAAACATGCTGTTTCACTGTTGAAGTGTCACAGTAAGTCAAAGGTATAGATTGATGATGCTAACAGTGCCATTCACAGGGTGGGAGCTAGACAAGGCAGAATAAAAGTGGGAAGTAAAGTCTTGCATCGCAGCACAGTGCTCTGTATATAGTGCTTAGTATAGCTCTGGTATAGTGCATTGCAGTATATACTGTTTCATTGTACAGCTTTTTATGGAGCTCTGTAGTATACTTCCTGGAACAACACTCAGATTTTCAGTCCTGCCAGAAGTGCTATCCACTTCTGTCTCTCTCAAACTCCTGTCATGCTCTCTGCTATCTAGTCAAAGGCTACACAAATGGGCAGAAATGAACTTTAAAAACACACGTGCAGCAATCCGTAAGTGATGGTCTTACCGAACAATGACAGAACCCACTGACACGGCGAGGGCCAGTATTTGGTAATAGCGAGCACTCTAAAGATGAAGTGCTCCTGAGGCCATCCTCTTGGCGGCTGACGGACAGGTGGGGTGGTGCTGAAGCACTCACGATTGTGTCTGGAACAGTAAAAAGAACCCTTTTATGCCGTTCCTTTCTAATCCAGCCATTATGGGCAGCTAGACAGATGGAGATGCACTCCAAACGAACATCAAGAGGGGAGGAAGCAATTGCATTTTTCTTGAAAATAACTGCCAGTGTAATAGCTGCCATTTTCACAAATATTGTGTTTCTGTGCAACTCAAAGGGGATAATGCAAAAGCTGTCATTGTCATTTAACAGGGGTTTATCCTATGTATTCCCTGTCGGTATAAGTAAACAGACTGATAACAGTGGCTGTAGTCCCTTTCTTGGTCAGAAAGAGAATAATGACTTCCTGAGCATCTTAAATGTGCACCTGAAATGATAATGCAGATCTGTGTGGCATAGGGAATTAAATGGAACTAGGAATCGAGTCTATGGGGAATTCATTTCATGATTCGCCAGTCAGGACTGAGAAAAAAAAGTGTGTGTGTGTGTGTGTGTGTGTGTGTGTATATGTGTGTGAGAGAGAGAGAGGGAGAGAGAGAGAAGAGAGAGATTGTGTGTGGGTGTACATGTGTGTCTATCCACTGAAGTGTCGACTGAAAGAGCACATCTTCATTGTCTTAGTTTATTTCGCTAAATCATTGAGAGAGAACAGGCATATTATGTACAGCAATTTCATAGTGTGGTCTCTCAAAGGGCTTACAACACTCCAAGCCCAGTGGATCTAATGACTGATCCATTACAGTAAAGTAATGTACTGACATGCAATGTAAAGTAAAGTACATATCAGTACATTGTAATGTGCATGTAATGTATTTTTCTGATGTTTATTTTATTACACACTTGTGACACTGCAGCTTCATGGCATTTAAACTCAAGCAATATTTAACACATTCCCTTAGGTCTCATTAAGAATATGGGACTGCATTACCCATAAGCATGGCTGTGCGACTACTATCCTAATTCAGAAAATGTTCACAATGACTGTCTGAATTTCGCTAAATGATTTTCACCATAAAATGAGGCTTTTTGAGAGGAGCAGCCCCTCTCAGCTGGATCACAAGTCTTGGGGTTCTGAAAGCTTCGGTCCGGCGGGACAGTGCGGGAATTACATACAGCTGTGATTGGCATTTGAAAACAGCGGGGCGCTGGGGCCACAGAGGGTCCTGATTGGCTGTGAACGATGATGAAAAGTGCTCCTCTAGGTTCACAAGTGCACGGCAACGCACAGGGAGCCTATTTCCAAACACTTAAAAGCCTCCATTAGCAAGGCAAGCAAGGCATCCTCACGCTGTTAGATGACACCCCAGGGTTAAGGGGCCTCACATAAAAGGAAGCAAGTTTGTTTTTGTTTCTCTGTTTCTCTCTCCCTTTCTTCTCTCTTCCTGTCTTTCCCACTCACTCCATCTCACCTTAATTCACTTTATTCTTACGGGGAAGGGGATAAGCACCAATTAAAATGTTTATTTGCTCCCAGGGCCTGGAGTTTTCTTTTCCACACACAACCTTTGTTACTTCAACATACAAGTAATAAGGACCACGTGATAAATGGCTGGCTCCACACGTAGCCTAGCATGCTAATAATTACACTTCTGCTTACAAACAACTAATTCCTCAACAGCAGTACAGTACAGCTGACACACACACACACTCACACACACACACACACACACACATTGCACTGGTTGTGCATAACATCTAAAATCTTGACTCTCCACCTTGCACACAATGGAAGCTCTCAGGCCACCATAGGCAGAGGGGGCTGGGTGGAGAAGACGTGGATGGTGGATTGTAGGGCTGCAAATGCAGAGAGGATGGAGGTGTTTTGGGGGGCTTCAATTAGGCTGCTGCCACCTCCTGATTTATCTGAGCATCATTTTGATGGAGGGCCTCTGTTCTGACAGACTGGGCTCCAGAATCAGGGAGCCTTTGCCAGCCTTCCAGACAGCTGGAGTTATTTCATAAATCCAGAATTTTGAGAGAGAGAGAGAGAGAGAGAGAGAGGCGGGCGGGTTGCTGTGCTGCTGACAAGGCAGAATTGCGTTCTGGACTCTTGACACCCTTCATAAAGCATTCTGGGAGCAACAAATGAGGGTGGTGAAGAGGACAGGAGAGAAGAAATTCTCCACCTGATGCCTCCTGGGAGCTCATGTGACCATGAGTGACTGTGTGTGTGTGTGTGTGTGTGTGTGTGTGTGTGTGTGTGTGTGAGGGAGAGAGAGAGAAAGAGAGAGGGAGAGAGAGAGAGAGTGTGTGGGTGTGTCTGTATGTGTATCCTAATCTCCTAGTAATGTGTATCAGTGCAGAATACAGGCAGCGAGTGGGAGAGATCACTGTAATATGAAAATGATTTTAAATTATTTAAGACTTAAATAGCACAAAAAATTAAAGCTGTTTGGTGTGAGGATGTGTGCTTATGTGTGTTTATGTGTCTGTGTGTGTGTGTGTGTGTCCTTTGGTGGTGGCCTGTGGCCTGGTGACTATCATAAACATTCTTAGCTGTTTAAAACACATTAATACTTCATTCCTAGGCTGCAAGCATTACTACAGCAATTCGCCTGAAACGTTAGCATGAAAACCATTCCACTGATTCTCTTTGAATTTCCTGGCATGCGACGGCTAATTCTTAGAAGTTAATGAGCCCGCTAGCTTTTACTGCGTATTCATATAATTTATTTGCTGTCACTCTCAATAAATTCCATCTAATCAATTAGCATCCTTTGTTAGCTAATTACATATTGAACTCAGCTAGAATGGCTTTCAATCAAGGGTGCCTTAAAATTTCTACGCAGTTAAAGTCTTTTCAGAGTCAGTCCCACTATTCTGTGTACCAATATCACAATTTCATTAAGTGGATTCTATCAAGCGGAGCTACTAAAACTACAATGAGGCCATTCAGTTCATTAGCCTAGGTCAGTGCTTAAGCTCATTTGCAATGAAAAATTACTATTTTTAATTCACTGCAGTAAGAGTCCCTGCCTGGAATAATCTGCTTGGAGTTTTTTGTGGACTTGCTGTCCTAGCAAGATGAGAGCATTTTGTCTTATATCATACACTCACAAAAAGTGCCCAGTGACTCAGACATTCTCCCTAAAAATGTGCTGGCTCCTTCACTGATCATCAACTACCCCTTAATTAAGGTGACCAGACTTGTGAGATGGAATTCAGGAACATTTCCCTGAATTTTCCTTGGGAACTGGGAACATTCCTATTTCTACTGTCAATATCATTAAAATAAGTCATGACAAAGTGACAAATTGACAAAGACAAAGTGAATTTTCTTCTCTCCCTTTACTAGGGACAGACCACCAAAAGTGGGGACTGAAAACTCCCTGAAAACTGGGGTGTCTGGTAATCCTACCCTTAATGGTTTGAATACAACCAAAATCCTAAAAAAATTAAGATTTACAGCACCATTACCAGAGCAACACAAAAGCAAAACCTGGAACACTCCTCTTTTTGAACATGACTACTAGCCAAAGCTTCAGCCCTTTTCTCTCTGTATCTACGTGGTGAAAAAAAATGTTGCCATTCATGCTGGCATCACCAGACGGCCAATTTGTGCATTCTGATGTCCACAGTTCACCATGGGCAACTGACTGGTCAGTGATCTCCTCTCAACATGCCCTTGGCACAGAAAAACTGTGTTGGCATTCTACCCAGGCACCCCTGCCTTGACATAAACTACACCAATGTACCCCGACCAAGGCACCCTGCCTTGCACCAAAGACTTCATCCAGGAAGTCTTGCCTCAGCTCAGGCCTTCAGCCATGGACCCCATGCTCTGACTATCAATAACCACAACCAGCCTAGGGCCCATACTTGGGTAAGTCAGAAAGTGTGTTACTAAAAAAGCCACTGGAACAAGTAAGATGTCATCACATGGCTTCTTTGAATTTGGACACCTGCTTTTTTTGTTTTTGTTTGTAATGACCTCTGTGTAAACTCTTGGACATACAGACAAGCAGGGAACTATCTGTTATTTGCCTTTGGCAGTGGAGAGAAAATAGCAGCATGTTGTTCCAGCACCCCTGCCTGGATGGCTGCCCTGTGCCTGGGGTTAGAGGCCACCTGGGGACATCTGCACAGAGCAAAGGTGCATGTCTCCACAGGGGTTGTTGTGTTTGAGCAGATACGCTTGGATCTGCAGCAGAGACCCCAATGCAGAACATATTGGGGTGGATGCTGCCAAGTTTATGAGGAGAAGGCTCCAACAATAAATACATGAGTAAATAGATGGACAGATACTTGTAGATATATAAAACAAATTGCAGAGGCAGTAGCAGCTTCATTTGAGCAGAGACAAGTGTGCCAATATCCGAGCTGCTCTCCTTTACCAGCCACTGTAGGAGGCCAGCAACCTGCTCTTAATAATCCCAATTACCACTGCAGAGAGCTTAGGTGTGTGTGTGTGTGTGTGTGTGTGTGTGCGTGTGTGTGTGTCTGTGCCATAAGACATATGGCCAAATAATCCTTATAATGATTCGTACTTCATATTTGCATTTAGATATCCTGAATATCAGTCCACAGGCCTCCATTTGCATCTCATGCATGCCAATGGCAGGCTGCCTTTGATTGACTGCATTTCTCCACATTACTTCACCTGTCTTTCACTCTGTCACTAGGAGCAGCAGGCAGATTGAGATGTGGGAGTGGATACAAGGACAGAAGGCGAGAGAGAGAGAGAGAGAGAGAGAGAGAGAGAGAGAGAAAGAGAGGGGAGTGAGTGCATGGATAAATAGATGCCTGGCATAGAAAATGCCTCAGACCTTGGTGTCCTTGAGTTTGTTTAACAGAGATATAAAGCATGCCTCATTTCATGCTATCTTCTCTATTCTCAGTCCCAAAGGTGGGATGTGTCCTTGATCCGTGCCAAGTGAGCGGCATATTAAGATGAAGCATTCACAGGAGTCACAGGTGAAATCACATGCCGGTGGAGTACTCAGCAAGAGCAGCAGCTTGATTCATGACAAACATGAATACTCCTATATGCTAACAGCACTCTCACCACACTCGCTCTCATTAAAGTCAATACGTAGACTTTACTCCCATCCATCGCTCCCACAAGACTGTCTGTCCTTCCACCATACTCAGTGGCAGATTTGTCATACACAGAAGCTTGCACTCAAGACAGTAAACAACAAACTGCAACTACCACACTTCTGTGTGAGATCTCACTATTCCATTCACGCAAAGTCTCCCTCTTACCGTATCGCCAACTACACTCATGCCACAGGTATCACCACAGGTGTACCGTACTCACACTACGCTCTCACAATACTCCCTACACTCTTGGCATTCTGTCACTTGCTCTTAGCAGGCATCTCTCTCTCTCTCTCTCTTTCTCAGAGCTCATTTTGACTTGGACAGGCTCCAATCATCAAGTCCAGCCTCCTCCACCTGCTGGCCCTTTCTCCATGTTCAGCAGTCTAGCAGAGTGGGGGGGGGTGGGGGCAGTCCTGTCCAGCTGTAGCCCCACGGTGCTGGGCATCAGTGTGGCCAGCTAGCCTGGCACCTCGGGGGTGAACTGCTGCTCATGGAGAGTGAGCACTAAGGGCGGAGTGAGTCCACAATGAGCTGCACAGAGCAGCAGTGGACTGCATTCCCCTTTCACTAAAAAGAAAATTGAACCTTTCCACATTTTCCACAATTAAACTGCTGTGTAGTGATCACATATGAGTAGACTCAACTCTGTAATTATACCAATCAAATGAATGTAAGCTTGTAGTTTTTAAATACTTTGAGCAGACTAGTAGCAACAACAGTCATAGAATGAATTCCTATTTAAAACAATTTGTTTTGTTCTGAACAACTCTAACTTATACTGTGGGTATCGTGTTAGCATCCACAGTTAAAGCACCATCAAGACGCCCATATAGTAAAAGAGTCTTTAACATATCTCTAAACCATTTACACCCAATTGGCTATTTTTAAGTTCTATCATAATGTTATCCATAAAAAAATTTCCCCAAGATTACACAAAGTATATTGAGACTTGTGTGACGGTCTTGTTGTGCAAGCTGCTTCAGGAGTGGTGATGATTACAAGGCAGTCAATGCATGGACTCCTCAGTGACTTTATCACACTCTACAGTGCTACTTTCCCAAGATATCTGTTGTGCAATACTTACAGACAGTTATGCATTCATATGTGTACACTCAGCAAAGTGCTTTTCATTCAAAATCTTAAGCTATTCATGGAGCGCTCTCGTGCCCAGTTCACTTCCAGCAGACCAGAGCTCTGACTGAAGTACAGGAAGCACAAGCGCTAAATAAAATACACAAATGTGAAAGTAAATTACAATTGCAGCCGCCAAGCCTCTTACTTAACCTGGAGAGAATGTACGACTTGAAAACCTTTATAACATGTAAAAACCAGTGAGACAAAAAACTAGAGATTACAATATGAGTATGGAGTCATTTTGGAAAAAAAAAATCACTTCCTTTTAACTCCCTAACACTTTGTCCTTACATTATTCTAGCAGCACAGATGATAATCATATGTTTTCAACAGAATTTCTTCTTATATGGGTATTAATAGCGCAAAATAGCTTTTGCATATCTGTTTTGACCTGAGTCAGAATTCAGATTGCAATGCAATTTTTTCTAAGTGTATCTGGGGATATCCCTCATAAAGGAACACTACTTGAGATGCATAGCTGAGCAGGCTTTGCTTATATAGAAAGGGACACATTCATATATTGCTGTATTCATATAATTCATGTATTGACATAAGCGAAAAGTGGTTAGCCTGGTAGACTCTCGCTTTGCTTCACTTTGCTCAGGCATATAGGCACTTTGTGGTGGGTGGGCAATCTGTTTGAACTTTAATTGGGTCTGCTTTTTCTGTTTGCTGATTGGATGCTAAGAAACTTCAGTGGGGAAACCAAAGCCTTTGGAGAGTACTGTAGGAAAATTCAATATTGAGCACTGAGTAACGAGGTAGCGCCAGCCTGGCTAGTTAACCCCAGAATTTTGCCAGTCATTTGGCAATTCTGGTTTGTCATGAAGGAAAAAAAATCCCCCTCATCTCATGCAAAAGCCACCATGACTTTGAGGGATTGTGCTTTGTGGCTCTGAAAACCTATCCCTGTTAGTGTGGATTTTCTCTCCTGTCAGGACCTGTGGTTTTGAGAAATTTGATTTCTCCGTCTTGGAAGTGATTTACTGACGCCCGGTGTCAGAGTCCCGCCGGGCGGTGGGGGCTCAATCCCAGAAACAGCGCTTCACTGATTTTCAATGGGCCCCTCGGAAGTGCAGGGCTCACACTGTGAATGAGGGAGCACCGCGCTGACAAATACGCCACACTCCAATTGAGACATTAACGACTGAAGCGTAATTCAGTCTTTGCCAGTTGTAATACGTCTAGATTTTTTTTACACAGGAGACATGAAAGAGAGCTAAGCCAAACACTGCATTCTTCAAAAAGCACTAATGAATTTTTTTAGCCAGACTCCTTGTAAATGTCTGTCTGTCAGTGACACTTGTGTTTCTCAGTAAATTTGAGCAGTATAAACTCATCATCAAGAGTGTTTACTGTTTGAGTAAATACCAATTAAAGCAATTAACCACACTCAATATTTATGATTATCAAAAATACTCAATAAAGTTTGATTTTCTTACACTTAACCTCCCAAGGTATAATAACAACTATTCTGCTATAATAAACTGAATTGTGGTTATAAAGCAAAAACCCTGTAATTGTTCAAAATGTTCAATGAACGGGATTATCATGGTTCGAAACAGAAATAATACCCATAAAATGAAACAATTACACTGAGCTGAATCTGTCCAAATACATCTAATACATTTTCGATTACTTACATTACTGTGGCTACTCTATTTCTTCTCTGACTTCATTTACGCTATCTACCCAGATGGTATCACTTTTAGCCATGATATCTGCAAGTTCAAAGCCTTTAGCATCTCAGATGGGAACAACTTTCTGAACACTTTTCACAAATCATATTTGAATTGCATTAAAAAGGTGACAATGCTTACAATTACACAGCAATTTCCTTATGCTGATATTACAGGATTGAGAAAGTTCTGATGCACCCTACGTGACTTAGCGACTTAGCAAGTGCTGCTGTGATTGCAGAATAAATCAAAAGCAGAAGCTCTTAACCTGCGGTGTGGCCAAATATCTACCCGCTGCAACACCTTGGTAATTGACACATCTACTTCAGAGTGGCTTCAAGGGTTTCCAAATGTCCCTCCAACGTGATTAGCAGCAGGTCTGGAAGATCATGTGGCTACTAATGCAGAGTTTTGTTTTGCCACTGAGTGCAGGAGCAGCAGAGTTACCTGCCAACACCTGGAGCTCAGGTGCCTCTGGAGCTCTGGCTTTGTTTGTTCCTCTGAGCTTTACTGACTGAGTGAACCAGGTCCACAGCAGCGTTAGCACATGGATATTCATTTCATAACACAAGACACCGCAAGCCCATTAGACTAGGCAGTTGTTGTTTGAGTCGCTCTTTCTGCACCTGGATTGATAATTTAATGCCTCTTCTGCCAGCGCTAACAACTGAGACACAAACATGTAATTTACTACGGAGGATGTTTACAAGAAAGTTCAGGAAGTTGCATAATTGCAGGCTTAAATGATGAGGGCTTCTCCTCGTTGTGTACCCAGAGAGGTGTGCTGGAACCCAAACAAATGCGCTCAGAGAGAAGACACTACAGAACTCACATTTAAGTGTACTTTTACACCGCACAGTTGCCATGGAAACAAAACAGAGGAAAGTCTTAAGAGAGATGGATATTTGGCCCAGGAGAATCATCTCTTTTCTCCTATTCTATTCTTTCATTTTTTTCCCTCTGTTAGTTGTTTTTTTTCTGTCAAGCAGTGCTTGGCAGGAGGAAACTCATCCATAAATCATAATGTAGGGAGATTTTGCCGTCTTGATAAATGTCATTATGTGTTATTACATGAATCATGCATGGCTGTTTTTTCCCATTCGTCTTTACTGTGTGTATGCGTATGTGTGTGTGTGTGTGTGTGTGTGTCTCTATGCATGTTTGTATGTGTGTGTAAGAATGTGTGTGTGTTTGTGTACAAGTTAAGGGATAACTCGTCCACAATGAATCACTTCTTCCTAGAAGCTGACTGAAGGATGCGCATTAATGATTCAATCTGCTCCTGAAAGATTCCTTTGCCAATCTCAGCTGGAGAGAGTAAGAACCTGGAGTGAGCTGAGGCAGATGCTAGTGGTTTTGGAGGAGAGTGTGTATGGGGCTGTGCCGATAGCTCAAGGACTCATTGTACACACTGCAGCTAATGCATAGTCTGAAACAGCAATCCCTGGCCTTCATTTAATCCACACTTATCAGACGAGTGATCGCTCTCTCTCTCTCCAATCTCCTTCTCTATCCTTCTCTTATAGTTGCATGAAACCACACACACACACAAAACACACACAAGCACTAACAGACCCTGTCTGACACACACATACATAAAGACACTGGCACCAACAAACAAACACACACACACACAAATAACGCACAGTGTCATACAGAGAGTTAGATTGCCACTGTCTTCCTTTGGCGTTGTGGACACCCCATCCTAAACCTGGTGCTGGCATCCCTATCAAAATATCTTGCTTGTTGCACCTGCCTAAAGAATGCTACTCAGTGACATTTCCATGGTAGACAGGCACAGCGCTGGTCAACAGCCCACAGATATATGAGCTTGGTTCTGCTCCATCTCCTCCTATATATCCACAGCATAGACTCCTCTGCTTTGTGAGGGATGTGGGCAGGCCTCAGCTAGTGCATGTGACCTTTAGATGACCTTTAAAGTCTAACTGGACAGAGATGCACAGAGTGCAGTTGGTAAATTGACAGGCCATGGGCCAGAAAGTGGGAGTGCTCAAATATACACAAACAAGAACAAACAAACAAACACACAAACAAATATTAACACACACACACACACACACACACACACACACACACACAGACCTGTATAAATATATGTTTGTGTGGCAGTCTTGTCTTCCCTGCCTTGCATGTGAGCCACATACCAACTCCACACACAACCAGCATATAAACTGACAACCATATACACACTCTCCCACTGCTCAGATACATAAGCCCACACACTGGTGTCTGTGAACATGAGTAGACGTACTTCAACCCTCCAGTACATCAACATGCACACACATCTCCACCTACATACACACTGCAGTCCAACTAAATATATGACCTTAAACCTTGCTTCCCCTTACTAGGTTGAAAGCAACTTGCCAAGCCAGTGCCGTATACACACACAGACTACTCTCTGTATGTACCTGATTACCTCACACACACACACACACACACTGACACACACACAGGCACATACACTCAAGTGACACCAACTCACATACTCACATAAACACACACACACACACACAACACCCTGAGTGTGGTACAGACCTCAGGCAGCCAGTGGCGTTGCGTAACACCTGGGAGGTGTGCAGCTGCAGCTTGCGGTCCTCCTGGTGTGGGGATGCATCCCAGGCTGAGTGGGGGATGATGACAGAGTTGGTCAGGACTGCTAGAGCATCTTGGATGATGGGCATCTTTAGGGCATCGCATGAGGACAGGTTCCACAGCACACCTATGTCACACACACACACACACACACACACACACACACACACACACACACACACACACACACATAAATACACAGACATCATCAACATATTTACATGCCCATAAGAACAGAGCACAAAACAAACACACACAAACTCTCACAAAACTACACAGAAGGTGCATCTATTAGCATTAAACAGGAAAATGTAACAATTTAAAAACGGGACAGATATAAACAAAAACAATGTCACAAGCATCTTTTTTGTCATCCATTACTCAGGTTGGCCGAATGAATGAATAATTTCACATGCATTTCAACAATGTCAGGAGCAAAGCCAAAGCCAGTACCCTTTTGAATCTAACATCTGTACTTCCCAGATGTACTTCTGCTCAGGTTTATGCTAAAGATCAAAGCAAGGTTTCTATTGGTTGTTACAGCCATTTGGGTCAGCCAAGTAAGGCGGGAGGATGAAAACTGGATGTACAGCACACACAAAGCTTTAAATTCCTTATGATGTAATCATTGTAAGGGCATTGTACGGCACTTTGTGTGGCACCGTAGATCGTTTAAATAGGTTACAATATTCATCTACAAGATGTTTATAAACAGCTTATAAGAAAGATGACAGTCAGACTAAAAAAAGATAAAGATGCATTTAATTTATGTTAGAGGCAAAAATCCATGTAATGTGGAGGAACATGTCAGGTTACAAAGCTACATATATCAACATAGTGTCGTTTCCTATATGAAAGGTATTGTCAGGTAGTCTGTACCTGACCTGAACTTCATTCTCTATCAGATCAGATCTTCCTTTCTTTAATTGTGCAAACATCAAGCCTAATGTTGTACAGACATGCCTGTTTCTAATTACAATGACAAACAAAGAAATGAGGCAAACATCTCTCCTGGCTAAAATCAGAGTTATCTGTTACAGGTTTATATACTGCAGCGATAGAAGAGGGGGAGAGAGAGAGAGAAAGAGAGAGAGAGAGAGAGAGAACAGAGGAACTGTGGAGTTATTTAATTAGAAAACATTCTACATGACTTCAACGGTGAGCTATTTAAATCTCCGTCTTTGGTCTTTGCATGTTTGCAGCTGACAAATGACGAACAGCTTGGAAACCATGCATTGCTAATGGACTGTCTGCTTACGATGGTGAGAGAACGCCATCAAGACTGGTGACTGCCGCCTGAGATGCCGCCTCCACACGATGAACGCATGAATTCAGACTGCCAAATAGCCTGACAATTTGGATGCCAAGTGACAAGTTTTCTTTAGCAACGTTTTCACATTGCATCTGCTATTAGTTTAAGGCACACAGCAATGGTCTTCCTTCCCATGTGGTTGGACAGTAAACAACCAAGCACAAAATGACTCATAAGAAAGTTCATAAATTTAAAAGGCAGGGAGAGGAAAACTATGGATTTGTGATGAAAGGAGCAGTTGACAGTTGTGTGAGTGAATGTATGGAATGGACGTTGATGTGTGTGTGTGTGTGTGTGTGTTCTGTGTTTACATTAGTGCAGGGTGGGCGGGTGTTAGTTGAAATCAGTTCTCAATATGGCTTATACCCAACAATCTTTTTGCCAGACCATTCTTTCGCAACCTTCTCCTCCCCTCTGCCACACACACACATATTCACACACCCGCAGACACACAAACACACAAACTTCCTCTGATGAGCATGCTGCTGTCAGACGGCTGAGCAGATGTCTCTCTCCGATTGCGGAGAGAGAGCAAGACAGTTGTCGTTGGCATTGTCATCGTCTCATTTGCAGCCACATCAGCGTGGCATCCTCGTCCTAAAAGAAGCTAATTAGTCCGTGGCCACTGCAGGCAGTGCCAGCCTGGTGCGCACTCTGACAGCCTCCACAGACACGCCGCAACAAATGAGCAGCTCAGTACGGCTGCTGTGTTGATGCCGCTCTGGAGCCAGATGCTCACAGATTTCACTGGCTCCGGCGGTGCCAGTCCGTAACGCCATGTCTCGCTGTCTTTACTTCTGGCCAACACATACTTCCCTAGAAGACCTTACAATTCTGGGAACCCCTGGGTACTCTTGGGGCACTCATATTCACATACTTATGGGGATCCGTCCAGGAGAGCTCATAATTTCACGGGACCACGTATTCATGTCTTTGGGTCTAATTTAATTTCTTTTTCTAGGAACTGTATACCCGTGGGGAGTATGAGTCTTTGGGGGGTTCATATCTGTATCTGTTTGAGATGTAATATGTCAGGGATAGCATGGCACTGGGGACCTCAAACCACTGGGGACCATGTATTTTTGGAGACCTAACACTCTGACACTGACACAGCAGTGTGCTTTGTGCAAGTATCCTTGCCTGTGTCAGTTGAGGACATCAGAGGTGTGCATGATTTAGATTCAAGGTGTACGAGAGCCTTCTTGAGAATCAAAAGTGCACCAACATAATTAACTCACGCTTTCCCCTCTAACCTTCAATTCCCAGAAAGTAATTGGGACTTATGCCAGAGATCTGAAGACTGACACCACACCTGTAGGGAGCGCTCCTCTCTCTTTCTGTGTGTGTGTGTGTGTGTGTGTTTGTGAGAAAGAGAGAGAGAGAGAGAGAGAGAGAGAGTATGAGTGCTCTACCCTGACTAAGTTGGAACACAACCCACACACACACACACAAACACAGATACACAAGCATACACAAACACACACCTGCGTGCCGCACAGAGGAAAACGGCTAATTACACTGACCCTAATTCATCGACAGGATAACCTGTGAGCCAGGCAAGGAAGTCCAGCAAACACATTTCAAGAGGAAGCGTCTCATTCTTAGCCTCATTACTGGAGAGAATTATATCAGAAGAGAAATAACGTCCAGCCGTTTGGCCAAACTCAGACCACTTCTCCCTACTTTTGTTCCCACAACATCTTTTACAGTAAAATTTACAGTACAGTTTACAGTAGAACCCCCATGGATTTTGGACTGAGTGGATACTTATGCAGCTTACAATGGAAATGGACAAGAAGTATGGAAGGAAGGAAGGTAGGAAGGAAGGAAAGAAGGATGGAAGGAAGAAAGAACGAAAGGAAGGAATGACAAAGAACTGATATTCAGTTGATTAGCACACAGTGAAAGAGTATGGTCCACCACATTCACACGACTTTTATATAAGTCTGAACACCTAATCAGCTTATTATAATTGTCTTATGTCCATTAGATGCTGTATTGTGTCTTATTATGCGCATGTTTTGAGGTATGATTTAACAGAAAGGCGCATGTACACGAAAAACACAAGCTTTCCGTAGAAGGTCTTGGACTGGATCCCTTGACCCGCGGATATGGTTTCATTGTGCCAGTTATCTACAGGCTCTGAAGAAGCCACAGTTGAGGATCCAGCTGCTCTTTGTATACAATTACTAACACATTACATGAGAATACATAGATAGGAAGCAAGCAAAAATATTGTTTCCCATAGAAAGACAAAACACAAGTGTGTATTTTCCTCATTAAGGAGCCATTCTGAAAAAGTATCATGCTTTGCTCCGGGTTATATTAGCAAATGAAATGGGCCCTCTTAATTAAGTTAATCACACTTTTATCCCTCTCTACTTAGAGAAAGATATATTATGAACACATGGTAATGAGATTTTAACGTAACAATGTTGAGGAGGAATAAGGAAGACACACAGCTGATTTCCAACCTCCCGCTACGAGGGAATAAATTGGCCCACGGTGCTGAAGGTGCTGATTACTGCCAGAGTCGATTGTGAAAGCGACAACACCGCATGACGGCACTGGATAAAACGGCACGTATCTGACATCGCACACGCACACACACACACACACACACACACACACACACACACACACACACACACACACACAACACACACACACAGAGATTATCAAGTTACTGAGAAACAGAGGGAGGAGCAGCTCGGGTGTGAGACCATGTGTAAGACGACATCCATAAAGCTCATGACAGGCTGACTGGGGAAGATCAAACAGAAAGACTCCCCACTGCTTGGAGGTACACAGAGGAGCAGGAATATCCTGAAACAGAAACAACCCTTTTTTTTTTTAACTCCTCAGAGATGGACCTTAAGAGCGTCCTCTTTCTCAAATTCTGCCTCATGCTGAGACCTGAATGGGCTGCAATCTTTGACCATCCCCAGAAACTTCTCATATAACCTATATTATGAACACTAAATAACTCAACTTTTGCACCAATTGTGCCAGTGCTGATGTATACTGTATGGAAGGTTATTTTTATTCATAGATTTTGTCTATGAATTTTAATTGGGTATCTTACCTTTAACTGGTCTTGTCTATAGACAGGTGATTTGTAATCTAAAGGGGCTTTTGGCTGTGGGTGAGGAGTGAGCCCTGCGACCTTAAGGTGGCATTTTCCTCACGGTTGTGCACAGTGTGTTTCATTGCAGATGGGTTAGCAGTAGAGGACTGTCCAGGGTGGACAATTGATCTTAAATAGACTCAGATGACTCAGCCTATCAAAATCCCTGCAGTGTTCACTTGAGAACACACTTGGGCCAGACTCGTTACAGAGGTCTGATGTCTGGTATGCTATTGTGGCAGCTGCTATCTGGCTCTTTCAAATCCCTCCCCTCATCCTCTCACTCCTTCTCCTTTTATCTTTCTTACTTAATTCTCTTCCTCCCTCTATCTCTCTTCATCACTCCATCCTCTTCCTCTTTACCCTCTCTACTGAGGGTATGAGTCATGGAGAAGAGGAATGGAGGAGGTGAAAGAGAAGGATGAAGATGAGGGGATGAGGAGGCTTGAAAGCCAAACGAGGACGACCTTGGGAAGTCATGCTGCTCTTGTTCTCACTCCTCGTCAGCTACGCACCTCTTAATTTCGGGGGCCTGTGCAAAGTCGTTTCTGGCTGATTACAATCGTGGCTAAATGCCATTTCTTCTGATGAGCCTTGCTCTGGGTGCCAGGGGAGGATCCAGTGGCAGGAGAGGAATGCACTGAACTACATTTCCTCTTAAACACAATCTCATCTTTATGGCTTTATATAACCTGGCCAAATACTCCTTTACTTAATGCATGTACATTTAGGATGAAGATTTTACAGCAGGCCATTTCAAGTCAGATATACTTACTATACCTGAATACATTACCTGCCAAAAGATGAGACCATTTTCATACTGCTATAGTCTATAACATTACGCTCACTGGGCCCAGAAAGAAGCCTGTAAAAATATAGCTCCCAGAAACACATTAAATACATCAAGTCTTGAAATTCAGCTGGCTTGTCCATTTCTAATGAGTAAAGAACCTTGGACAAGCTCATGACACTGGTCTGTCACTTTCAGCAATGACCCTAGGGTGGGAGCCATTTCACCACTACTTGGACATGACAGTTTGACCATCTTCTTGAACTATGGTGACCTTTATGTTTGAAGCAATCACTGTTCCCCAGAGGGGAGGGCTAGTCAGCACTGCTTTGACTTGAGAGACAAAGAATATAGAGGCTTCTTCAAGACGAGGGCCATTACGTGTTATTGTCTCTAGTGCCATCATGGCTTTGTTAAGCACTCATCTGAGACAAAAGCCAACGCAATGTATAGAGGACATTAATGTATGTAAACAATGTATAGAGGACATTAATGTATGTAAACATGGGTGCCAGATATCACAAGGACATTTGAGGCATGAAAGGAAAGCTATTAAGATGAAAAGATGATGTTCACATTATCATATGATTATAGTTAGCTTTTTGTGTGCTTATGAGTGGTCTCTCTCTCTCTCTTTTCCTGAGTGATCAGATGATTTGATTGCCCTACTTCAGGGACCATTTCAATCACAGGCTTTCCAAGCCACTGACGCTCAAGAGGATGGACTCTTAGCTCAAACACGGGCCAGGCTAATCACCACACTGCAACAGCAACACAAGCCAAAACCACACAACATTACTGACAAACACACACACACACACACATTAGCATAGGTTCATTTAGCACACGGCTAACTACCACAAGGGGGAGAGGAGGCAACTAAATCACCATCAGAAGGGGGGCAGGGGGGCCACAGGATGGCTGTGTTGGTGGTGGAGGGATGTCAAAGAGTAGAAATGTGAGATGAGTGCGGGCTGACACAAAATGTGTAATTTCCCAAAGCACCACGGCCTGATTGGCATGAGGTGAATATGTATAATTCAGCATCTCATTTTTATTAAAAAAAAAAAACTGATAACATCGCAGTATAATAAAATGTCCCCTAATTTTTATTCATTCATTCAGGCAGTCAGTCGGTCGGTTTTCAATTGCTTACTTATTTACCACCACCACCCCCTCCAAAAAAAAGATGAAACGTGGAACCGAAATGACAATAGAGAGATAAAATCATACCTTCTGTCAAGTTTCATTTTATTTTATTCTATCCTTCCCCCGCGTAAACTGTGAGTGAATCGTCCTCTCTGAGCTAAAACCCAAGCCTACCCCCATGTCCCCTACAGCATACTAGGCTCAGTAAATAAACGCAGCAGTGCTGTAGATGCTAATTGTACTCGGTGCGTTTATCAGAGGGGCTGAAAGAGTGTAGCATTGACGCTAGCCTCCCACATTCAGTACACAGCCCCTAGTATAACAGCAGTGTGGGTGTAGGTGGGTGTGGGGAGAGAGACTAATGAAATCCAAACAGGCACTTTCTGCCAGCAGATTTGTCAACGTCTCAGGAGAGTCGCCGTCTCCGTCGCCACCAGTCGCCATGAGATGGGGGGCTCTTGAGTTTCCTTCCTGTCTGTTTCAACTCCATCTGCTAGCTGCGGTCAACTGACGGCAGAACCAGCCTGAGTTGCATTGAGACTCCATCTCTCAGGCAGGAGACAAAAGCCCAGAAAAAAAACAGGACCTCCAGCAGATCAAGACCCACTATAGACTGTTTCAACATTAAAACACAAAAACAATGCTCGTACCTTCTATTTTGTTTCCCAAACTACTTTGTGGGGACAACTATGACACCAATAACTGAAGCTACGCATTCCTAGTTGGAATAAACTCTCTCTCTCTCTCTCTCTGTCCCCCTCCCTGTGTATTGCTCCCAATAACTGTGACTGTATAGAAGGTATGTGTATGTGCATGTGGGCATTATGCATGAGGACACCATTACCTACTTGACTAATTAACTCAGTCCACGGCCTGCAGACAGGGTTCATGTTTAATAATGAGGTTAGGCTGATGCAAGCTGCTATCAGGTTAGTGTGTGCCATGCCTACTAAAGACAACGAATAATTACAGTAGGATGTGTGTGTGTGTGTGTGTGTGTGTGTGTGTGTGTGTGTGTACCTGTGTGTGTGTTGCCTTGGGCTTTTACTTACACAACAGAAGTGAACCCACACTGAGTGTATGTACCTGTGCCATGACCAGGCTGTCACTGCATTAAAAAGACTGAGAACAAATCTGTCATCCCTCTCCTCTCTGTCAACTCTTCTCTCCTCTGTGCACTCTCCACTCCACTCCTTCCTTTTCTCCTCCTCCCTCCTTCTGCTCACCTGCTCTTCTCTCCTCTGCTCTTTTCTCCCCTCCTCTAGAGCTGTGTGCTCTAATCCCCTCTTCTACCTCCCTCTCTTCCACCTCTCCTCTTCTCTCCCCTTCCCTTGGCTTCTTTCTTCTGCTCTATGCTTCTTTCCTCTCCTCTCCTCTCCTCTCCTCTAGATTGCCCACGGGTCTCCCTCCCAGAGCAGGGGTTTAAGCAGCCGTTAAATTCACGCTGAGTCACTGTGTCTGCTCATGCGTGAAAACAGACACCACACACATGCGCACACACACACACACACACACACAAACACACACACACACAAACGCGCACGCATGCACATATGTACACACACACACACACAGAAACACACATTACTTCAGTGAAGAGCCCGCTTTCTCTGCCAGCACAGTGGAGTGGAGTGGACACAGTGAAGACGCCACACAGGACCTCAGCTGCCTGATTAATCAGTGGTGGGAACCACTCTTAAGGAACCTGTGTTGCATTTTTTAATTTATATGTTAATCTGCCCTTGGATAGACAGGTGATCCAGACACACTACGTCTCCATGCATTCATCTCAAGTGCTGTCTCTCCCGAATATCTAGATCTTGATATCTCTCTCTCTCTTTCTCCCTCCCTGTTGGTCGTACATTCCCTTATTTAATGGTCTACAAAAATAGGATTCTTGTATTTCATGGATGTGTGTTCAGCAGAATTGTACCCAAAGGGCATGTTTTCATTGCTACTAATTTATTTTTATGTCGGAAAATAACAGTTTTCATCAATCACATTCGCAAGGGAAGGGAATTGGAGAGTTTCATGGTAAACTGAAACACAACACACACTGATTATTATGTGGACTGGAGTTCAAGGATTTGACCAAAGCTGATAATCTATTTCCAAACATTATATAGAGAAGTCTATATTGCATTAGATGCCAAATGTAATTTAAAATAACAGTAGATACTGTACTGATGTCAAAACGTAAGAAATGTACATTTTTTTAGACTTAGACTTAGAGTTGAGTAAATATACTCAGACTCTCAAAACTGGATCAATACAAATGTGTCAGACAATCCAAATATAATGAAGTGGGGAGGTGACAACAGATTGGTCTTTGAAATCTTTTGGCGGAGTAATCAAAACACAACAGATATGTACACAAATGCAAAGACAAGTACACATAAACACACACACACACACAGATACACACACACACACACACACACACATGCACACACTCATTCATTTCTGTCATAATGATTTGTTCCTCCATTACTGCTCTCCATTATAACCACTCTTGTCCTCAGAACTACAGCTGGTTGGGTGGAGACTGTCTGACCCACAAGTATTTATGATTATGAGAGTGTGTGTTTGTGTGTGTGTTTGTGTGTGTGCTTCTTCTAAATTCCAAGGCGTCTGTGTGTATGAGCGGATCAGGATGTGTGTGTGTGTGTGTGTATGTGTGTGAAAGATAAGGTCTTTCTTCTGATGAGTGCAAAGGGCACCCTGGACATGAGGGGTTCTCTGTGTTGCTCTTTATCTTCCTGCCATGTTCCTGTGATGACAATGCATTCTCTCAGATCGGAGGGTGTAGAGTGAATACTTATGACTCACTCTCTCTCTCTTTCTCTCTGTCTCCCCATCACACGCACACACATATACACACACACACACACATATTCACAACCACATATTCCACTTGGTATGCCATTGTAATGGTCTGGAATATCCTCCACTAAAATGGTCTGGTTTTGTGAACGGAGGTCCACTTTCACCTTGTTCGCTTTTAAGCTCCCCATCTTAATGGATGATTCATTATTAAAATGTGTGGAGGACGTCTTAGATTTAGCAGTAATTCTCTCTCAGCACCGCCTCCACCCACCCCCATCTCCTCTTCCTCACAGGCTCTCATCTCTCAATCTCTCTACTACACCCCCAACCCCCTCACCCCACCCCCCCCCCCACCTCCTTCTCTCCCTCTCCCTCAAGCTGATTCAGATCCCTTGTTAGCATGAGGGTGGCAGCTCAAGCCAAACTGCTTCCCTTGACTGGCAATGGCAAGACCACACCTGAATCTAGGCCACACTTTGGGAAAAATAAAGCCTACAGGACACAGGCAAACACACACCCGCAGACACATATACATGTATGTGCACATACTTACATAAGTACATATATTCTGTCTGTCTGTCTGTCTCTCTCTCTAGACTCCTGGTAGATGTGTGGACAGTAATTGGGCAAGATGGATCCATCGAACAACCTTGGTCAAAGGTCACGGCCCAGGCATGACTTTAACACCCATGAAATCCCTATAGAGGCATATAGAGTGTGTATGCTGCATAGTGTACTATCTCTACTAACCTGCACTGCTCTCTAGCTCAAGGTTATCAGTTTGTGCTTATGTACTTAGTAAGGAGAAATGAATGGTCCATTATGTTATCCATATGCACATTAGTGGAGTTTTCAGAGGCACTGGCAAAATGTAATGGTCTCTTTTTTCCATCTGCCATTAATCCCTGATAAAAAAAAGCCTGATCACAAATATACTCTCTGCTATATTCCTTTTTATTAATGAATGTTGATAGGATATTTGTTGATAGCTTAGTGATCAAGTTAAAGTAGGACTGTTTCTGTAATGAACTTCATAAACCAGAACCTGCACTTAATATCTTTAAGAGAGAACTGTACGGCAGCAACGAAGTATGCTAAGTGTGCAGGTAAACCCTAACTGTAAATAAAACGTGTTAATTAAAAAGCCTTTAAGAATCCATTCCACAGACGTGGCTGTCCATGTGTTTGTCCTACTAGTCCACTATGCTGGTTGAGTTATGGCTTTGAGCTTATAGCTGCTGCTGTCTCTCTCCGGCCTGGGCCCCAGAGGACCAGCCTTGACTCTGCTCTCTCTCTCACTGTCTGTCTCTCTGGTACGATGCTAATGTGCCCCATGATTCATGCACTTCCGTGGTGTCTCTCTGCTCATCGAGTCTGACACTGCTCATGTGTTTATGCATTCTGCTGTCACAGGTACGCGGGCCGCACTGTATTGCGCGCACACACACAGGCACACACACACACACACAGACACAGACACAGACACACACACACACAGTGCTGCCCACTAAACAGGAAAACATTTGCCAAACAGCAAGACCTTCAAAACAGACTGGAGAGTACTAATAGTCCCCATAGAGTAGGGTGTTTGTGCAGACACAAGGACACACTGTACTCTGTGTACACAGAGTAAACAACAGTAAACACTCTATGCAATTAGAGTTGTGACAGGCACATAGATGTAATAAATTTAAACCAGATCAAGAACGCTTTTTTTCATGTTGACACTTCACAGATTTCAAGAACGTGACAATAAATATTACAACAAATTTTTCATCTTTCATTTTTAAACCTATCATTTCTGCACTTGGCAGAATGTGTACAAGCAACAGCAAGGTTATGTCTTTTTCGAAAGGAAAATAAATTCTAATGAAATATATACCATTGTAGCAGAATGCTATGATCAATGCACTCCTACTTAAACTCGTCTTGAATTTCCACATTTTCGTCTATGTTATTGTAATCAATGCGTATTCAGTAGAGCTCACAAGTAAGTCCTGCCTTTTCTCTTACCAGTGACTAGCTCTTTGACCTCCACGTCGGAGGTCTTCCGCAGCAGTCGCACCAGGGCAGGGATGCCTCCGCAGTTCTTGAAGGCAATCTTGTTGTCATCATTGGCTTTGCCGTAGACCAGGTTTCTCAGAGCACCGCACGCGCTTCGGTGGACCTCTGCCATTCGGTGATCCAGCAGGTCCACCAGCAACTGGATACCGCCCAGCCGTCGGATCTGACACACACACACACACACACACACACACAAATACAGACAAGCACACAGATTCACATGCACATTCACAAACACATACACACAAAACAGAAAAAACACACAAAACAGACAGAAGATTATAATATTGATTACAAAAACATAACACTCAAACACCGATAAAATCCATAAGTATAATATTGTGTCACATGGTATCCTACTGAATGTAAAACAGTGTCACATGAAGCCTCTGATTTGGCAAGCATGTTTCAGCTAACCCACAACAACACACTGACAGCACAACAATCATATGCCTGCATGCGGGGTCCAATTCAAACATGGTAATCTACAGAATGTTGCCTCTTTGGTTTAACATTATTTGTATACAGTATTATGCATTATACAGTAATCCATACAACATGGCAAACACATGACAACGCTTGTGTACATTCAGAATGTCACACGACAAAACAAAATTAGGACATAACTCACTATTGGTAGCAGAGAAGAAAAGAAACAAGAGCAGATTAAATCATAACTTTCCTATATGCCATTAGACAGCTGGCAACCCCAGAGAAAATAAGTCGTGCACAAGACATCAAGATTAAGATTGGGAGCACAGTGTAATAAATAGGTTTTCAATTCGCATCCCCACAAAACAAGCAAAGGTGGTCTGATCTGATCTCTGTTCAGTGATTGAAAGAAATGGTGGATGCACAAGACGGGCATCTTAAAGCTCTTTAGGGACGTACTTATCACAGCCATAACGTGTTTGTTTATCAGAAGGGATGCTTGTGTTGTTCTTGTTTTTTTTCTGTCTTTTTCTAGTTCTTTCTTTCTTTCCACTGGGATGGTACTGCAGTTCCTCAGAGACCTGTGCATGCTGAGACATCAAGTCGGTCAAAGAAACCTTTCTTCGTGAAACTGTCTGAAAAGTTGGTTGGAGACAGATGGTCTAAGCCGCATTATAATTGCTGGAATTGCTTTTGAGAGTTTTTTTAAAGAGGAAACACCTTCACTAAGACTCATCATTAACCATAAGGCAGATTAAATTTAGCCCAGGTCATCCTGCCCGGGGCTCGACCCCGTGACCTCACGGCAACATCAGATCAGGAGTTGAGTGTGCTAGCCAGTCAACTGAAAAGCCCAGGCTGCCAGTCGAATGTCTAGCATGCTCTTGAGATATCGAGAGGGAGGTTTACCAATGCTCTACATGCACAGCTAAGGTAGCTGCATCCATTACATACAGACGAGAACTAATCTAATCATGACCATTATGCCGATTCAAACCCTCATATCATATTTAGAACTAGAAGATGATGATGTGAACTGTACTAATTAATTAATGACTTTCTGACCATTTCTGACTGTATAGTTTCTGAATATAATTTACTCATTCTTGTGCCCAAGTATTGAGAGGTTCCCTGGAGGAAGAGTAGCATTGCATACAGGTTAAAAAGCAAAAACTGCTCATACTGCAAAATGCTTTATCACACAGACCTGACTGTCAAAATATATCACTGTCTAATGTGTATATCTGTCCGTTACCATTCATAAATCCTGTATCATTCTAGTCTTCTGTGGTGTGAAGGACACCCATGTTCTCAGAAAGGTCATTCTGATGACATCTGTTATCCGTTACTGAAGATGGGAGATGAAGTTCATTCTGGCTGTCAGACTCTTCAGACATCTTGACTTTTGCAACTAATCTGGGCAACCGTAAAGGGCAAAGAACTTCAGTCTCACTAACACCGAACTATCAGAATGAAGACTCATTGTGTGTGTGCTTGTGCCCATAAGTGTGTGAGAATGTAATTTCCAGCAGATTTTTCTCCGTGTTCCATTTATCCTGAACATTCTGGAACACAGAATCTAATAGAGTTGTTGAATAAGCTGAAGCGCACTCTTTCAACAGAATCTACACCAAGCACATTCAGCAAATAACGACTTAGGATAATTAAAGAGTCAAGTCTATCAAAGCCCTAATGCAAACCCAGGGCTGAACCACTGGGACTGTGAGCTGTGCCAAGTCACACTTATTGACCGAGAAGCTTCCGTCTCCCCAGTGGCATCATTTGGCAGTGCATAACATTAATATCATATGCCAGTACGCGCAATACTTATACATATATATATATATATATATATATATATATATATATATCTTTTTTGCCAGAGACATTGACTTAGCTATGCCATTCTCAGTGCTGTTGTTCCAATATTAATGCCGCAGATTGATTTTCTTTCTGTCAGAGGCCCTGATGTGCCCGTCTAATGCACGACTGGAGTCAGGCGTTAGCCGCAATGCTAGCGCTGAAACACGATCATAGGAGCGAGAGGATGGTCGAGAATGGCGATGGCCTCTCTGCGTTGTGTCTTTGTGCACAAAGACATCACAAACCGACCGTGCGACTCCTCCGCCTACTCCGTATCAAAGGGCTGTCCCTGCATGCAAGTCCTTCCTGACTCAAACAAAGTCTATCGCTGAGAGGGGTCTCTGATGATAACACAAGGATCTCTCTGCTTTCTGTGTGGCTAAAAGACCAGGTGCAAATCATTTAAATCTGCATGTTTTGTACTCATCCCCCATGATGAACATTCACCATCAGAGCTGCGATATGATTCCCATAATCCATGCACGTTCACACAGGTCTTGGTTTAACGCGGGTGTGCTGTTGTTTCCATCTTCGATCGGAGAGGCAAAGAAAGAAATAGGGAAGATGTTAAGCTCTCCTGAGGGGCCAGAACTGATGCGATTTCCACACGCGCGTGCTGTTGCCCTCAACAAGAAACGTCATTTTGTTTCAGAGCCACACATGAAATGTGTGCGGCGTGACAGCAAGCCTGTCGCAGTCTGCAGCACCGCCGCGGCTCACGTGCAGTGTGGGGAATCTCTAAGAGGCAATGAGCATTCGCAGGGGCGAGACAAACGGCGTAATTCATCTAGTGAATCAGTCGGCAGAGCAGCAGGAATAGGACCCTCACCAGGGACATCACCTCTTCTGCCTGTCAAAATCTGATGAATGTTAAGTTCTATGACAGATAGATGTATGAGTGATATTTATGCAGACGCATGGATGTGTTTGATGACATATGCATTTGTGAATGAGAAACATTAAAGAAAAGCATGTGTGTGTGTTTGTGTGTGTGGTGGATGTGTTTGATGACATATGTATCTGTGTATGAGAAACATTAAACAAATGTATGTGTGTGTGTGTGTGTGTGTGTGAGTTTGAAAGAGATGTCTGTACAGAGATGTCTGTATGTATACATATGTAAATCAGGATGTGAGTGTGTGAGGATGAAAGGTGATTGCTGTATGTTGTGTTTCTGTTTAACTATATGAATTAAAACATTTGGGAGGGTGCATGGTATATGTAATGGGTTGTCGGTATGTGTGAATGAGCGTCTGTGCACATGTGCGTTGTGAATTTGTACGCAATGATAATCCACCATGAAGGTGAGCCAACGGAAACCATTTAGCCCCCCGCTGCCTCCCCCGCCCTGCCTGTAGTAACTGGATCCTCCCCAAGCAGACCTCCATCCCTCTGATGGACAGCAGCATCCGCACACACACATGCGCACACACACACCACATTTGGTGGCATCCACACAGGTGCACTGTTGCAGCAGACACGCAGAGACACAGGAAGCAGGGGAGTAGGGCCTGTGGTGGGCTGGCTGCATCCCTTGGCTCAGTGACACAGATGGGTATTGACAGCTTAGATTTCCCATGAAAAGGGCTGAGAAGGCTGAACTTTAGCCAGATGGTGAGTAACCATATGTGTGTGTGTTATGTGTGTGTGTGTGTGTGTGTGTGTGTGTGTGTGTGTTTGTGTATGTGTGTGTGTGTGTGTGTGTGTGTGTGTGTGTGCGTAGTTGAGAGTATAAGCATTGTGTGTGTGTGTGTGTGTGTGTGTGTGTGTGTGTGTGTGTGTGTGTAGTTGAGAGTATAAGCATTGTGTGTGTGTGTGCATCTGAAAGGAAAGGCCTGGGGGCACCTGTGTGTGTGTGTGTGTGTGTGTGTGTGTGTGTGTGTGTGTGTGAGAGAGAGAGAGAGAGAGAGAGAGAGAGAGATATAGAAAGAGTGTGTGTGTGTGTGTGCGTGTATGTGTGTGTGTGTGTGTAGGGAGTCCAAACAACCCGTGCCATCCAGCTCCAGTTAGAGAAAAAGCCACATCCATCACCCCTCGCCCTGTCCGGTCAATACAGCTCTCTGATTCTGTTATTCTGCACGCCTTGGCCTCTCCTCACACCGCCACTCTGTCACCTGATATTCCACCAGTTAAGGAAGCAGTCTCTTCCCACTTCCTCTCTTTCTCTCTGTCAGGTTTTGAGTCTATCCCTCTTCAGTCGCCTACCTCTCTCTAACTCTCTGCATCTTTTTTCTCTAACTTTTATCATTCTCAATATTATCGCACTCTGTTTAACTCTGCATAAAGTTCTCAGTTCAACTCTCTTTCTTCTTTTTTCCTCTCTCTCTCTCTCCTTCACTCTCTAATTCTCTCTCTCTTTTGGGATCCGAAGCAAAATTTGGATCATCCTCCAGCACATCATTGACGACTCAATTTAAGAGTTGACATGGTGATGCCTCAGGGGACTGCAAAGTCCAACCAACACCGACTGACTGTGAAGGACACGATTGATACACCCACTCCATAAGTTGCTCTGTTTCTCTCTCCTCTGGTGTACCTCTCTGTCTTTCTTACACACACACATACACACACACACACACACACACACAAAGGTACATGGCGGTGCAAGGAAACATGACTTAATTTTATGTTTCCAGTATGTGTCACAGCGATCCAGGTCACCTCAGTGAGCTTGAGTTGATTTTTGACATTCTCCTGGCAGGATTGACTGTAGGTCGATGCATTCTCCCAGCAGGATTGATTGTAAGTGTATGCAGAGGCATTTTCCCCCTGTGTCAGTTGAAACATGCTCTACACTCAAATCCAAATGGCACGTTACCAGACGAAAATAAGAATTGAGTCTGGCTATGTGAAACTAGCTCTTACACACAAACTCTGAATCTAGACAGACGTTCTCCTTTCCAATATTTAATGCTGAACTTGACACAATGACAGTAATTTCTTACCCTGTAATCACAACACTCTACCTCCAGTCAGGGCAACAGCGTCACCCTCTGCATTGCTACCTAAACCATGACAACCAGCTCCTGTTCAGCCACTCCAGACTCGCCAATGCTTCCGAGCTAGACAGAATACACATATTTGAAAGCACACTACTAATTTAAAACTTTGTCCACATGGTGGTTTGATATTTTTAATCAATGAGGAGGTGTAGTTTGGCCTGTACCACCCCACGGAGACATCTCAAAGCAAGTTGTAAATAGAACATAGGGAGTGATTACTCCTGTGTCAGATGCTACAGAACAGACGGTGGCTTGGAATTCTTTAGCATTTATCCTAGCTGTAGACAACAGAGCGACAGCAGGTAACCTGGCCTAAAGGAAACACGTTTGTTCCAACTTTTCGTCACACCAGCGGACTACAAGTAGCACAGGGTGAACCTACACTTTGTGGAACTTTCTGAAGTAGGAGTTATGCACCTTTTGGTATGGAGTGACACCTGAAGCATCAGCATCTGAAGAAGTCCAAGATTTATTAAAACCCAAGGAGCCATTGGCATTCTTTAAGTGTTCTTCTAACTAAGTCTCACTTTTCTCTCCGCGTCTGGCTGAATTAGTGTGAGAGGGAGGTCATGGCGTGACAACAAACAAGTCTTCTCATCTGGACTGAGTGACAGTCCACAGATAGCTGCTGAGCTCCTCAGCATCACACCTAGTGAAGGCCTGTCGCATGCAATCAAGTCTCTCCGCTTGCCTAATGAGGGACAATCTGACTGGCCCTGACAGCCCCATACACACACAAACACACAAATGTGCCAACATATACAACTCCCCTCCACTCCCAGTACATGCATGCACACCACATAGCACATATACCTACACACATTTACAGTGCATGCACAAATATGTCCTCTCCACAAGACAATTGTATAGACAATTCAATTCTCATGTATCAATAGTCTTTAAAAAAATCTCTTTCTGTGCAGTAGGAAACATACACACACACACACATACACACACATACAAATAAAGAAAGAAAAACACCACTGAGTCATTGTGGATGGTGCCTCCCCTCCCACTCGGTCAGTTGAGTTTGTCCTGACTTCCTAACCCCAAGGTGGGATTGAGTAATCCTCTGCCCACTCTTGCCACCAGGTGTGTGTGTGTGTGTGTGTGTCACAGAGAGCGAGAGAGCATGGCGTTGCTATGGCAACCACATGACACATGGATGACTGTCCTGCCAACAGTTAGCTGGCTTTGGCCTCAAAATAAAGTGGTCTCGCAGTGGGGACAGTCGCCTTGGAGACCAGGGCTTGTGATGAGGCCTTACGCTGAGCAAGAGCCGATCAAAAGGCCGCTTGTGTACCCTCATTATAGATTGAATGCTGGATCCTTCAGTGAACATAAATATTGTGGTTCTCATCTAGGTCCACTTCTCTCATTTGCACTTTAGATCACGTGCAGACCATAATAAAAAGGCACTAAGTTCTCTAAACCAACCAAAATAAAGAAAAAGAGCTTCATTTCACAAGGATCCATCACGAAGAATGCTTTACTTTGAGTTTTAAGTGCTTGTGCAAGCACGAGCCAAACTAATTACAATCTTTTCTGTTTTTCTTTTCATTCCGTTACAATAAGTTTGTGTGCTGCTGCTGCTGCCACTGTCGGCACTCTAAGTTGTGGCTTCGTTGGCGCAGATGTATTCTCTAAATTTAATTTCCTCATAGCGCCAGCCTCTTAAGCCTAGGGGAGACAATTGGCAGTCCACTGTGTCTCCCGCGCTTGTCAATATGCCGCTTTGCTTTCTTCTTATTGTGCGGCTGCGCTATTAGCTGATAATTACGAGAGCTACACCAGGCCCACTTTATATTCAGCAAATTCACTGTGGGGAAATCAAGGTTCAGTAACACAGCAGCGCATTCCAATAAAGGGGTGAATTATCTGTTGACTGCGTGTGCTGCAGAGACTAATTCCATAAAAACAACATCAAAAAATAAAATAATAACTATAAGGGGAAAAAAAAACCTGACCAGCACACATCATAGCACTAATTTTGGCAAACATGCACAGCCCCTTGTTCCTACGACAACAGAGCAGAACGTAAGAGGGACCTGGAAGGCCATGATGGTGCATTAGAGCAAGGTGTGGAGAAATGTTCTCTAGGTAGAGATGTGCTGGCTATTCACCAAACCTTACCCACCTCTCACCAACTTCAGACTGTTGTTACCTGTTACCTGGAGATTAGCTTGCCTCAAGGCTGAGAAATACATGTACATTTACATTTATGCATTTATCCAAAGCGACTTACATTTTTTGTCAACTGTTTTATCAATTGTTCAGGGACAGTCTCCCCTAGAGAAACTTAAGGTTAAGTGCCTTGTGTCAAGGGCACAACGGTGGCAGCTGGGATTCAAACCCACAACTTACAACCCACACCTTTCAAGGTCCTTACATGCTAGCCAGGGTCTTAACCGCTACTCTACCACCTACCTTAGCAATGCTACCATCTACCTTAGCAATGCTCAGGCTACAGGCTCTGCTGTGTGCGTGTGTGTGTGTGTGTGTGTGTGTGTGTGTGTGTGTGTGCAGAGGGCAGCTATAGTTAGGAGAAGTCCTTGGGAAGTTTACCTCAGCTTTGATCTTGTTGTCTCCAAAGCACAGGTGCTGCAGGTAGGCTGCAGCGTTGGACTGGACCGATGGGAACTGGTGCTGAAGCATTTGAATAACCTCGGGCAGCTCTGGGTCTCGCCACCCAAACTCCCTGCAATAACACACAGAGAAAGAACAGGGGGGTGGGGTTAAAAAATGAAACTCTGTGTTTCAAAAAGAACTCCAATATAAAAACAAAAGTTCAAAGGTAGACCAAAAACATAACAAACAACAATTATGACAAAGAAAGAAACAAACACATAGCCGCATCTTATAAAATCACTGTGCTTTATGATCGTAAGGCAACAGTTCTGGCAAAATAAATTTTTATGACTTTTTCAAAAATGCTTGCGGTGCTGTCGTATCTGGTGCAGCCAGTTCCATTGTCTATAGTGGAAGCTAATCATTATGGTGCTAATCACTATACAATTTTGACTTAAAAGGATCCCGGCTAGTAAGACATGTTGGCCATATAAGACTGACATTGGCATCAGCTATGTTTAACAGGATCTAAAAACACTGAATGCTTTCTTTTTAATTAAAACTTTTAAAAAAACCCTTCATTTGCAGAGCTTGTAAACTGCCATTGCTTTTAAGTTTGAATGCTTTCAGGGTTCTAATTCCTTTTGCAGGAATTAGATATAGACAGCAAATCTCATTTGTGAGGGACAGCATGAATGATGAGAGATGCAAGAACTATTCTTAAAGTTGTCAATCAAGCATGGTTTAGCAATCTCAGGATGCTTTGGAGGTGGAGATCTGGTCAATCTGAATTTTGACAGCTGACAGAATTTTGAATGGAGTAGCCACAACTGTTTCTTTATATGACTGTTTGCCATAGAGGAAGTGTGCACTGAGTTAATCCTGTGGACTACGCTCTTGAAAGCATAGGGTGAAATCTCATCAGATTACTTAGTAAAACTGATATTTGGAATGCCTCATGTCTTCCAGCCTATAATTGAGACAAAAGGTAACTTTTTAAGTGGACACAAAGTCTAAGGAACACATTTACACGTCATTTGAGATAAAATCATTCATTATATCTCTGACAAGGACTTCATGCCTTGTTCCTTTGCAATATTTCCTACTGACATTAAGTTCAGAAGTGTTTCCTTGGAAAACAAGGAAATATCTAAGTGATCTAAAACTTTCGACTGGAAGTGTACAAGCATGGAGGAGAGGAGAAAAAGGAGGCGAAAGACAGAAAAAAGGAAGGAGAAAGAAGGGTGATGAATGAAAGATTGAAAGAGCGAATGAGATCAGTGAGAAACCAACATCCCTCTCTCTACCTCTGCAGAGAAAGAAATATGATATACATCAACTAAACATCTACTATACACTCTCTCCATTGCATTTACCATCACTGAGCAGAGCAGAGGGGAGAAGAGGAGAGGTTGGGGTGACCAGGAAAAAAGCGAGGAGGGGAGAAGAAGAGAGGGGCGAAGACAGAAGTGGAGGAAGAAGAGAAGCAGAGCGGGAAGAAGGGGGAGGAGTGGAAAAGAGAGAAGGAGAGGAGAGGGAAGAAACAGAGGGAACAGATATGATGAGAAACGAGGAGAGAGGTGGGGGGTGGGCTGCGGAAGAGGAGTTGCGAAAGGGCTGAGAAAAACAAATGCGTTTTCTCATATCATTACGAACCAAATGCTTTTTGGCTTTATTGCATTACTGCTACAGAGAGCATTGTTCTGGGAGCCTGAAGGTGGAAGACCAGTAGAAGTATGGATCTGCAGCCCTCCCCAGCCCCCACCACTCCACCTGTAATTCTTCTTGTACACTATACTCTATCTGATTCTCAGAAATATCATTTGTTTGCACCAGGCTACGACCACAGAGGAAAGACTACGGAAAGCCAGCCTAAAATTGGGTTTGGATGAACGATTGATTTTGTGCCAAGGGTTTTACCAAGCTTGGGCTTTTTTCCTTTCTCTCTTTCTCTTGCCCCCTCTTTTTGCTCTCCTCCTTAACACCATTACACCATCTGTACACTGTACCATACATATCAGTGTAATGTAGGACTGGCTGTGCTCCAGCTTTGCTGGAGATCAGAATTAAAGTTCATCTACCCACATTCGCTCAAACATACACTTCCGGATCATTGATCTTTGTGTAATTAAAAACAAACATATCCCAAAACACGTAGACCCGTGTGAGTCATAACACTTTGATAACAGAGCACCCTATAAAAAATAATCTGTTCTGGTGACCCTATGGCACAAACACAGACCACTTTGTGTGTAATTTCCTGAAGGGCCATCTAGTTCCTTTGGGGACCCCAAACCACTCAGTGGGTTTAGACCGCTACAACTTTCTTCTTCCACTGTTCTGTCGGCAGCCTTAAATAAATAAAGGTGCTAAATGATTGTTTGTTATCGGAGGTGGCGATAAGTCCCACCAAGACAGAGAAAACCGGGGAGCACAAAGCACACAAATCGAGGTGCCCCTTTCTTAAGCCCTCCAAAGCCAGCAAGAGAGCACTTTGTGGATAAACACACACACACACACACACAAACACACACACACTTTTGTTGTATCAAACGGGTGGTGATATAATCAGTGGGGTGTTAGCGCAGGTCTCTTGCCAAGGATCGTTTCTGACCGATCCGATAAGAGAGATGAGAATGATCCGCTGATAAGATAAACATCACACTTTTCATTAATTAAAAGCCCAACCAACAACCCTGTATTCACAGACACACACAAACACACACACACACACACACACACACATACACAAACACACACAAAGAGAGAGTGAGAGATTGCAATTTGAAACACCAATTTTAAGAACGTAATGTTAATGTGTGTGGTGTGTGTGTGTGTGTGTGTGTGTGTGTGTGTGTGTGTGTGTGTGTGTTTGTAGAGACGCCAGCATTAGGGAGAGAGGAAGAGAGCAAAAGCTGGCTGAGATAGCCTGTCAAACGGACCTCCTCTCCCATGCTGTATCAGAAACATGTACAACTTCATGGATAATCTGACAGATCTGGGACAAGGGAGAGGATGGGTGGGTTGGAAAGCTTCTCTGAGGGCGACAGATGCAAACCACACACACACACGCACACACACGCACAAAAATGCCCAGCAGACCATATTTTCGTACTTACTAGCTACAAAAGATGGCTCAGCAAGCATAGGTAAATAAGGAGTGTGTGTGTGAGATAGAAATCATTCATCTACAATAATATGTGCACACCCACACATATGCGTACACACCTACCCACACACACACACACACACACACACACCTGACGCTCTGAGGAAAACAGGCATTTTCTGAAATAGTCACAGCGGATGACAAATTTAAAGTGAGCTCTCATTTGATTATGCTTGTCTTTCATGCCTTCTGAATTCCAACAGCAGAAGATGGAAGAGAGGGAGAAGAAAGAAGAGAGAAAGAGAGAGAGTGTTTTGGGGATGGGGGGAGAAAGAAAAAAACACAAGAGGCACATGAAACGAGAAACATGAAAGCTGCCACCTCATCTTACACCTTCTGAAGACACCTCTCTATCCCCCGCGCTCTCTTTCGCTCTCCCCAGCTGTCCCAGTCTCCTCTCCTTATCTCTCACCTTCTTCCTCTCTTCCACTCTCTTTTACTTCAATCTCTTTTTCTCTTTCTTCATCTAACACCCCCTCTCATTCACTCTCTCTCCCCTCCCTCCCTACCTTGTTATCTCTCTCAGACTTTTCCTTTCTCTCTCTCCCTTTCTCTCTCTCTCTCCCTTTCTCTCTCTCTCTCTCTCTCTCTCTGCTGATATGCTGATGAGCATTGACAGACAGCGTGATGGATGTGTGTGTTCCTGAGGTGGGGGGATTTTAATAGGCAGCATGCAGTGAGACTGGCATCACCCTTAGCGCACGACGGATGGCCAACCAATCAAAAGAGAGAGAGAGGCGTCATCCGTCCCCCCTCCCATAACAACCCCTGGGAGTGACGCGCCCACACCGGAGGCAGTACGGGCACCACCTAATGCGAGGGGACAGGCGTTGTCATGGCGCCTGTCTGGAGGGTTGATTGGCTTGGCACACGGTGCTATTTAAAGCCAGTCCTAATAACGAACACTCAATCACAACAAATTGCTGGGTGAGAGACTTCTTCACTGAGGTTGGGGAAAGATTTCAGCAGGCCAGTGTTTCCCCTTGAAAAACTTGATGACAAATCGTCAGCGTGTTCCAGTAACTCCTGAGTATGAAAAACACACACACACAATAAGACACGCAATACTATTCATCTGTGTGTATGATCACGTGTAGCCTGTTGAATTTTGCCATGGTTGACAGTCGTGGTTTGAAGTAAAACATCTGGTTGATAAACAAAACATATGTGTGCATGTGCTCACATAGGCACTGATCTATTCATATATTCATTTCCTTTTGAGGTGTATGAGTACAGGTTTTCATATCACCTACCTATCTTATACCCTACTAATGGTGATGGGAAAATAGGAAATACACTCCATGTGTCCTACTGCCTTCCTTCAGGAGTTCAAAAAATACTACCTTAATAAATACTACCTACCATAATTAACTTTACCATTAGCGAACATCAATCAATAAGAATTGCTGTAGTGATCATTCACTGTTGTAATTAAAGAAGTCCAGAAAGCCTGACTGAGCAATTGTTGGGAGATCCTTTAAACACAGTAGCTTTAAAGCTAGCCTTACATTGTGATTAATGGTCAATAAAATAAAATTGATATCAACTGTAAATGGAGGAACTTTAAAACCGTACCTCAAAAAAGTCATCACACTTGAAAGCAGTCCTCAGAAAAGTAAAGACCATTTCTGCTATCATACCATCTCTCTTTGCCTCCATTGTTACACTGTCTAAATATTAGGCCAATCATTTGCTCAGGACTGTGGCTCATCAATAGAGGTGATTCATCAGCCTTAAGTCAATACCTCCAGCTGAGCGTCCCATTATTACATTTACCAAAAACAACACACAATAGTAGCTGAGGCAATGGCCTTAATTAGAAGTTAATTACTGTTTTGTCTGGAGGAGAATCAAAGAGATTCAGAACATTTTCTGACCCACTTAAACACACACACTAACACACACACACACACACACAGTGAAACAGCAACAGCACTTGGTCACACACACACACACAAAAATAACAAAGTCAATACACACCAGCTGCTGAGCACACACACACACACACACACACACACACACACACACACACACACACAATATTTCACACAGATTTAAGTGCACAGAACTCCTCCCTCAACCCGTCCCCCACATTGTCCTATTGTGTTCCAAATGAATGTAGGTATGCTACTGCTGTGAAGGCCAATGTCTCTAGGTCACACCACACAATCAAACATCAATCAATATTTTATCAATATTCAGTATTTGAAGAAACCCTGGGATTCTAAAATGTGTTGATTAATAAGTTGTGTAGTTACTTTCTTACAGAAAACAGAGTGGGAAAAACTTGTGTTCTCTCTGTTTTTGTGTGAGCGTGTGTGTTTGTGCCCAGGGGCACCCTTTCCTAAATCACCTGTGAGTGTGTTTGTGTGTGTGTGTGTGTGTGTGTGAGAGAGAGAGAGAGAGAGAGAGAGAATGAAATACAGATAAGGGGAGAGACAGAGGAGGAGAGCGAGAATGAGAATGAGAGTTAGAAAAGTGAAGGAGAAAGAGAAAGAGAAACGATTAGATACACATTTCAGTTGGCACCCGACAGTCACGCTTCTTCTCTGCCCTCCGGAAAGATCCGTCAGTCCTCATCTTGAGTCTCAGCGCTGAAGCGCCTCCGTGTTTGTGCCTGAGAAATTAGCGATGACTGATTTGCCTAAGTTATTAAAAATCCCATGATTCCTTTCAAATGAACTTGAGTGGAATAAAATCCACGACCTGTCTGTCTCAAGGACCTGACAACAACATACAGGTGTGTGTTTTAATAGAGGTGAGCCCTCTATGTGACTCCATCACAGAGCATGTCTTTAGTGGTGACACCCATGAGGTAAGATGGCACAGAAAAGAATGCTAAAAAAAATCTTTAAATCTTTAAAAACAAATAAATCAGGCTAGCACATAAACAACTTGAGGAAGATGGAGGCATTCAGGGGAAAGGAAGCGACGGGCTGGGATGCTCATGCAAACGACTTGACGCGGCGACTGAGGAAGAGGATCAGACGGAAAAACACCATCAATCAAGGGGCCCAGGAGCCTGGGGAGGCAGAAGCAGATGCAACAGCCCCGCTGACGGATGGTGATGAACCAAAGCCTTGCTTTGACTGATTTATCCCCATGCAGCTTCCGAGAGGGCCGCAAATAAATGCCTCTTCTCCTCTTCTTCCTGGTTGCGCTCTCATCTCAAATGAACCTATCAGGAACCATGGAAGCTGGTTGCCTGGCCCATGAAACCATGGACACAGCCTCTTACTCATTGGACACCTGGCTGGTCATGCGATCGTGACACGGCGCAGTGGTAGTGGTGGAGGCAAAATGGAAAAAATGTACTCTGCGAAAGACGGAAGCAGTACAATGAGAGGAAGTGAAGAAGCATGAACTGCCTGTAGGTATGATAAAAGCATGCCCAGGAACAGTTTAGTTGGACTATGCATACTAGACTATACTGGAGTATTCTACAAGCTAGCATGAAAGACTAATAGGCTGAATACACAGGTAAAACAACCCACCTCACTAGACTCAGCTGACTGGGGGGCTACCTTGACTGAGCAAAAGCTGACACACACAGCTGACCAAAAACACACAGAAGCTTAACGGTCTCTTCCATCACCAGCCTGTGAAGACGAACAACAATCCATTTCACAATCAGTGGCTGCCTTTCCCTTCTCCATGCTACAACACCTTCTCCCCCGCCCCCAAATCCCCGCATCATCTCAACTCACTTGTGATAGGCAAGAGATTCTTGCGAGCAATGACCTCATTCCTATTTGCGAGAGAGGGGGGGAATTCGATTTTAAATGAGGCTATTAACAGAAGCTCTCTCCTCTGAGGCCGAGTGAGTGCTATCGCATCATTACCTCACATTAATCCCACATAAAATTCAGCCAACCAACCAGCCAGTCTGCTAGATAGCAGAGAAGCCTTCGACAGCCAGCCCTCTGGAGACCATGGCCATGCTATTGCTTTTTTAACCAGGGATCACTCTCAATCACCCATTACCTTTTTGATATGGTCAAGCAACACACATGCTATGACCTGGAGACAAATCTAAATAGAATCTCATATTATAAAGGCTAATCTCAAGTATTCTATGATCACTCATCAGGTGACCAGCATAACTACCTGCTTTGTTATTGGTATCAATACTACTACAGGTCATTGGTAAGGTAATCATGTTTCTGGGGTACGGTTAATGTATAGAAAATGTTTATACAATTAGAGGATAGCCTCTAATGGTTTATTACAAGATATGCTCTGACTCCACACAAACACCAGATACAATTTCAATTTTTCAAATTTCTGCTTCATTGTTACTTTACAGATTATTCCATGTTCTATGTCCAAGCTGTTCCCCTCTGACAGACAGTGGTTATCTCTGTTGGGATTCTAAAATGCCAGTGCCCTTTTACACTGCCACAGTCAGTAGGGTTTCATAGTGATATACAGAAATGCCAACGATCTTCACTGCCAGAAATTAGTTTTTAGTCTTTAACCCTCTGAAGTTTACTTCCACTCTCTGGGGCAATCTGGAAGGCTAGGGAGCAAGCACTGTGCTTTGAAAATTGGTTCCAAAGTCAGTTTTATTCTTTTAAAATCTGGTACCAGTACTTCTTCTAAATCAGTCACAAATGTAAAACAAATATTGCTGAAATATGTCCAAAATACTGTGCAATGTGTAAAAAAAATGATACAAGAACCACAGTGACATAACTGCTTTGGTCGTCTTAAGGGAATCTTTAATACCCATAACGTTATGAACGATCACTTTAGCTATAAAGATATAGAGCAATGCAGGGGCCAATGCAGTATCTACAGCTAGTAACTAATGTTGGCTAAGAGACTCAGACAGAAGCAGCAACAGCGATAGCATAACTTAGACAGACAGGTGCTCCATCACCACTGGGAGAGAAACCGCTCATTGTCAAGGCTGACACAGCAAATATTATCCCCTCATTAAACACGTCAATTACAAACATGTCTGACAAAAAAAAATCCAAACAGCCAAGCAGATGACTTTCAAAAACTTTCCACAACATCAATTACCCAAGGTAAATATGGCAGCGCTGCAGTTTGCCATCAGCATCTCATTTAACTGGGCATAATGAGAAATAGTGCAAAAACAATAGCCTACTGTTTCTCTCATCTGACCTCTCTCTGTGGATCTGCTTGGATGCTTTCACTGCTCCACTTGGGCTCATTTGCCTGTGAACTAAGACTATTAAATGGGTGGAAAACAATCGAAAAAAAAAAAAAATTGCTTTTAATGGTCTCATGTTTTAATACTCTGGGAACTTCCATTTTTGCCGCCAGTTTTTTAATATATAACTGTAGCAACAAGGCATGAGTTTGGATTCAGACCAATTACTTTAAGAAACGTTGACACCAATAGTGTTAAGTTGATGACACAGTCAAACAATTCTACCTGCTTAAACATTAGCTAATTGAAGTCTCTCTCTCTTTCAAAAAAAAAAAAAAACACATAATTAAACCATCAGCCGTCCTCTTTCACTAATGAGGAAATCTCTGGCTAGTTCATTAGGTCTGTGATCTTAAATTAACTTAGAGGCACCCAAATCTGGTGCTATTCTAGTCATGTTCGATAGCAACACAACTACAGCTGCAAACTCCTTGTCACTAATTCAATTAGATGGCGGATGTACTCGCTAGCATGCTAAACAGAATTAGCTGATATGAGTCAAACAAATCACTGCCAAGCTAATTGTTGATTGAGAAAAGACCCACTGAACACACACACACACACACACAAGCATAAACACGGATAAATATTTGCAAACAAACATTAGAAAATTCACAAACAAACACATTAACAAATACTACTATAATACTCAAAAAATACAATTTTGGCTTGTTTAGAGGATACACTAAATGGCAATTAAATACTTTCAACCTACAAGCGAACATTTCTCAAAATAGAAGCAACTAGATGTCAGGAGGGTGATCAGACAAAAAACAATATAATGAAATGAGCTCCTGACAGGAAATCAGCACTCTTTGTTTCATGATTTCCATGGCGACATCCAATCAGCAGTGCCAAGCGAATGTGATGTGGGGATAACAAACCACAGTGTGAGTTATTAGTCAGCTGTCTAATGAGGGAAGGGGGAGAGAGGAGGGGGGTGGGGTTGGGGTGGACATGCCGACAACGCCAAAACACATTACCTTGATGAAGTATCATTTTGGGGTGTAAATCATATTTGAATAAGGTCAAGGCGGACATTAGTGGCCATGCTTAAAGGCGTTATATCTACTCCAAGTAACCCCCCCATCTTTCTCAGATGCACAATCCCCTATTATAGAGACATGCTATCGGACCACACGCATCTAGAGGGCAGGTCATGTCCGGCATTCAACACCTCCGGAATGTTCTAGAATGTGGGGAATGAGGCCATCCGGCTTGACTGCCATTCATATTTCATTAAGTCTGCTGGAGGACGGAGAAGGTGCAGATAGTGGATAGGAGCTGCAGTGGTGTCAGGTTCATTAATCCTTCATTGGCTCAGGGGGGGGCAGGGGGGACAACCATGGCCTCAGCATTCTCTATCCTGCCTGTTTAAAAACATATCTGTTTATAAATCGAGTGTTACCAACCTAATTGTCCTGTCATAAAAACAAAAAGATGGAATACTGTTGGAGATCATGTTTCTGGGGGTTTCTCATCACTAGTTGTGTAGCTGTGTTGTTTAACTGAGAGAGAGAGAGAAAAAAAGTGAATGAGAGACAATGTGTGTGTGTGTGTGTCAAAGTGTGTGTTCTGTGATGAGTCAGTGAGACGGCTGTATCACTGGCTGTAAGGTCACAGCCCATGGGAGGAGAGGGGTGTCTGGTAGGGACGATAAAGGTGTCGTCACCCTGCAGGCGACCGCTAACATGCTCACTCACCTGGTAGAAACACCATCACAAGGGGTGCATGCATAATAAGAGCCCCATATATGTCTGAGTGCACACACACTTCTGTGTGTGTGTGTGTGTGTGTGTGTGTGTGTGTGTACAAAAACACCACATGCAGGCTGAGCATGGAAGCTATCTCTAGGCAATTATATATGTAAGCCTGATGACACAAATCCAAAAATGGGAAGCTCACCTTCTTTTGTTCTTTCTTTATTTCACTGTCTCTATCTCACTCTCTCTCACACACACTCACACACTCATACACACACACACACATTGTGAGGGGTTGGGTTGAACGCAGATGCCATTTAAACTGAGGAAGTGGCATGTCTTATTTACTGTTGTGAGCCGCAGACTATTAGTGAGGGATTTACTCAGGCAGGCATGGGCCTATGGCCCTATCTACTACACAGAGTTAGCGGCAGAATAGGATTAATTATACACACACACACACACACACACACACACACACACACAAATATACTTAAACATACAATTACACACAGAACATATACACACACTGCACACACACATAGACTCACACATGCATAGACACACACACACACACACACACACACACACACACACAAATTCTGGGCTACTAAGCCTCTACAGTTTCTAGTTGCCAGCCAGCACAGGCAGTTCTGTCACAGTTACAGTGTTTGGCATTGCTGCTGCTGCTGCACTTATCCCAAAGTGTTTCCCCAGACTAGGAGAATGGCCACTGTCCTCCACATCAACACATTTCTACCTTTTTACTCTCACCACTGCACTATCCCCTGCTCTTTAAACAGTTTCTGGGGACACAGACATCAAAGAAAACATTTCAGTCCGAACTTCTAGAAGCAGCCGGGTGAGCTGTGTTGATGTTCCAGTGCCAATGTGATCAGCTGGGGGTGGGGGGGTGCTGTGGCGGGGGATGGGGATGTGTTATAAATCTATGTGTGTGCAGCCGTATCAGGCATTAACTAAGGAGCATTCAGGCTGAAAATAGCCCTCTGCCAATAAATCCCTACCGCTAGAAGACCCAGCATAGGCGTCCCCTAAGCACTGCATCCCAATTAGGCAGCAAATACTTCATATTCACCATGAAACTATTTTCAGCCTCATCCATAATGTACGCCACAGCTCCTGCAGGCCTTTCCAGCAAGCATTAGCTTTGTGTGAGGGGCTAAAGGGGATTGGCTGGTGCAAGTTGCTGATAAACTCTATGGTGCCCTGCACCCAGTGTGAACTCTTGGCCAGTGTATGCTAAGAGCCTACAGCACTGAGGATGTTAGTATATTTAATGATGCCATATACTGTATGGGATTTATAATTTTCAATTGTTTTGATGTAAAATTAGATTATTGCCTTTTTGTGCTCGTCACACGAAGAGGTAGAGCAAGAAATGTCAAGACTATGAAATGAGTAGAATAAGAAATAGGGTTTGAACACTGTGAATTGTAATTTTGAAAAGTAAGAATGTGTACTGTAGAAAACACACCAAAAAACACAACTAAACAAAACAAGATGAAATGTCACCAAGCATCATCCAATAGTCACCCAAGATCAAAACACAATCAAAACACAATTCTATGACAGCACACCATCACATCTCTCTAAAATGACACCTGTCTGACATTCCAACAACCATTCCATCAACAACAGACCAAAACAAACTTTTATTTCCCACGTGACAAACCATAAGAAAGTAAGTGCTTTTGTTAACAAATGCCATTACTCATTGACATTTCTGTTTACTTCACATCAGTCAAACCACTGCTGACATTAAAGAGCCAGCAAGATAAATAAAGCATACAATTGAAGGAATAATGTACTGTCCGCCGGACAGGACAAACAGGACCCCGACAACAAAGGCGCTCATTATATGGCTACTTGCCAAAACGACGACAGAAAACTTTACACAAACGTCTTTTAAATTTAATTTGTTACCGTTTAGTGGCTTACACAGATAAACAAATAGTTTGCAACGCAACTTGAACTTGACATTCTTTAGAGTGCAGCTGATCTCCTTTCACTTTCAACAGAGTTCCATTGTGATAAGTGAATGATCTCTACTCACGGAATGATATGCAGATGTGAATCTGAAGCAAAAAACCCGTTTCCATTGACAGCTGTCATTATACTTTTGCAGCAGTGATTATACAGAAGTAGTTAACCTCCGAAAGTTGTCAGGGTCCACTCAAAGTGAGTAACAGGCTTCTTTTCCCCAATCATACTCCCATCATATGTAAAATCTCAGGTCGGCGAAACTTTATCTAAAAGTGTCTAACTTTGAAATGTATAAACCTCGTCTGAAAATCTAGTCTGACTCTGCCAATTAAGCCCCTGGTGTGTTCAGTTCATTCGAATGAAGCCATCTGTCAAGTTTGTGAAAAATCTGGACATTTTGGACAGGTTTTGGGCTAATTTCCAAAAACACAGATGCACTCATCTGCTTTACTTATTTACTGCATTTAGTAAATGCCACTACTATTAATTGAATTCTATTTAACTATACATTGTCAAGACTAACACTAACAACATCTGTTACCTTGAGAGTATACCAATATGTCACAGCTGCATCCATGATTACTACTGCTTTGACATCTCTTTTGTGCTTCAAATCCACCGCAAATTATTGGCTACATAAAGTCTAACAGGAGGGTGAGCTGAAAGTATAGAGCAGACAGTTAGAATGCCAGAGTTGTATTACTGCAGCCTGTGATTTTCTAGGTCACAATGCAACAAAAACAACTCAGAAACATTCCTGTTTGCTCCTAAACTCACTCTCACTTTTCAAACACAACATAATACTATATGGGATAAATCATATCTCTACATAATGTACAGATATGATTTTTACTTTTTAATGTATATTTACAACATGAGTGTATCACATTAATGCACACTCTGCATTACTACCACTGCGGTCCTGTAATACTAACACACATAAATACACACCCACACTACCACCACCCAACCACCCACCCAACCACACACACACACACACACACACACACAGACACACACACACTGCCTCAGCCATCTAGAGTGGCCCTAACGGAGGGAGACATGATCAGCTGCCCAGTTGAATTGGATCAGTGTGACTGTGTGTGTGTGTGTGTGTATGTGTGTGTGTGTGTGTGTGTGTGTGTATGTGTGTGTGTGTGTGTGTGTGTGTGTGTTTATGTGTGTGTGTGTGTGTGTGTGTGTGTGTGTGTGTGTGTGTGTGTGTGTGTATGAATGGTGTGGGGTGAGATGGGGGTGCACACATGCCCTCTCGATGAGACTCCTGTTAGCTCATGTTAGTGTCCAACACATTTGAGCTGCAACAACATCACATCTCCAAAATGTCTGGGAGTGTGTGTGTGTGTGTGTGTGTGTGTGTGTGTGTGTGTGTGTGTGTGTGCGTGTTGGCACACTCCTTTTCCAGAAGCAGCAGCCTTCTCATATCTCTTGTTTCCTCTCTCCCTCTCCAATCCTTCATATCTAGCTCTTTCCTTTACTCTATCTCTCCATCTCATACACACACACTCACACACCCACCCACACACACACACACACACATACACATTTGATCCCCATCTCTCTCCACCTCCCTCTGACCCCCCACCCCTCTCCCCGCTCACAGCAAGTGTGCTCGTGAAGTAGACACGATCACAATCTTGCCCCTCTGGAGAGTAACACTGGGTGTGGGAGTCTGCTGAGGGGTGACAAACTGCCCCTCCACACCTGTTCTGGGGCCTGCTGTGCTGCTGTGCTGCTATGCTGAGGTAACAGCTGAAACTGGCCTGGAGACGCCAGTAAGAGCTCTGCCTACTGTTGCCCCAAAAAGCACAAAATATACAGCCAACAGCATGCATAATATACCAGGCCCATACAAGCATATGGCCGTTTCACTGTCTGCTGCATGCGCTCACGTGTTCATTTGACCCACGCCAGACACTACGCCTTGTTCAGGCATAAAATGCAAGCTATTAGTTCAATGGTTCTACTTCATAGTTATGTATGTGGTATTATTCTCCAATCAAACTTTGATTAACCGTGTGTGTGTGTGTGTGTGTGTGTGTGTGTGTGTGTGTATGTATGTGTGTGTGTGCCTGTGGTGGAGTTTTTCTATTCATCAGCCTCTTCTCCAAGCCTATTTAAAAGCAGCTATAAAGAGTGTGAGAGATATGAAAAACAGCTAAGACTGCCAGCAGGGCTCAAACGGGCGCTTGTCACCACAAGCTCAGACTGATGCATTATGGGAATGTGCAGCAGGGTCTGTTTGAGCGAAACATCAATGCAGTTTGGCAGGATGAGGATACCATTGATATGCTAAGGCTGAAAGGACCTCTACCTCCGCCTCCCTCTCTCCTTGTATCTCTTCTCCTGCCTCTACCTCTCATCCTATCTTGCACTCCTCCTCTCTCTCTCTCCCTCTTTCTGTTTTCTATCTTGCGCTCTCTGCTGTCATGATTCCACAAATGCTTTTGCTTCCCATGGCATTACGATGTGTACACATTCACAGATCACAAAACCACTGCAGAGAGAGGGAAATGTTTGTGAGTGAGGGAAAGAGAGATAGCAGGAAAACAAAGAAAAAAGAGAGGGTGTACGAGAAGGAGAGATGGCAAAGGAGGACAGAAAGAGCACAGGGGATGAGGAAAGAGAGAAAGAGAGAGAGAGAGAGAAGGACAGAGAGAGAGAAACAAAGAGAAGACATCATGCAGTTGGAGCACTTTCCTGTGTGCATTTCCATGCCACACATTTCTGATGGCATATGAAATCAACATGCAGCGCACACAAGCAGCCAATCAGACACTCACAGCGCTTCTTCTGTATTTATTTATTTACTTTTCCACCTGCTGTACAGCTGCCTCAACACACAAGGACAGCCCCCTCCCCCAGCAGACCCCCTACACCCCCTGCCAAATAGCTTTCTTTCATCCTCGGCTACAACACACTTACTGTACAGAGTGATTTTCCCTCCACAGTGGGCCTATGGGCAACAAAGCCCTTTCATATTGTTCGGCACTTTACTGACTAGTGCCAAGGCAAGCCTCCCCAGCAGCAAACAAAGACAAAGGAAGACCCTTCAGAAACCTTAGTAATAGCAGTGGGCAACAGAGGCGACATGCAGTAGAACCTTTTGTGTTTGTGTCAAAACCAACACACTGCGTTTTTCACTCACAATGTCGCCTATTCAGAACGTACAACCAGGGGACACACAACACGCAACGAGTCACTGAGTCACAAAACAGCTTTCTGCAACTAAACGATTTTTATTATGTTAGTTTGGAGTTAGTATTGGCTTTGCTGTATATGTTGTTCTGTGGGATCTTAAAGTGAACAGCAACAGAACCACATAGTCACCTCAGTTGCATTTATCACCAGCCTCTCACTATACCTGAAGTACATTCATGTTCGTAGGGTTTTCACGCATAATCTAATGTATGTGGCATATTTTATGTTAAAACATCCGTAATTGATCTAAACTGATCATAGAATGTGAAGAATAATGTCAAAATGTCAAAAAAAGCACTGTGTTAACCAGATATCTACTTAAGTTAGCATGTAGCTAAATACTGCCAGAGCAGGTCTATGATATTATGATTTACATGTGTGACTGCTGGAAATATAATGTAAGTGATTGCAAAACTGTAAGAGAGAGAGAGAGAAACAGTGAGAGGGGGATAGAAAGAGAGATTCAGTGTGCGAGGTGTCAATGTAGAGCTTGGTGCTGGGTGACTGACTCTGGCTCTGGAGAGATTAGACTGTCTCTCTCTCCGGGGGTGGCATATATGAGCAGCTGGGGTCACGGCACGTCAGGCAGCCTGAGCCAGGTGTCCATCGCACGCCCGGATACATGTGAGTGCACCGCTGTTATTGGAGGCCTGATGGAAAAGAACCACCAGAGGGATAGAGAGAGAGACAGAGAGAGAGAGAGGAGGAGGAGGAGAAAGAGAGGTGAGGGACTTATTCATAGCTGCTGAGGCAAGGAACGAGGGAGGCTGGAGGAGAGTGAAAGACCTCACTCGGAGTCACTGACGTAAGGAGCGAGGGAGGGAGGAGAGGAGGAAAGGATGGTGAAACAGGAGAATGGAGGGATGCTAAGAGAAAGACAGGAGAGTGACAGCCAGGAGAGAAGAATGCAGAGCTCATGAGAGGTGGAGAGAAAAAGAGAGAGGAAGATGGAATGATTACAATATGAGTACAGAGAGAAAGAGAGAGATAGAGAGAGAAAGCGAGCAGAAGGAGAGAGAATTGACAGAGCAATAATGTGTGTATAAAAGAGAGAGAAATAGGTATGAGTAAAAAAAAGAGAGATGAGTATGAAGAGTGATACTGAGAGACAGAGAGATGAGTAGAGAATGAGAGAGAGAGAGAGAGAGCAGAGTACAGACAGTGACAGTGAGACACAAATGGGTAGAGAGAGAGGGATAGAGTGTGATGAGTAAAATAAAAAAAGGGAGGAGAGGTGGGGTGGGGTAGGGAGAGAAAACCTACTCGTCATTTCCACCGTGGCTCAACACAGACAGACACACTAACTCATCACTGCACCTGACAGCTTCCAATTATATTTTCATGGCTCTCCAAATGTTACTTTAGGAAGTGCCACTTCTCTCTCTCTCTCTCTCTCTCTCTCGCTCTCCATGTTCTATTCTCCACATATTGCACACACTACTATACCGCATCACTCAACTCAAGTCATCCCTACTACTACAGTGCCATAACACAAAGTAGTGTGTGTGTGTGTTTATGGAAACTGTATGTCTGTATAAGGATGTGTGTGTGTGTGTGTGTGTGTGTGTGTGTGTGTGTGTGTGTGTCCTGCCGATGACCTAGTAGCTGAGAATCCCTGGCATGACTTCCCACTATGGCTGATTTGTCATCATGTCAGCAGGGCCACATTAGCTAATTATGATGTGATATAAATAAAGTGAAATGGCAGTGAAGGTGTATGTGTGTGTGTGTGTGTGTGTGTGTGTGTGTGTGTGTGTGTGTGTGTGTGTGTGTGTGTGTGTGTGTGTGTGTGTGTGTGTGTGTCTCGAGGCAAGATGGACTGCTGAGGGACTATCCAGTAATTATTTGTGTTTATCTGTCAGTCTGTGTTTTTGTTTGTTTGTTTGGGTTCTGCACAGGCAGATGCTATCCTCTCTCGGCCCAGGCTGCCATGGGATTCGCTTTGTCACAATAGATGCCGTCACCTCACGTCTCAACAGAGTGTAAGACTGAACACCATATGGACCAATGTCACATCCGTTGCATTAAAGCTATGCTCAAAGCTGTCTGCTCGTTTCCAACAGAGAGCTCTGTCCCTTTGGGGGAAAAAAAAACAACAGCAATTCCCCACTGTACAATGTAGACGCTGTTTGTTTTGGGGAAGAACGGTTAAACCGTGGGTTAAAACACTGCAGTGACATGGAGATCACTGACGCAAAAAAAGGCTATGCCCTTGACCACTAAAAGAGAGCGAGAGCGAAAGAGAGAGAGAGAGAGAGAGAGAGAGAGTGGAAAAAAAACAATTTATTCAAGTCTTAACTGTCTGGGTTCTAATGTAATATGATCAAAGGCTGCTGGCTTAATTCCCCCCACCAAAGCCCTGTGCGTTAATAGCATGACTAAAGAGAATCTGCCGCTCCACTGTGTGTCAAGGACACAGAGAACCTGTACTTGTTCAAACACATTTGGAGGGGATTAGCAGAGGCTAAAGCCGCGACGCTTTTACAGTGAACAGAGCAAAGCTAGCGTAGCATAGCATAGTAGCGCCGCATTTTCTCTCTCTCAAAGATACAGTTGTCATGCAAATAGCTGCACAGTTTTCAAGAAGCATGTGGGCAGTGAAAGGTTAAGCATCCGGATGGCAAGCTATGGATGGCAGGAAAGAAAATCAAATAAAATCCTTGATATGTTCCCATTTCCTGTGGCGGATAACAGTTTGGAAGGGAAGTAATCATGTGCAAACAACCTGCCAACAACCAAACAACTCACATTCGGTCTATGCACACACCACACACACACACACACACACACACACACACACACACACAGCATACATAAGTTTCCAGTTTCCTGCCATCATTCAAATGTCTTGAAAGCCCTTTTGTAGGAGGCTGGGTGGTTTTCCTACACTTCCCCTGAGTGTGGGCTCACCTCTAATATGTAGCTATTGACAGGCCAGGACTGAATTAAGGAGTGTTAGTGGAGGTGAGGATAGGAGACAGCACTCTCCAACAGGCACTGCACAACCCTGTGCCCCTCTTCCACAGCAGAAATCAATAAGCAGCAAAGCTAACCGGGTTATGGGCCTGAGCCAAAAAAACACGCCGCAGGTCCTTAGCTTGTTGAGTCATGGGGCGCGCGTGTGTATGTGTGTAGTGTGTGTGTGTGTGTGTGAAATGACTGGTGAGCAAGAAAGACTACAGACCTTTGTGTTATTGCAGAATCCACAGTGCATGTGCACAGTTACCCAATTACCCCATCATAGAGAAAGGTAAATAAATGGTCAAAAGCCCAGCCAAGACCACTGTAAGGCATCAATAATAATGTTTTTACTCTCTGTTCTTGCTGTCTTGCAATTTTGTAGTCTGATGTTTTGAAACATCACCTTCTGCTGGTTGCTTCCTTGACATCTTGCTGATACAGACCTGATGTGGAAATGTAGTTTTTTTTTCTTTTCAAAGCAGAACAATTAGAGCAGTGATTTTATGGTGGTGCGTTTATATGAGGGCCTGGCTACAAAGTAGCACACATTTTCCCCAGTGGAAACTTACAGCCGAAAACAAACAGATGTAGATTGCAGAGATGAAGACTACACACGACACAACACACGCACGCACACATACTCATGCACGCTCACACGCATACACACATAAGCAGACACAAGTAGCCACCCATTCACACAAGAAGACTCTCTTTCTCTCTCTCTCTTTCTCTCTCTCTCACACACACACATATACACACACTGCTGTCATGGGGAAATGAGCAAGGCAAAACAAAAAAGCAGGAGCCTGATGACTCACGCTGACACTGAGCACATCCTCGCAGCAAACATTTGCTTTTCATTCGGGAGCGGGTCAGCGCACAGGGGCAGCACCACTGAGATCGGGGCCCCTTTGAAAATATCTGAGAAAAAAAACAAAACTAGGGCCCCAGTCTAGACTGCCGCCTCGCTGTGCCTGTGCCTTCCCTGTCCTCACCTTGCCCTTCCTTGGATTGCATGGCCTGATGCATAAGACTGATGCCTCTCAAGGCATATTCTATGCACAGCAGGAGAGCGCATGTCTCAACAGCAGACTCATCATAACACAGGCTGTTTTATTATACACATGCTGTTTTAAGCTGTTTTATGTCTCTCTCTGTGGGGAAATGGCAAAAAAAAAGGAGCATCGATGGAACTGATGAAACAAAATCCAAAACTGTTATTGCCTCTCATTAGATCTTATTACCGTGTAACTACATCTTTACATACAAAGAATGACTCTAACTATCACTGTGCGTCAGTGCACTGATATTTAGTACTTAGTGAACCACAGCCACTATGGATAAAAGCATTGAGTAAGTGAATTAATGTATATTGTAGATCAATCAAATGAATGAAATTAATGTGCATAATGTTCAAAGCATTGAATGCTGACCAAGATAGAGCAACACAATACGTTACAATGGGGAGCAAATGTGAATAATTCCAGTTGGCATAAGTGGGAGTGTCACATTACGTCATAATATAAACTTTTCAATGACCTTTTGTAACTCGACTTCGGGATTTCCCTTGCGAATATAGACCATGGAACTGAGCACTGAAGAGAAGATGTGGTTGCTGTGGAGCAGCGGTCACCCCGAGTTTGATTCCTGGATCCTATAGTGTGCATCCATGTTGCTTTAGATAAAAGCATCTGCTAGATACCTGTCAACTTTACTTTACTTCCTTTAAAATGTATGTAACTTACATGTAAAAAGCTCCGACAATGTGCCGGTGTGCATGTATGCATGTGTGTCCCTGCCTGTGTCGATAACTCCACCTGGTCTGACAGTGACTGATGGCCCACTGGATGGGGGGGCAGGGTGGGTCACCTGCAGCGGAGCTGGGCTGCCCGCTGCTGTACCTGACAGTCAGCGCTGGCATATGCTGAATGTCAAATGCAACACGGCACAGCCGAGGTAATTACCGCTCTCGCCCAGCCCAGACACGGCCAACTGATGGAAGCCTGAATCCTTGAAACCAGACTAGGGCTGCCATAAATCCAGCAATGATTACAACTCCTAGCTCTTGTGTTGACTTGCACAGATGATGTGAATGATGCACTAAGTGAAAAATTACAACTATAGTTACTGCTTCATGCTCCTTTTGTTGTGTTATGGTTAGGAGATGAAAAAAGATGATCTAATGGGACCTAATCAGTGTTTGTGTGACAGATGAGTGTTCGGTTTGCATCAAAATAACAGAATGCAAAGCCTGAGGAGAATCAGCGAGCTAGCAAGCAATCCAAACACAACAGCACATTTCAATCAAACAACATCAGGTCCAGATAGGCTAGAAATGCCACTACTCAATAGTGCTTTCAAAGCACCTAGTGCTAAAGCCTGACACATTGTCCTTCATCCACTGTAACAGCAGAACAATGTTTCCTACCAAACAACGCTAGGATCAGATAAACACAGATGGGAACCAATATACTGGGGTGGTGGTAGCGTAGCGGTTAAGGGCCTGGCTAGCATGCCAGAAGCCTGGAAATTGTGGGTTGGAATCCTGGAGGCCACTGTTGTGCCCTTGAGCAAGACACTTAATCCTAAATTGCTTTGGGGAGACTGCCTCTGAAGTAATTGATAGTTGACAAAATGTAAGTCACTTTGGATTAAAGTGTCTGCTAAATGCATAAATGTAAATATAGATATACCATACAAAGAAAGACGCACCAGAAAAAAAGAGAGAAAGAAAGAAATGAGTCATGATTGAGTTATGAAAAAGAGAGGAAAAAGCTAAATACTGTAAGCTGTGTGTGTGGTGTGCCCCTCCACTGCACAGATTAATGAAATTAGCTGTTAGTAAACATCAGCCGTTTTCTGCTTACACAGAAGAAGCGTCGTGCAATCAAGACGAGGCTGGCATCTGAGCGGAATGCATAATTAAGAGTCCTCTGCTCCCTTATCAAAAGTGAAAGCAGGCACAATCAATCTTTCGTCAACTCCGTTTTGGGGGGGGGGGACAAAAAAAGTTGTAAGCAAAAATGTTTGGATTGAGGATGAAAAGATTTTTAAAAAGGTAACAGGAGAAAAATGTGCATAAATTACTGAACAGAAAACAAACCGGCTGTTCTCTCACAGGACAACGTGTACCATCTTTGACCGTGATGGCCCTTTCGAAATTTTTTATGCTTAACCCGTTTTTGTGTTAAGCTCTGTGGAGGATTACCAAGCTTTGCTGAGTAAAGTAATTGATTGTGAATGCTTGATTTCCTCCATGTTGCTGTGAAAGGTCACCATCAAGACAAGACTGCGCTGCAGCCAGTGCACAAGCGGGCACGGCCACATTTTTTCTCTGATGTGAGACGAAAGATTTATGACCTAAAAGTCCTCACACCTGGCATTATCAAACAGAACTCAACGGCATCACGCTTGACTGGGCCAAACTCAACTTTGGCTTCGTAATGCATGAGATCTGCTTTGAAGGGGGAAATAATTATTTGACCAAGTAGAGACCATGAAAAATCCAAGATATAATTTTGCTTAGCCGACACGTTTCCAGTAATCCTTAGGTAAGGCTTCCGGAATGTCACCAGAATTAACCTGGAGAAGCTGACACAGGCAGACATACATTAACCTTGAGTCTCCCGCTCCCTCCCTTTCCTACAGCACATTGATTCAGGGGAAGAGCTGAAGGGTGGGAACTTGTCTCTGAGTGTCTGTAGGTTTCCCTCGGTCAATAGCGTCCCCGCTGAAGTTATTCAAGCGAAGCCATTCATCACAGCCCGAAACAACAAAGTCACCAGCGCCACGTTCCACTCCACTCATCACAGAGACAAACGGACAATATTCACATTCAATGGGACAGCTTCGAGATGGTCTGGAAAAGGACACAACCTCAATCAAGCCCAGATGCACACAATGTGTCAAGCCCAAACCCTACTGATTTCCCTGTGGAAACATAGAAGTTAAAAGATAAAACAGTGCTGTCCACTGTAGACCACATCAGACAAACCAGTTTAGCTTATATGGATAAGGAGAGCAACAATGGTAGTCACAACAAGCTATATTCTTTGTGCATTTTTGTCAATGCTGCCCACAGGCCACAAAAGACTTGATGGACGCTAATGGAGCCACTGACAAGAACCATAATTACCATAAACAAGGGAGTGAGAATTGGTCACACAAAGCCTGACAACTTCATTGCCGTGGAAAACAAGAGGCTAACATAAGCACAACCATTGACAGCGGTGGCATCTTTTTTTTTTTTTTTAAAGGTAAACAAAAGATGCTCTGGGTTTCCCCTTTATTGTGAATGGCACTATTATACGCCCACACCTCTCTTCTAAATAATACCGCTAACGTCGCTCTTCAGAGCGGGGCTTTCAATTGTGATTCACTTATACTCCTGCAGCATTCTCATAAACAATACAACTTTATTCAGCCATTATTGGACCTGACCCCCCCCCCCCCACACACACACACACAGACACACACACAAAAAAACAAACAAACAAACAAAAAAATGCATATGTCTACACTGATGCCAAATGCTGAACGTACTAAATAAATCAGGATTGTTTCATTGTCACTGTGTATTTGGCTTAGCTGCTGATCGTCTAGTCAGTGAGTGCCAGATGATGTTCTGGTTGAGGTGACATTTTAACAGTTGTCTCATCCCTTCAAGCTCAAGCGCCTGTGCCACAGCTAAAATAGATGTCTATTCACAAACAGTGGTTACAGTTCCACTTGCTTCTTATTCTAAGGATTTCCAATTGAACTGACTGTGTCGCCTCCTCTAGTCAAGATTCTGACTGAAATCTGGAGAAGATATTTACAAATAAATAAACGCCAACATGTAATTTCATTAGTACCTGGTCAAACAACTAATCAGTCCATTGAGTACTGAATTCATTCAAGTTTGCACTAGAAAAAAGCTATATTATATGATATCTTTTTTGGATATCATCTATCTGGTGTGGTCCTATTCTCATCTCTGGATACATTACAAGATTACAGATACATACAAGTCATTGGTTATTCTTTAATTCAGACGTATGCCGCAACAGTTAGCTTCCTCTGTAATAGAATGCTTTAGCGGTGTGCAGTTGCAGTGTTGTAGTCTGGCTGTAAGATTTTCAATCCAGTGTTGTTGGCGTCAGTGCCACCAAACTCGTTACCGTGCAACTCTCATTAGCGTCACCATGGACTATCCTTGAAAGACTATAAACATTTTGACAAATCACAGCTGTGAAGTTCCACACAAGGTGTGCCATTTGCAACACGCTACCAGAGCCATACACAATCACACTGCAGGAATGTTGAAACCCAGAAGCCTGAAAGAGTGTTAATCTACACTCTGCTGCTGCCACTATGCTATTTCTCCTGTCATCACCTAAAGGTTGCAAGACAACACCCGGGATCTTGCTCACCTTCATACAGTATGTGGTCTACAGAAGGCGGAGAAGCACTGGTACTTCCCACAGCTCATATACCACGCTGACACAAGTCCTCAGCTGCATATCATTTAGAGTCACATCTCAGTGGAAGAAGCCAGTGTTGCATAACTTCACTCTAATTTCCAGCACACTGACTGGAGAGGAAGACACAGTGAACTTCTTTCAGTGTCTGTCAAACTAAATTGGGCTGTGGGCTGAAACTCTGTCTAGACGACAGTAGGCTGTCACTTGTGAATTGTTTTCATTAGCGTCACTGAAACAGCTTTTTTGCAGACACTGTAAGACTATTCAGGAATAATGAAATATGCTTATACTTAAATTACTGAATAAGAACATTTTTTTTCTCTATGATTTTCTCTCTCTCCCTCCCTCTCTCTCTCTCTTTCACACACACACACACACACACACACACACAGAAAAATGGCAGGCAGTGAACTTCCTAGCTTCTATCAGGCTGAGTGGCTTTGAACTAATCTGCAGGACCCTTCTCTCCATTTGAGCAGCCAGGTCATCCCACAACCATTGGCTCTCCTCATCCAATCAGAATGAGAGAGGTCATTGCATAATGACACTCATGTATGCTTCTCAAGCGCTCCTCTGAACAGCAGGTGACAACACACACACACACACACACACACACACACACACACACACACACACACACACACACACACACACAATGTTCACACATTCTGTCTCTCATTCTCTTTTGCTTTCCATTTCTTTAACACTGTCCTTCTCTCTCTTTCTCTCTGAACCTTCACTGTCAGTCCCACAGGAACACAAGAGAGAATCCTAATAGGCTCTTCACTGACAGTGAACTGACGGTGTGGCCACTGAGACACTTTGTTGTGGAGGTGTGTACGTGAGTCTGTGTGTGTGTGTGTGTGTGTGTGTGTGTGTGTATGTGAGTGTGTGTGTATTTTTCCCCCTTTAGCTTTGTAGTAGCAGTGGCTGAGTGTATGTAGGTCAGAGTGTGTAAGAGTGTGACAACACTTGAGGCGGTACTGAAAAATACTTGTCTAGACCCAAAACGCTTGATCACACAGTACTAATGACCACCTCATACCACACACATGTCCTAGAGTACAACAGATTCATTATCAAGTTAAAACTATTCCAACAAGGCAAATCACGCATTATTTGTGCTCTAACAGGCAGACTAGAAGACAAAAGGTGCATACAATATTCTTATATTGGCTGTGGGCAACTGCAGCCAGCAATGCATTCTACGTGAAAATCACCACCAACAGCCAATGGGATGTAGGTATGAATGGGCTTTCAACCCAGAATGCATTGCTGACTACAGTTCTCTCAAGCCGACTTGATAATGGATGCACCTAAAAATTGCGTGCTTCAGTAATGTGTAATCTTTTAAAGTGAGTGTTCTAACTTGGTAACACACTGGAATCATGCAGCAAGAAGCATCTTCACACTTCTGCCAACAGATTGTAGTGTAACTGTCACAAATTCTTCTATGCAGATACAGATCAGATCAGCTGACAAGGGGTAGCCATTCCTCTCCAGCAGTTCCTGACACTAATATACAACAATGCTGAAAGCAACTGGTGTGGGTGAACAGAGCAGGGACAATGATGAAATCACTGGCCAATAATGCCAGGCTGAAACAAGACCGATAGATTGTCAACATCACAATCCATTTAGGTCAGTTCTGGGAAAACTCAACCCGCCTGACTCACATGACACCATCCCTCTATAAAGTGTTCAGTGTGGGGAAAGTCTTCCTGAACCAGGCAGAAGCGCTGACAGCAAAACATGGATTTGGGGTTTTTTTTGCATTTAACAGGCCTTTGCCTTAGCTTTTTACAGCTGGAAGCAACAGGCTAGCACTGAGACACTCCAATGCTAAAATGCACTAAGCTGTCAACCCAGAAAGGCATCTGTGTGTTAAAAGTCGACACAAAGCCGACCGAAGCAGCTTCTCTTTGCAGAAGGACCAATTGACAGCCAGGGGGGGGGGTGGGGGGGGGCAAAGAGGCTTTCTGAGGGCTTAAAGTGATAATGACTGTGTTTAAGTACAGGCTGGGGCCGCGGTGGAACGATCGATGGCGAGGAGAATGAGAGGATTGGGGTTGGCGTTGGCACACAAACAAAAATAGGCCTGGTGCATCACAGCGGCAGGAGGAGATCAATAGTGACACTCAATCATATTCATTTGTCTTGATTGACTCCTCTACCCCCCCCCCCCCCAATACACACAGAGTCAGTCCCTTCCTGCCCCACCTTTCTGTGTCTCCCCACCTCTGTCACCTTGCACCATCTTGGTCACACACACACACACAGGCTTTATTATATGCTGTTGATTGTGGTTCTGTGGCCAAGGGGAGTGGTGGTATGACCTGAAGCGCACTCCCATCCACATGTAATTGTGAGGCTTTTCATTCTACTTCCCTTCCTCTTCATTGCAACAAGCACAGAGGTGCAAACATCAGTTGTCTCTCGACCTGTCTGTGCCCTGTCCTACAGCACTGTGTGGCCGTCCCTCATGGTCTCTACCTTACAACTCGTATGTAGTTCAGTCTTTATCTTCCAGCCCCCATCCCTCCTTCATCTCCCTGGCCACCACTGGCCACCTCTGCTTTGTTCCCTTCACTCCCCCTACTGGTTAGGTGGACTGGAACTGCTTTGGTGCTACTTCCTTTCAAGAAAACTGTTTTCCCTTCCCAACCCACTAGTGATAAATGCTAGATAGCTAGATAAGTACAGTGAGTGCAAAATGTAAACGAGCTGCCAATGGTTTTCTCAATCTAGATTAATAGCTGACTTCCTATACATGACATCTGTTACTCATAAGTGGGTTTCCTGATCCAAATTTAACTCAGTTTATAAAGCTGTTAGAGTCGCTCATCACCTTTTACCTTACACATCCAGAGTCAAGCTAAAGACTGTTTTGGCCTGTGAAGAGTCTGTGGTTTATGTATATCAACTTAGACCTGAATTTACTCTTTGGAGCAAAAGTAACAGAGGGATGATAAAGCACAAGAGAAAGGTCTTCTAACCACACACACACACACACACACAAACACAACCCCTTTGTCTTGCTCACCACATTCTTGCTGTCGTGTACTCCTCAGCTTAAAGAGCCCTTTGCTAGAGTAAAGGTCAGGAAATGGCACTCTTTGTCAGCCGCACAGCAGAACGGTGAAAATTATCACAAGCTCTCAGGTGCTAAACCATGCCTGTCTGACAGTGGGGTGGGGGTGGGGGCTGGGCTGAATTTGAGTTTGCCAAACAAAATGAGCATGCTCCAAGTCTCTTGTTAAACTTTTTTGTCAAACAGTGTTTATACCACTAGAACTCAACAGACACTGATTGCCCACTCTCCCTCTCCTCTTCTGCTATTTTTAATGTATAGATAATGGCTAAAATTCCAAGTATGTGAAGATGCATTCAAGAAAAAAAGGTAACTGTAACCTGTGACATATAGCAATTAACCTTGAACCTTGAACCTTACCCAAACTTCCCAAACTTGCCAAGAAAAATCAGAGATATAAGCTACATGCTTGAGACAAATCTTACAGTTATATATCAAGACAAAACCAAGTCAACTTGACATACCAACACAAACCGTGGAAATGCTGACTTCCAGTTTCAAAAGTAATGCCTGGCTTATCTTGACAACATTGTGAATCAACAAAGATAATGAAATAGAGGAAAGTACACAAAAACACAAAAACACAAAAACAAGTTGAAACAAGAAAGTGCATTGTCACCTTCATCTAACAATACAATATGAGCTAAATTACAATAAACTCACTGGAGCTCAGACAGATCTCCTCCAGGACCATCGGTTAGTCACTCCCCAAACACACCCCCTCCCCCTCTTCTGGGCTAGTTTGACAGCCTGCTGAGTTCCACTAATGGGGTCATTTTCTCCAGGGGAGCTGCAGCAAGCACTGGAATTGGAATGAAGTCAGGTGTGTGTGTGTGTGTGTGTGTGTTTGTGTGTGTGTGTTTGTATCTGTGTGTGTGTGTGTGTGTGTGTGTGTGTGCGTGTCTGTGTGTTTGTGTGTGTATGGGGAAGGCACCCAAGGTTGGTCTTTCTCTCACCACCAACATGGTCACACTCCGCCGTTAGTGCCGTCTCATCACCACCTACCCAACCCATTCCCTTCACCCCCGAACACAAACATACACACACCTCCACACCTCATATCTTGTCGGCACCTGCCACGCTCCTTCGCACCGTCCCGTTCTATTTCTGGGGAAATGAGTCACACCGCCACCATCACCTCTCCCAGAGACTCGCTCCCCATCACAACAGAGCTTGTTCACTACGTCCATGACCCCACCGGTGTCATCCGTCACCTCCGTCGCCATTATTTACCCGTGACCATTCCCGCCCACGTGCCGCTGGTACTGTTTCTTTTCTACGCAGCAGGTGAAAATTGAGTTCCGGTGGAGGAAATAATCGATAAATCAACAACGAGTTCAAGTGAAGCTTGTTTTACATTGTTTTCAAGCTCATATTCATGAATATTCTATGAAAACTTCTTGAAAAAACATAGAGGAGAAAATTACCCTTGGCATTATTTTTTTTTTTTGCTTAACACTTTTAATCAGTGCTAACAAGCTGCCTTATAGATCTCAAACAAACACGTCCCTGAATAATTAGATTTGGGCCTCTTTATTAACGCATTGAGAGTCTAAGCAAAGAATCATTGCTAATTGAGTATTACATCAACAATGAGTCAGTCCAAAGCATTACATGGAAGCAAAGGCCAAAAATATATAATTAAAATTGAGTACCTATGATTGGCTCACTAATTGAAAGACATGTGCTTGTTAAACGATCAAACACTGAGAAGTTACAAAAAGGTTGTTTTCTGCACTGTGATGCAAAAGAAAAAAAAAAAAAAAGCTGTGTGATTCATTTGGCAGCACAGAGACCTAGAACACATTACCATCCATGCAGCATGTGTATTGAGTTACATACCCACACTACATCTTCCACTTGTTGTTGGAAACCTACAGCCTATGGCACCTCTACTTATTGGTAAAGTCCGCTCAGTAAAATGACGCAAAAAACGACCACTGACATGGAAATGCATCGCTTCCATTTGGGCACAGAAGCCAAAGCTAATTACATACAGCAAACCATTATAATGACCCTTATGACCATGGCCAAAATTGTGCTGTAACACCCAGTGTGAAGAGGACAGTGCACATAGACTAGTGAGGAAGATAACAGAGGTCACAAACTGGCTTACTTAGTCCTTCTGTTCCTGGCTTCATTCGCATTCCAGACATGTAAGTCGGGGCCGCTCCTGTGGGGAGATAGCTGGGGCGGACAGAGCGAGCTGTCTCATACATCAAGCAGACTGACAGAGAGGAAAGTTCTCCACTGAACTTTCGGAAGGAGATGGCAAATGGGCTGTGTGTTTTTTTTTCTTTTGTGGTGCTACACTCCCCTGATCTACAGGTGTGGCAGCATACCGACTCTTAGCTGATGTATTATGAAAAGGTTACCACCTAACAAGGTGTCCAAATGGCAGAGGCACTCTGTCATACCAATGGGAGTCTATTATTTTGGAAAATCTCAGAATCTATAGAAGGGCGTGGATGTGCTTAGATCGTGGCTGTGACATAATGGTGCTATCATCTTTACTTTCACTGTTCAAACCAAAACATATTTGTGTGTAATAAGCATGCGCTTTCTTCAGAATTGTTGTCTTTCACTCTGAAATCAGAATAATCCGAGAAACTGCATCCCACTTGACTGACATTAAACACCATTTATGGCTGCTTTTTTATCTTGTGGAGAGTGACAGAAATACTTATCAAAAACATGCCACATTCATTTTATATGGAATGGACAGGAAATCACCAGTTTTGCCGTCCAATCGCTATAATCTTTGCCGAGGCTCTCCACACTGTGTGGTAATATGTGCTCTGTTGAAGTAACCCTGCCGTCAAAACTGTCCTTGTATCTTTGGTAGCAAACCAAGAATTAAATCAGGCTGTGACTCCAGGCTGCGTGAAGCAGCGAGGAACGGAGCTAGCAATTAACGCGCCCCTCGAAACGCTCCCAATATTGATCCAACGATGTATAAAATCAAGCGATGTTGCCTCGCTCACTCTAGATTGTAATCACACATAAAATTACTTATGGATCAGAGTGTGCGAAACACAGAGATAAAAACAATGACACTCTTGTTTACAAAAAGCATGGAAATCTATGTGAAATCATGAAGGATAAAAAAAGCTTCAAAACATCAATTCTGCCTTTCTTGAAAAATGAGTTGCAGGAGCACCTCATCACAAATTGCCAATATTCATCCAAACTCACACAAAAGACACAATGAAAACAGTCAGGGGCAGGTGTTAGTTGGGGTACTGTTTCCCATTAGGGACTACACAGACAAGGATAACATTCTTACAACATTCCACAGTCTTAGTGAACAAGCAAAATGACTTGAGTGAGAATTGAAAAGTCCTTGGCCTGCGACAGGGGCTCTTCCTAGGGCCCATAGGCAGCTCACAGTGCCAGTGTAGGCACACAGATGAAGAGAGGTAGTTAATAAAGTTCTCAGAACGTAGAATCCAGCTCTGATCCACGGGCTTATTGGTATTGAGGATACTGAGAACTCGTCTCCATCACTGTTCCTCATCATCTTCAAAATCATCAAATTTTATCTACAATTCTCACCTCAAGGTTCTGCGCTCCCTAGCCTCAATCAAATTTCTTGTGCCAGATCAGGGCCAGATGAGAGCCAGGTCAGAGTCTTATTCTGTTGTTGTCAGCCTAGGGACTCACCTGGGGTCCTTCTGGATGCTGTCGATGGAGGGCGAGCGGGCGAGGGAGCCCTCGGGTGGCAAGGCGGGGCCCGACTTGCTGTAGGGGGACTCCACGGATGAGCAGTACTGCAGGGTGCGGTAGGGGTCGCCGTAGTTGCCGGTGGCGGGTCCAGCGGCGTAGTTGCCGCTGCGCGGGTACGTCCCTGTGGCATTCTGGCTGCCCGTGCGCTGCAAGGGAGCGGAGTCAACACCAGGGGAGGATGGGGCTAGGGCAGGAAAGTAGGGACAGAGCAGAAAGTTCAGGACCTGATCGCAGAACTGGTTGACTAGTTCTAGGAGCAGTGAAGTTGCATGTGTTGGGTGCACATGCAGTAAACACACACACACACACACAAACAGAAACAACATAGACAGAACAAATACAAACATGATGAAGTTGATGAAAAATGAAGTTGTCCGACACAAAGGAGTACACACACACACATACACATGAGAGAGAGATTAGTGACACATTGAAGGCCATCACATATAGAGGTGGGGGGAAGCAAAGGGATCACAGGAGTGAGAAAAAGAGAGAAAAAGAGTCAATATAAAGCCCATACAACACAAGTCATACACAGCAAAGTCAAAGTGGACTCTTATATGCATTATAAGAATGAGTGAGTCACCTTCGATGAAATCAGAAGAGAGAGAGCATTTCACAGAGCACACAGTTGACATGAACATCGACAACAACAACAGTGAGAGGCATTAAAAAGAACAACCACACTTGGCATAAGAAGAAGAAGAGACCATTATTTCCCAGTTTGTGTCTACAAGTGTTTGTGGACCTCGTTGGGTAGCCACATCTATGTGTTGGTGGCGATATAACCCAGATAGATGGAAGGTCGTTAGGGTGAAATGACCGTGGAGGGAGAGTCAAGAGCTGAGATCACACCCACACCCGCCCCCCGTCAATAGTACCCAGCTCGGCTGCATCGCCATGACAACCATCTGGGGTTTCTTCTTTGGTTAAAGTGGCTCAGTCTCGGAGGTGTTGTGAGGATAGTTCTGCTTCAGCTAAACTTGCACTGCGCTCGAGACATACGCTAACACAAGGAGACAGTCACTTTGGGAGGGCAGCAAATAAATCTACCCGGGGAAAGATCGATACGCTGCTGTGTGGCTATGTTTCGGGAGTGTGGACCTTTACCACTGCGCAGCGATCACTAGTGGATGGACAGATTAGTAACCCACACACAGACTTCAGGAAAGACGGGAAAGAGAGAGGGGGAGAAAAGTGGAAGACAAGAAGAAGAGAGAGAAGAGAGAGGCAAGGTGAGAAGAGGAGAAGAGAAGAGAGGTAGCTTAGTTGTTGTGTTGTCTAGCTGGGCTCAGGCAAAAATGCACTGCATCCAGAGTAGCATCTAATGATAATTAGAGAAAGAGGCCTCAGGGCAGAGAGGAAGATAAAGAGACAGAGAAGGACAGAGACACATATGAGAGAGGGTGTATGAGTTTGTGTGTGTGAGAGAGAGTGAGGGAGAGACAGAGAGAGAGAAAGAGAGAGAGAGAGAGACAGCAAGAGAGAGGAAAAAAGGAGGAAACAGAGAGAAAATAAGAGGTGGAACATAGGGAGGGAGGAGGAGAAAAGGGAGGGAGAGAGACAGAGAGACAGAGGGATTTGAGAGGTTGATGGATGAGTGGCCCAGTAAATACATCTTCACTCCGGACTGTGAGATAGACTCCCAGCTCACTGGCCTGTCATTTCAGCTAATGAGCACATGTTGAAAGGGCAGCATACGCAACTGCCCTCTTTCAATTACACACAGCACAGCTTATCGTACCTCATCACCCTTATGCCAAGCCCTCATGTCAGTTTGAACCTACCTAAGAAGACCTCCTATCTTTCTGTAATTACACACAGTGCCAATAAATAGCATTCTGATTTCCTTCAGATACTGTAGGTCAAAGTCACAGATTACAACCCCAAACAGTTACCTGACCTGAGGTCTGGGAAGCATGGGGCACATTATGTCATTATCACAGTGACAAGGACAGAAGCATGTTCCATCTCTGTTCCCATCTAACAGGATCAGCTTGTTTATGACTCCATAACTGGGATAGGCAGAACAACCCCTAGACCAATGATAGCTACTAGAGTGTGTGTGTTTGTGTGTGTTTTCGTGAGTGTTTGTGTTTATATGTGTGTGTGTGTGTGTGTTTGTGCGGCATGTAATAGCACTCCTGTCATTCTCCCTATTAGGACCCACACAGGTCCTCTGCTCCACTCTAGTGTGTCACACACACATATTAGTGTGTGATGGGGATGTGGTCACAGAGGAGGTGACATTTCAGTGACCTTCAGTGACCCCATTAGCTCATGTGATGTAGCAGGGGTGGGGTGGAGGATGACCCGTCTGCACCTTGTGCATGATTGAGTCTCAAATGTTGAGGCCATAAATACAGTAAGATACACTTCTACAGAGAAATACACTGATAGACATTTATACATGCACTCGGTTTCTCTCTCTCTCTCTCTCTCTCTGTCTCTGTCTATCTGAGACAGTTATACGGCCGTTACTTAAACTAATACCAGGCAACATTTGACGCAGTTTGTAGGTTAATTTACCAGCTTCATGGTCACTTTGCTAATTAAATGGCTCATTACGGGGTGCATGGAGGCCTTCTTCCCTCTAGCAATTTCCTAGCTCAGTTGTACCACTTGCAGCCTCTCATCACCGAGCTGCTGTGAAACGAAACTGAAACTAAATGAAGCCGAAATCGTGTTTATCCCCTCGTCAGTCAACATAACTCCACCAAAATGATCATCGCTGGTTCCTATGCTTTCGTTTGCAAATAAATCCACATGTATTGGTGAGAATTTACACCATTATTGCTGATTTGAAAAAACAAACAAACAAAACAAACAAACAAACAAACAAAGAAAAAAAACGGCAACTATAGAGGGAGCTCTGTAGGTAAAATATTGCAGGCTTCCCTGGTGTGCCTTTAATGGGGTGTGTTTCCCAAAACAAATAATAGCAACTTTGTTGGTTGCAATGCAATAGTTACTAACTATGGTTTTGGGCAATGCAAACCCTGCCCCCCCGCCCCGCCTCCTCCTCCACACACACACACACACACACCTCTGCACACACACCTCTTTTTCATGCACTTTACCCCACCCCCCACCAAACACACCCAACACAAAGTCCAAAGTCAATCTCGCAGTTCACCTACTATGAAGATATGCACACAACTCTACCCATATAAAGCATTGGGGTAATAATTGCGTAACAATGGCCGTCCAACAAACTCGGTAAATGAGCTTCTCTGGTGTTATTTTCCAATCTGGCTTGTGCATAATGCCCAAACGCCACTATCAAGTAACGTTTGGAGGGGAGAACCCTGTAAGGCCATTAGATAGCTCTGTGTTCACTGTATTGTTAACGCTGCCAGCTTAACATTTGTGTTGACACATTGATGGATTCTTCTTATTAATTTTCATGCATGACTCTGCCGGCTGATAATGCACACCAGGGCGGCCTGTTCGCCTCTGACAAGCCGGGTTTATTCTAGCCTGCTAATTCTTTAATTAACATCCTTTCTAAGCCTTTTTTTATTCGTCAGTTCATTCGCTCGCTAGCTCATTTTGCGCCTTCTCCTCCAAAAGTGCTGACAGAATCTGTCGACTGCATGAAGGACACATTTTTGGACAACCAGCCCTTTTTCAATTAGATTAAACTTAAGGCAAGTCCATTCCCCTTCATTTAATTGTCTAATGTTTGAATTAAATTGCTTAAATGAAGTCATGCTAAGTGCCCCTGTGTTCATTGAGGCTATTTTCAATTAGATATTAAATTCAACATAAAATATGAAATCTATTTTTTTTTCTGATACTGCTTTGAATGCAACAGCACTGTGTCTGCTCAAATGAGACCGTCAGGTCATGTCCAACATGGAATTTGAACATTACAAGATGAAATACAATTCCATCTCTCTTTTCTTTTTTCTCTTTCTTTCGCTACCTCAGTAGCAGTCTTGTGGCATTGCATAGAGACCCCACTGAATATTCTATTTACGCTGATAATGGGATGCTCTTTCAAATGACTTGACCTTTCAGATACAAATCACAGGCAGACACATTTCCTCTCTACAAAAGGGGAGAGAGGGAAGAGATGGGCAGGATGCTAGAAGTGTAATATGATCGTAAACAACCGCCCCACCCCCCTTGTTGGTCCACTACTTTTAAAATGACTTTCCCAGTGTGAAATTGCACTTGAAATTACAAAGAAAATAAAAAAAGGTTTTACTTTCAACTTTCAATAAAATGAAGGAAAAGAAATACAAATTCTGTCATGGATTCTTTTAACATATCATCGGATCTCTCAAGGCTAACAGTCTGTAAAAAATAAAAAAAGTCAAATCTTTCACATGTTGTGTAATCACCCCCCCCCACACACACACACACAAACACACACACAGGTGAGAGAGCGCTGTTGGTACTACAGGTACAAACAATGCAGCAATGTTTGTCCTGTGGGGTTGAGGGAGGCTTTGCCTTGCTGGCAAACAGCTGCTCTTTTGCATGAGGAGGTGAGAGCTAAAGCTCAAGTCTCCAGACATACTTTTATGCTTGGCCATGTTTACCGAACGAGTTCTTAGGTGTCATGTGAGTGTGCCAACTGCTCGGCAAAACACAGCAAAGTCGACTGAAATTAGTTTTTTTTTTTTTTCCTGAGCGTGGATTACACACGCGTGTGTGCTTATCCCTCCGTGTCTTTTCTTCCAAACCTGAGTCTTTGTGATGTTTCTTGGCCTGGCAATGTGATCTCAGGGGGCTGGGGATGAACTGGAGCATACACACACACACACACACACACAGACACACTTCCAAACAACATTACCCCTGTAAGTTCAGTCACATTCACATACTGTAAACTGACATTCTTCACAGATTTACTGACGTTGACCTCTGAAAAAAAGGAAGATTCACCTCACTCCTCAAAGGGAGGGCTGTGGGTTTCTTTGAATAGGAGGAACTGACTAGCCACACCAAAAACCACATTCAGACTTTCACTTGCGTCCATGTACTTTCTGATTCAAATGAATTGATATTCAAAGGCCAATGCATTCACACTTTTACTGACACAATCATACACATTCACATAGAATCTTTTTGATGATGACACTGACCTTAGCACGCTCACCTACCTATTGGCATTCACATCCATTCAGGTGCTAATACTGAGATGCAGGGCACGCACGCTCACAGCCACGCACCACTTAACAAACAATCTGAGCCCTGACCTATCTGCAGAATGCAGGGGACTTGGGACTGGGACTTCAGAAGCCTCGGGGCAGCCTATTTCACACCATAGAGTCATGGCATATTGATTTGACTTTGCTCATGAGAGCAACTATGTTGGTAAATACAAGCATCCATGCATGTGTGAATGTGTGTGTGTGTCTGTGTCTGTGTACATGTATTTATATGTGTATGTGTGTGTGTCTGTCTGTGTCTCCCCTCTGAACATATTTCTACGTGCCAGCATGTACAGCCCACTCCTCCCCTCAGCACTTGAAACATAACTGCCTCATAAATATCTGCTCCTTGTTGTGTCTTGTCTCCGGGTTGCAGGAGAGAGTAACACGAAAGGGTGGCCATTTGCGTGCTTCAGCGCACACTTAAAGGGCCTCCTCTTGTCCCCAGACGCCTCAGCTCGTCCTGTCGCTCAGTGTGAGTTACCCTGGCCATCCATCACACGTGCCAGAGAGGCAACAACCCCCCCCCGACACGAATGTGTAATTGGACATTAGTCACGGCCCGACTGAGATGGGGGCTCGTGCCCAGCTCACTCTCCTGCTAGCTCTAGCGTTAGCACGACGCTAGCACTCGAGGCCATGCTTGCACCCAGCCCTCCATTTGAGTGCCTGCTTTTTAACACTGCTGATTTAGCGCACCACGGGGGCCTGTGGAAGCCATGGAGTTTTGCTCGGAGAGCAGACAGGACACGAATCAGGTCTTAGTTTAATGGGAAGACGATGGGGGAGTCTTTCGGCTCAAGCGCCTTTTATGGGTTGTTTGTGGGCTTACGGCGACAAAAGTCGTAATGTGACTTGCCGCTCGTTACTCGTTATGACTTTCTGAGTTTGTTTACTGTATGTCTCTCTCTCACAGACACACACACTCACGCCACTGACCCGTTCCCACCCTCTTGCTGCGTGTCTTGCGTTCTGTTGCTTTGTTATCCTTCTTGCTTAGTGCTATTTGGGTTAGCGTTTCGGGAGATTAAGCATCGTTTAATGGGCTGTGGCACCCACCAAATGCATGATTGATGTAATGTGTGACGGAGCCTGCTTCAGAATTGACTTTCTCTCCCTCTGTGTGTTTGTGTGTGTGTGTGTCTGGACCTGACAAAACAAGAAGCACTGAATTCGAGACTGCTGCTGTGGCAGCCCCGTTTAGCACATTTATTTCATGCTCTGGTGCCTGGGCATGACAGTATAACAGTGTATTCATGCCTCTAGCATAAATACTAACATGTCCTGTTTTTCTTTAAGAAGATGAAGCACAGAGCAAACTAGCTTGTGTTAGTCCAACACATTACAGTAAGGCCACTGGGGAGCAGTAGCAAGCTAGCCGCATGACATTATGGAGCACAATCTCACAAAGCATGTGTATGCTAGCGTGTATGCTAGACAATAGCACAAAATGCAACAAGTTGATGGGATAAGAGTTTGAGAAATTTGATAGTTCTTCCTTTAACAGTTCTCTAATGCTGATCAGACCTCTTATGACTCTTTCATCTTAATCCTCGTTGTAGAAGCCAAAGTTCTGGTTCCTCCTGGAGCATTGCGGGCTGAAGATGCCTTTTAGAGATGGCACAGCACCCTGCATGCCTGAAGTATTTCTGAATAATAAAAGAATCCTTTTGAAATTCAAATCTGGTTGAATAACATATGCAGGAGCAACCTGCTCACGACTCAAGCTGAGACACTGTCGCTTCAACTTTCAATTAACTCAAGGTAAGTCTCGATCTTGTTGCCATCTTTGTAGTTCAAATTGATAGAAATGTCCAGTACCACCGCCTAGGTGTTGAATTATAAAAAATGCCCTTCTGCTAATACCGATGTGTGTTCATACACAATGTAATGATGCAAAGTCATTAAGAGTGAGCATGAGAGTGAAGATGAAGCCAGAAACAAAAGAAACAGAGTGCACTTGTGTGTGTGTGTGTGTGTGTGAGAGAGAGAGAGAGAGAGAGAGAGAGAAAGAGAGACGAAGAGAGAAAGAGTATAAGTAAAGAGGGAAAGTAAATGTATATGTGTGAGTGTGCACTGCATTTCACTGAGAAAGCATGGGTTGGGCCATTGCATGTGGAGGATGCTGGTTTTGAAGAATTCAATTCTGTTACTTCTACTAAGGATGGCCTCATGTAACATGCAGCTGTTATGTGCCCTTAAGTGCCTAAGTGCATACAGACATAAGTGGACATATTCTTTGACAATAATTTGGAGATTAGGCCTACATGATTTCCCAATTCCTACCTGGGCTATTGCTCAAGAAGACATGGGAGTAAAAAAAAAAGCAAAAAAGGGGTTTGCAGCAAAGCACATTGCCGATGCAGATCATCTACCACTGCCTCAACTAAGCATGACAGCTTTCAGAGCAGCAAACAAGTCTGCCTAAAAGCAACAGACAACCTGCAATACCGCCTTTTTTCCTCCAACTTAAAAATGTGTTTTCACTTTTATACGAGAATCTAGACTCACTTACTTGCATCGATCTGTTCTTAAAGTGATACTTTAAACAGTTAGAGCTTAACTTTCCGTCTGTGCTGGGGTAAAATCAAGGTCTTGTCTGTTTTCCTACTTTGAAGTGGGAGGCACTTAGCAAAGTGTCAGAGCCCATTATTTAGCATATATAACAGATTCGGCAAGAAAAAATTGAATTGGTTTAATGGATTTATGCAAAGCAGCCTCTCTTTGAATGTGCCTGGTGTCATATTAGCCGGCTTTGATGAAACAGACTCGCAAAACAGCTACAAAATAAATAAATATAGAAATAAAGCGAAAGAAACACAGGGGCTTGGCACTAACTCATTCAAGAGGGGCCAATGTTTGAATAGGGGATGGAAGGCACCGCCGTTCAGTCATTCCTCTAAGACAGCGCTTCCTCTGGGGCTGTGTTAATCCTCTCTTTTCATTTCTCTAAAACGTTATTTTCCGGCAAATTCCCCATCACATGTGCCCATGTCCTTGTCCTCCACGCACAAAGACTAATTGACTTGATTGAGTTGCAATTTTTCACGCCACAAAGTCACCAACGCAGAGACAATGATGCATGCACATGTTGTGAATCACACATAGAGAATCACATGCAGAGAGTCACATATGAAATAATGCCAAATTGCTCCCTAACTGCCATTTGCTCATGCCAAGGGGACCACCATAAATGTACATAAAGACCATAAACGTTTAAATAGGTCATAAATGGATTTATACAGTGCAAATATAAAGACACATCCCAAAAGGGACATGTCTCATGAAAGCCTAAATTACACTGTCAGTATACTGACATAAGTCATGCATATGACTCAAAGCATAGCATGGATAAACAGAACATAGTCAACGTTTTGTGAAATGGTAAAATAAACACACGCCATGTTAACAAGCACCCCTGCTGGGCAACCACTGAGGCAGCGGAATCTACACCATGTGAGGCATCCTGAACTGCAGGGGGCACTAGTTCCTGTGTAACACATGGCTCTTTCCTTTCCCTCCCTGGACTTCTGTCGATAGTCCTGCTGGTTAATACTCTTCCTGCAGAGTGAGATCAAGGACACCATGAAGATGAGTACTGACCTACTTCTTGAGCAGTTTACTAAAATGTTATACTTTGCCTAACCCTAGATTGTAGGGTATAGTCTTTCTGCACTGGGCTTATGTTGCAAGAGAGCCTTCTGATGCTTAAGGTATGGTTATGAATCCCAAATGTTTTAATATCACAAAATGAAAAACAAAATGATAATGTGACAGAGTGATAATGATAGAGATAGAGAGTGTGAGACAGGAAAAACAGAGACAGGCATTAATAAGGAAACTAACAAAACACTTCAGAAAGCCCCTCCCCACTATCTCGTCTTCCCACCATCTCGTCCCATCTACAAAACACATTACGAAGAGAGAGAGGGAGAGCTCTCCTCAACCTTGCCCAGGCCAGTCAACAGTCTTGTTCCCAGATAAACAGGAAGCTGGAAATCTCTTTGTCATGAGCTGCGTCTTAGCGAAGCCTCAGCATCAACAAAGTCATTATCTCGCTGTTTGTCTGTGAGCCTAATGACTAGATTAGGCAGATAAGGACAACACTGGGCACCCACTCATCCACCTTTCTACAAACCTCTATCCACTATGCAAAAGAACCATACCGTCGCTCTACATATTGGAGTAACTTGTGTGAGCAAATCATTGATAAATAATAGTTTGCATTAATAACAAATTTACTGCTGCTATCTCAGCGGCTTCTTGTATTGACTGCTATTGAATTTCTGCACATTTTAACCTGAAGTGTGCTTGCTCTGCACTGGCCAGGTGTATCATAGACTGGTTGACTGGAACTGTGAGATAATGCGGACACTACAGTAGATTAATTAGCTTTGACCAGTCGGATGGCTTTAAGCCACAGAGCACCCCAGGGCAGAAGGAGCGTGGCAGAGCCTCTTTGGTTGACATACAGTCAGCTAATCCCCAATCTGGGACTTTGCCGTGGTCATGAACTGGCCCACAGGATCACGTAGGTTAACCAGGTTAGGAGAGCACACTCCAGACTCTGCACAGATGGAACATGAGACTGCACGCAAAAGGTCTCCATGTTACAGAGGGCCGGGCCAACCGCTGCTATGTGGGTTTGTGGGTTGCACAGAGGTTGAGGGGGAGGGGGTAGAGGTAGGGTGTGGGCATGTGGCATATCCCATAATGCATTACTACGCTCAGCAAGGGGCCGGAGTGTGTTTCCACCGTGATGAAATTTTCAAGTGTGGTGAAATTTCACATCATTCCCCACCCATGAAAACGACCTAGCAGGGGGTGTATGTGTGAGTGCGTATATATGTGTGTGTGTGTGTGTGTGGTAGGGTGGGTAGGTAGGAGTGGGTGAATGAGCTGTTGGTTCAAAAGCACATCAGAGGGGTTTCATTTCAGACAATGCTCCCTCCTTCTAGGTGTCAGCAAGCATTCAAAGGCTCATTAATACAAAGTGAATAGTCGTGTACATGTTGAGTGGGGACTAAGTGGGAAGCTTGGGCTTTCTGGGGGCGATTTGTTCACCGGATTGAATTTGCCAAGGCTGATTGTCTTTGCCCACGCTAAGCTCATGTTTCAGCGCAAATCTAATGGGCAATACTTTTAAAGGGGAGGGGGGGAGGGGAAAAAAAAAAGTTATAGCTTTAATCACTTGAACACGTACTGCCATAATGAGAATTATGGGATTGTAATAAAAGAAGGAGCTGAACGTGAAATTTAGTAGAATTAATGACACGCCATCTCTTTGTTAAAAAAGAGGCCTACGCAGGGTAGGCAGCCAGGCAAAACTCATTGTATGGAGCCCTAAAAGTAGCTCCGTTTTCATGAAATGAAAGCTTCACGTTGGAAGATGAACTAATAAGGAGTCAATCATAAGTGGCAATTATACCAAATGGTACCACATTTCTATTTCAAAAAGAGCACCTTCATTAGGTTCAGCCATTTGACCTCCCTGGCCAAAATTAATTGGAGGTAACGACATACATAAACCCAGTTAAAAAAAGGCACCAAGATAAAAAGCAAGAAGATGAAGGAAAAAAAAGCATTTGATCATATAAATCTTTGCAGGTGCCCTTCAAGTTGCTACGGTGACAGAAAAAAAATAACAACCTGAAGAAAGTCATTCCAAGTGGTCTACTGTTATTACCAACCCAGTAGGTAAAAGCAATAGTTTTGAAGAGGAATGGAATGTCAGAGGTATATTATAAGTGCTGCTTGTCAAAGGTCATAGGGAGAAAAGCAGCCATGGGAAGTGGGAGAAAATGACCCCTTTAAGGCACCTATTAAAGATGACTATATCGATTTTATCTGGCCAATTGAAGCAGGTATGGGAGGAAGACATTTCGTCTGAAGGAGCGATGTCTGTATCCTACACTCTGCCATCTCCTTCTGTCTGGTACACATACCCAAGGATGCTTATCAACACATAGGGGGGAAAGTAGTTTTGATATGACTGATATAAAAAAATTACTTGTTATTGAAGACTAGTGAATAAGAGGTAGAGCATACAATATACATACACATTGCATTTCCTTAAAAGGTGGTGGTTGGGTAGAGCCGGTATATACTTTACTTGGTCATGATTCTGGTAGTGTTTGTGTCTGTGGAACCCATAATATACTGTATCTGAAGTGTAACATGTAATGAGAGTGGCCACATTGCTGCAAAGGGCTAATCTGTTGAGAAACATAAGTCAAGGCTGCTGTGCAAGACTACGTCTTCTCAGCAAATGATGGCCTTAGTCCAAGTCATCCTGCCATCAACTTTATGGTTCAGTGTTGCCGCAGATAATCTTCTCTGCATGACCACCTAAGCCTCTACCGCCAGGTGCTAATCGAACAAAATCTTTTTATTTTACTTTTCTTTTGGCCATTAATAGCTCAGAAGACATGACAAAATGAGCCATGACAAAATTAGTTAGTATTTTGTTTATTCATTTATGTATCTCTCTTTTTTGTAAATAATCAGCCTGCTAATAGGTTTTGTGTGCCACACCTTGTGTGGAATCAAGATAAGCTAAATGCTCCCCTCCTAATGTGCAAAGTGTGGAGGCTCTCATTCATTATGGCTTATTACCGTTGTGCGTGTTTAAAGCGTTTCGAAGCATCTTGGTGCGGTGACAGAGCCTCCACTCATGGCTAATCCTCTCCTAAATGGTAATGAGGTCGCAGTCGCTTGAAGGCCGAGAAGCAGCACTGAGCTGAGTAAACACTTGCCGCCGCCATGCGTGAGATCTGAGTCTTTTATTGCAGAAATCCTGGACTGTTGTGTGCTGTTTGTGTGCTCTCCATTGTGCATCAATACCAATAAACAGACCTGCACGCACACACACACACAGTCCCTGTGCTCACCGGTGTTGGTGCGGTAGGTTCCGGTGTGTCCAGGAGGGAGCGGCTCTCCCTGGCTCTGACTGAGACTCCTCATCGGGCCCTTCTGGTAGACGCGGTCCTCGTAGATGGGCTCGATGTGGTGCTCGGGGGACTGCAGGGGTCGAAGGTCAGGACCCAAGTGGCTGTGCTGACTGCTGTAGGATCCCCTAGAGCCTGTGAAAGAGTACACTTGAGTTAGCATGTACAGAATCATACTTGCAACCTGCTGTACAACTGAACTGAATATCAAGAGAAGAGTAAAGAGTATCTAACATTGGAAACTTCATATATATTTCATCTGGAACACACACATGGTCCACTGCCTGAACCTGCTGAGCATGTGAGGGAGAGAAAAAAAAACACTCAAACTCTAGCCAGAGCTGTCAGTCATGGCCATAAAGAAAAATCGAGGAGCAGTCAATATGTCCTTTCACTCCCGATGAAGTTCCTTCAGCAATCCATCTAAAGAGGCCTGTAGTGGGTTCCCTACATCTCATGCCTACAGAGGTGTCTCCATTTGAAGGCCTTATGCAAGGAATAGCAACATCACACACACACACACACACACACACACACACACACACACACACACACACACACCCAGTGATCCACTCATCACTCAACACACCCCCTACCCGTACACACCATTACAAATCCTCCCCAACAAATCACCATCTTCAACATAACTACTCTCCATAACGACATCTATAACAGCATACCATTGTCCGTACCAACTCGCTCCTAAAAACTGAAAGACAAAGGGTAAAGGAAGAAAAAAGAGAGGGATGGAATGATTGAGAGCTGCTACTATGTGAATGAAATCAGACATCTCGAGCCAAAAGCTTGTCGTAGCTCACGCAGTCTCATTCCTCCACAGATCATCCCTGCCCCCCATTCTCTCTCACTTCTCACTGTTGTGGGATGCTGTTCTCTGCCTTGATGTAATTCTGTCGAATTTACAGACAATGAGAACCTGCAGCTCCACTCGCCCGTCTCCGTAATCACCTTATCGGAGCGAGCCAGACAGCTCGACCGCCTCTAGTCCCAGGCTCGGATTCCTTTGTTGCGAGGAGGAGATCTTCGGGGGATAAGCCCAAATGCAAGCAAAGCCAATAGTGGGTGCGTTTGTTTCTCGCCGGGGTTAACATCTGTCTCAGCCTTCCTGTCCATCAGGATGACAGAGGGGAGCCCTGCCTAGTGACTTGTCTTCCTTTCTCCTTTAGTCTCTGTGCTGCAGGTGAAGGGAAATGTTGAGGAGGGACAAACAAGGCTACACTCTGATCTCAGGCAATGCCATTTGTCTGGTATGCCATGGCTTCTTAAGGTGAATGCAGTTTTTTTTTCTGTTGCTAAAGGCGCACAACTGCAAACCGCAGGAGTCAAAGGACTTTTTATAGCCAATTTGTGAGCTAGGCACTTCCTCTGACAAGGGCAGATTGCTCCTGACAGGTCCTCCTACACCTGCGCAGTGCACCTGTGCATTCCTAAACAGCCTTCTCTAGCTTACAGCCTCTGGTCTTTCGCTGGCTCACACAGCTGTCGAAGCTAAGTCCGCTAACTTCCCAACCTTCCACTAAGTTAAAAAAAAAGAACAAGGTTAAAAAAAAAAAAACATCCTACCTAGTGATGAAACATTAAGCCTAAAACAGCAAGAAGCTTCCCTGCTGAAGTAAGGGGAAAAAAGGAAGACAGTTTACCCAGTGCTACTCCCCCCAATCACCAAACAGACAAGCCTCCTCCCTTTCATCTGGAAAGTCTTTCATAACACCCTGCAGCCCCACAAAGACGAATTTAGCTCCTCTCATACATAAAGAGGTGGGAAAGGAGAGCGAAAGAGAGAGAGAGAGAGAGAGAGAGAGAGAGAGAGAGAGGGAGGGAGGGAGAAAAGCACTTGTTTTGCCATCAGCACCTAAGCTGTCACCTGAGGTTGCAACATTAGCATAGGTCTGTAGTGGTGCTCATCTTATATTCACACTGTCTCTGGTCTGTCTGAGAAAACTGCTTACCAGGATGCTACAATGGCTATTGAAAAACATGACAGCATGCTTTTAACATTCTATAGATTATAGCCTACAGTAATATGAAGAGCTATTACCTGACCACATGGATGTCTTGTTATTAAAATCTACGCCATGGGCCATTCACGCAAATTCAGTTATGGAGGGAAATCATGTTCTGTACTGATGTGTCTTCACTACACTCACTCGCCTAAGCAAATTTAATTCAAAGGCAGGCTTTCATTTTGAATAAGCAAGCATCGTGCTCATATACACTAAGTATACTGACTATTACTGTTCTCATTATGACAGATTACTTTTTACTTGCATGCGGTGGAGTATTCTGAGTAAACAGGTTCATAAGATAGCTACCAGGCTAGCAGTCATAAGCCCCCTAGTGGAACATCTCTGTGGCTTCTTGGACATAATGCCAATTGGTACTGTTTACCATTTACACTGGCTAAACTGACCCAGGGAGGGTATGTAAATGACATACTTGGAGTATTTGTTGAGGTGTTTGAGGCAGTTGAAATGGCAATTCCTGCCAACCTCAGGAGAAGCTCAGTCTGGCTGGATCTGACTAATTTGGATCAAAACCAGACTGAATCTGAATCACATCTAGGTCAGATCCAGGCTACTTTGCCACAGTATAATGTGTAGCCTACATCATTATTCTTATGTCAGTAGTTGGGCTGAATGAACAGAGACTACACACATACACACACAAATCACCTCTCTCTCTCTTTTTTCTATCAGTAACTTTGTTGATGACCCTCCTCTCCTGTACACTTGCGTGTCCTCTGGGCCCACTGACACACATCAGTTGGCTCTCACTGCAGTCGAAGGGCCTAAAACACTACATCATCAAAGACAGGAAGACCTAATGCAGCAGCTCCCTGCCCCCATTCCCCCTCCCTCCAGATACAATGGGCTGGCTCAGTGCATTTCCCCCTTCTGTAATTGCCTTTAGCCATGATCACCCTTGGATCACATCCATGAACCAGAGCTTGGAATAACCTCCAACACCACCCCACCTCCCAACACACACACACACACACTCAAACACACACACTCCCAGACCCCTCACTTCGCTCACTTTGTGATCAAGGTTGGCTTGTAGCACAGGCTAGATACCCACGGGCTGGCAGCTATTTTCATGTGCACGTGCTGCTGTTGTTGTAGAACACAGCAGCGCAGCAGAGGGGGAGCTATGCTGTCTGAGCTTTTCGACCCCCAGCATGGTAAAAATGAGAGAGAGTCAAAGCTGAGAAAGGATCTGATTGGGGATGATTGCTTTTGCTTTTAGTTCCCCTTGCTATTTTGTAGTATTGACACAACTGACTGAATGTGTTACATTAATTAGCATTAGCCAACTACCACATAACCAACCACAGAAGTTGCTATCCATTGTTTAGAGAAACTAAACCCAGGAAGACATACCTTGTCAAGACATTATTCCTTCACTGATTCTTGCCACTATAGCAGTGTGTTACAGAACTATCAGCACTTTTGATTAGCTGTTTCTGTTTTTGATTAGCTGTTTCTGACTTTAGGAGTGTCTTTAACCTTGTCAAGGGGTTGGCTAATAACTTATCAACAACACCTCAGAACTGAAACTGATGGGGTTTAAATTTAAATTAGATTAAATCATGGAATATACAATACTATCTAGTCATAGCAGTGACCTGCTTTCGCTAACTTAGAAAATGTATTCATCTTCAAACCACCTCCACAACTGTCCTCTGTCTTAAAGTTCAGGTGCTGGCTAGGTCTGGTTATACCTAAGGTGGCAATCGCCTGATAGTGTTACCAAATGTCATAGCACCCACACTTCACAGAACTTTCTACGAAGCCTTCTAGAATTTCACCATGGCTTTCTTGGATTAAATTAGCTGAATTAATTTTTGCTCTCTCAAGTTTCTCTGGTGGAACTGTGGGTGCTGTCAACACAAACAGTGACTCAGAAACGCAGCCCTGCCTCTGTATGCTGGGAATATTTCAATTATTTCTCACCCTTTCTCACACTCGAGCATCAGTGGGGAACTATCCCCTTTGACATCGCACATGATGTATATCTATGATTATATAGATAAGAAGGAGAGATGAGTGTGGGGGGGAGAGATTAAATTTCTTTTATAAGAGCCATTGCTAATTAAACACTCCCCCCCTTCTCCACACCCACCCCTCACACACACACACACACACACACACACACACACACACACACACACACACACACACACCACGTCCCCAACGCAGCTCACTCTTCCAATCTGACTCACCCAGCACATTGCTATTCTGGATGTGTTTGATGTCCCGGTGAGCAGAGCAGGAATGGAACCATCCACATATCAAAGTGCTGCTGCACTCTTTCAAAGGATGAGATCTTGTCTCAGGACTGGCTCGGCGCGTGCCAGGGGGCTCTGGCCTCCCCAGGCATGCAGTACAGTGTGAAAATTAAAACAAATATGCGCACGCAATAAAAAGCAGCACAAGTCCCAAGTTGCTGTCTATCTAATTCTAACATCTTATTTTGTCCTGCAAAAAAAATAAAAAGTGTTCAAAATTATGCAAGAGCTTCATACAGCGTGACCCTAATGTAGTTATTTACCAACCCCCTCCTGGGTATTTACCTCATTTAAATAAGAAGCCATTGATGTTTCAACTTTCATGTTCATCTGCAGAATCCAGCGTCAGGTGCTACGAAGCTTAAACTAGAGGCAGACATGTAGATAATTTATCAAACTCCTGCAACTTGGTACATCTGCCGTGTGGCCATGGCAGCAACACTGAGCAACTACAGTAGGTGTTTTAAGATAAGGGCTGTGCTGTCTAACACCTGGCCAAACTGCTATTTGCAATAACCTGCTATTACATTTGGATCTATCTCATCTGTTATGGGTCTGTGCCATGTTATAGCCACATCCATGCCATCCTGCTGCTATATTAGAGACTCAAGTTCAAGTTCAAGTTGGGCTCTGTCAAGCGTATTGAGACATATGCATACAGTATGTATATTATTTTCTGAAATTGATAGTTCGGTCCTTCATGATGATGGATGCCATATTCCATGATATAGCAATTCATTCTATATTGCTGCGGCATTCAAGAGTTACGTTGGCTGCGTTTAGGCGTAACTTGACAACCATTCAGCCAAAGGAAATGTATTTCTTGGCAGAGGAACTGATATTTAGGAGAAATCGTTGTTTTCTGAAACAAATTTCGTGTTGCTGTGGCTTTGTCTAATGAAACCAAGCTAGGTATGTGCCATAACTGTTTTAGAACCGCAACAATATTCTATACCATGACTATAGCACAGCTGAGGGGATTTAAGGGCACTCAGCTTCACTCCGCTTGCCTCGTGCCTAAATCAGCTGTGTTAGATTCACAGTGTAGACCAGCCTCTATATATTACTGTTTATATGGTATGTATGTTACTGAGCTCAAAAAAGAATCCATTTGAACTGAATATCTAGTGCAGATTTATGACATTGTCATGTCACTTCCTGTTCTGTTTTGTAACAGTAGCTTACCAGCAAGGCTGCCTGGCCTCTGGAGCGTAGCGGTGGCGTAGAGCTCGTGTGAGATCTTGTACTGCTCCGAAGAGTGCAGCGAGCGCTTGGTAGGCGAGAGCGTGGCGTAACTGCCCACGCCCGCGCTAATCTGGTGGATGGGCGAGGAGGAAGAGATCCCACCTCCGCCGCTGACGCTGTTGGGAGGCGAGGCCACGCGCAGCGGCGAGGACGACGTGGAGGAGTGGTGGTGGTGGTGTGCGCCAGCTGAGCCGGTGTTTATTGGCGAGCTGGAGCTGTAGGACTTGGCCAAGCGCACCGGTGACTGCTTGGGCGAGGCGGAGGTCGAGGACGACGGCGGGGCGCGCTGGATGGTGGCGTAGCTGGGGGCGTCCGTGACGGAGCCGGAAGCGGAGCCCAGGCGCTGCTGGAGCTGGAGCTTGGTGGGCGAGGAGGAACCCGCGGTCTGCATGGAGAGCGGGGAGCTCACACGCTGTGCCGGCAAGGTGCTGCTCGAGTAGTACAGGCCGACCGAAGGCTGCTGGGACTCGGGCAGGTGGAACGCGCTGCCATGGCTCTGAGATGCCTGGCCAGAGTCACCTGCAGCGGCAAGCTGGGCAGCACGGTTGGAGGTGACCTTTGACCCATACACACACACAAAGGGAAACACACACAAAGAAACAAAGCATGAATACTTGAACACAGCATCAACATGAAGTTGATGGGCTAGTATGCTGCACGGTGGCTAACCCTTGTATTACCTTATCCATCATTAACCTCTGTTTTAATGGACACATGACACAAAAACAGTAAGTATGGGCTCCGTGCCCAGACAACCACAAGTGTAGAAGTACATTTATCCTGTACATTAACAAACTCATACTACTCAACAACACACCACAGAATGCATTTCAGCATTCTTTCAGACTTGTGGTAGCTTACTCACTCAAGGCTTGAAGAAGCATTTTCTAGGACCTTAAGTAAAATGCATTTACCTGTACGAAGCATACGTTACCTTTTAAGGGGCATACATTAGCCTTAAAGGGGCGTGCATTGGGCTTTAAGGAGCATACGTTAACCTTTAAGGGGCATGCGTTAGCCTTTAAGGGGCATATGTTAGGCATTAAGAGACATGCGTTAGGCTTTAAGAGGCATGCGTGTTCAGGCCAGTTCCATATCCTGGCAAAACAAATACAGCCATGGTTTTCCACAAACCTCACTTGAATAATAGATTTGACTGCTGCATCCACGAAAACACTTCACAGTAGCAGTTTAAATCTGGCCCAGCGTGAACTGACAACATGATACCCTGAACAACTGCGGTGGAAAACACTTTTCTGTCACTCCTCATAAATTACTGCTCTAGGTATCTGATACACAGAAAACCATATGCTGTAATTCCTCACGGGACCGCACCTTCTGTTTGGGGCAAGACTATGGCTTTTTCCAGAGGGCATCGGAGCAAGCTTTTCTGCTGGCTGCCTTCCAGCATTTTAGCTGAGCTGTTTTGCATTAAATACCTCTTTCTCCTGTCGAGATTTTTTCGTAATCACCGGAACGATGCTTGCTGATTACAATACGGAGTTGGTTCCACTCTCACTCATTTGCACAGCCCATGAAACCTGATTAATCTTATTCCAGATGGATTAAGTTATTTTTAAAAAAAACCCTTTGCATTTTTTTCTCTCTGCATCATTATGTTAAGTCAATGCGGAGACTCGAGCAAAATGTCTTTCTGTGATTTGTACGCCTGACTGTCTCTGGTGAGTTTTTTTTGTTCAGGAATGTAGGATGTTCCCTAAATATTTTGCAAGCCTCTGCTCTGGTGACATCATGGTTGGTTAGTGAGGATGCTGAAATCGGTCCTGACAAGCGACCAAGGGCCTGGGTGGGCTGCCTAGATGAGTATTAGGATTGACTGCAGGCCGAGAGAGGACAAACTGGAAGATCCAAATGCACTGAGACATGGAGTTAAACATTTTTACTATTCACCGTTCAAGTGATTCCCTCCAGCTAGATGTACACAAGTAAGTGTCTTGGTTCGTTTGGAAAAAAAACTGTGTTTTATTTGGACACCATGCAGGGAAAGATAAATGAATAAATACACAAACACTACTTCTGTCTATGGGGTCTTGTCAAAAGCCCTTCAGGTTTTGTGTCTTGGGAATACTCACAAAGGACTGGAAAACAGTATCATATCAACACTACATGTTTCTCTGTGTCTGTCAGTCTTGCAGGCAGAAAAGGAGAAACACACTATAGTTTCTGTGTGTTTGGCTTTTTTTCTGATCTATATTGCAGTGGTGCAGTGTTTTGTGCACTGCACAGCACAGCAGATCCTGTTACAGGTTTCACGGTCAACTCCCCCCACCCGAAAGAGGAAACAGGGTCTTTCCTTCTCCTTCAGCAGGTCCACGGACACGTCCACGGGAAGGGGAATCGTTGCAGGTGCCAGTTGTGGATGAATTATTTAAGGAACAAGCAGGGTTCTGCACCGTTATAAATATCTCCTGCATAAGAGCACCTATCTGATATGCTAGTGTTATATAAACCCATCCAGAAGCAAGCCTGCCCGGCCTTTTCTGAACACAGTGCACAGAATTGCTCTGACAGCAAGAAACATTACTCCAGCAATGCCAATGCCAAACGCAGGGCCCAGGCCCTGTCCCAGCCCTGACCAGAGCCATGTCCAAGGCCAGCCTGACGCAGGGTGTGTGTGTGTGTGTGTGTGTGTGTGTGTGTGTGGAAGGGGTGTGGTGGGGGATGAGGAGTAGGCAGGAAGGAGAGGAGAGAGTACAAAGGGAGCACTGAAGATGTAGTAGACTGGGCCTTCAGTATTAAACTGAACAAGTGGGGAAAAAACAACATATGAGGTCTTTCTCTCTCTTTCAATTCCTCTCTCTCTCTCTCTGTTTTTAGCTCTTCTCAATGTCTACCTTCCTCCCTCCTCACTCTAGTTATCTCTCTCTATCTATTCCATCTCTCTCTCTCTCTCTCTCTGTCCCTCTCTATCTCAGTGAGAAACTTTCCCCATCTCTCTTCCTATCTCTCAGACTCTTCCTGTTTCTCTCTGCCTCCCTCCCTACTCCGTCTGAAGCAGCAGCTGCATTAAAGGGAAGCTCTCTGCTCTGAGCCTCTGTCTGTAGTCTGTAGTTGTGTGGAAACGCACTCACCACAGACAGAAATGAACGTCCTGGTGCAGCTTTGACTCGCACACCAGTCAGATGAAGAGCACTGGGACTGCAGGGAACGTGTCATTAAGATGCTGTTGCTCTGCAGGATGATGTGTGAGTGTGTGTGAGTTTGTGTGCGGGCGTGTGTGTGTACACCAACTTGCTTCAAACAAATTGCCTCCCATCCTCCGTCATTCACAGCGATAAATATAGCTCTCCAAATATCCCTAACCATATTAATTAGCACCAAACACACACACACACACACACACACACACACACACACACTCGGATCTGCAGAGTGAAATGTATGACCTGTGAAGAGGACCAGTATCTGGTAATGATGAGCTGTAGCTAGCAGCAGGTGCAGTTTGGCTCATTTGAAAAGATGAAACTTTGGGTGAGTCAGGGGAAAAATGGATGCCTCCTGAAGGGAGATGAATAATTAAAAGTGGGTCCCATTAGGGCTAGACTCTAATAAGTCTTACCCTCACTACCAGAGAGGCAGTGTGACAACCAACAGGCCTCAGTTGCCACAAAGTGTAAATCCCAGACTCAATTAAACACGTAGACATGTAGCTATACTGCCCCCTGTCCCCAACATACACACACACACACACACACACACACACACACACACAAACACACAAACACACACATACACACACAAAACCCCTGTCCCACACCCCTAAAGCTTGTCATCTGCAAATGTACTTCACCTGCAAACCTGCATATCACACTTATGCTGCAGATTAAAATACACCCACAGAGAATTCTCTGTTCAACTGAAATTGATTTCAGAAAAAGTTAACCTAGGGACATTTTCTCTTTTTTTTTGCATTTTGTTGGATGGATGTTTTGTTCGTGTGTGTGTGTGTGTGTGTGTGTGTGTGTGTGAGAGAGAGAGAGAGAGAGAGAGGTGCTCCAGTTTAGTTCCCAGAGGTGGGAGTGGAGCAGGCGCATCCGTCGCGCTCCTGCCTGGCTTTGCAGAAACAGTGCAGCAGAAGTGAGAGAGCAGGAGAGAGAGTGAGATGGAGGAGGAGGAGGAGGAGGGGGGTTTGGAAGGATGGAGAAGAGAGAGAAAGAGGGAGGGGTGAGTGAGCAGAGCACAGAGGAGAGGAGAGAAGAGAAGGAAGGAGAGGAAGATCAGAGAGGAGGAGATCAGAGGAGAGAATAGAAGGCAATGCATGAGGAGAGAAGAGGAGGAGCGAGAAGAGGAGAACACGAGAGGAGAAGAGAAGAGGAGAAAAGCACGTCAGCTTACCTGGTTGTAGCTGTGAACAGCTCCTCCAACCTGGCCGCTGCGAGATGATGGAGCCGGCTGCTGATGCTGCTGCTGAGCTGGAGTCGGTCCTGATGCTGAGGCGGCTGCTGCCGCTGAGTTGTCGCTGCTCAGGGCGAGGGTCTGGTTACTATGGTAGCCTGCGGAGAAGTGGAGCGCGGCGGCGTCCGGAGCGGTGTTGAGCTGGAGCGAGCTCTGGGAGAGCAGGCTCGGTCCTGCGCCTGAAAGCAATTTGGAGCAGGCAGGGAAGCAGCCCTCAGTCAAGCAGAAAAGGCATACATAATTTATCAGGAGGGGAGGGGAGAGAGGAGGAGAGAAGGAGTGTGTGTGAGAGAGAGAGAGAGAGAGAGAGGGAGAGAGAGACGGAAGGGGAGAACGTGCTTGACAGGGAGAGAGGGAGCGAAAGAGAAACACTGGAATGGAGGACAAGAGAGAGCGAAGAGAGAGAGAGAAAGTGAGGGTTTTGAGGAAGAAGTAATACAGAGATGAGAGACTCACGCAGCTAGTGAAAGGGGCAGAGACAGAGAAAGACAGAGAGAGAGAAAGAGAGAGTGAGAAAGAAGCGGAGGCGTGTATGCGTTTGTCTATATGAAAGAGAGGAAAGAGGGGGAGAGAGAGAGAGAGAGAGAGAGAGAGAGAGAAAGAGAGGGGGGGAGAAAGAGGCAGAAGCAGAGCTGTGCGTGTGAGAGGCAGAGAATGAGAGAGAGGGTGAGAGAGGATAGGCACCGAGAGAACACAGACACAAACCCACACACACACACACACACACACACACACACACGTGCTCTGAGCTGTCTAAACGAGGCCAGCCAGGAGGGTAATCAGGGCCGGCTCGTTTAGTCGCCTTGGAAGGCCGCGTGGTGTTCCGCTGCCTCCTGTCGTATCCAGCCAGCCCCCAGAGATGGCATCAGCACTTCTTAATTTGTCAGGAGCGCCGTCAAAATGGATGTAACTTTCAGAGGGAACATGTTTGGACTATCAGTCTCAATCAGCCAGAGAAAGCCTCGCCCTCCCGATACCCTAGAAAGAAATTATTGCCTTCTCTCTCTCTGTCCCTCTTTTCCTGTCTGTCTCTCTCTCTCCATCTTTCACTGCACGATGCCCTATCCTTTCAACGTCCTTAAAGAAAAAATGACATAAAAAGAAAAGAGAAAGATATGAAGATGAGGCATGTTGTCACGTTTTGGGAAATGGGATGTCTAGGGAACAAAAGTAGTCTTGAAGTCTCCCACTGAGAACGAGTCCCTAGCTTCAGAAGCCTGAGCCGTGGAGGAGATCAAACGCAAGAAGCACTGTGTCATCAAACTTAGTCCCTTCCTAATGCCGTGGTTGACACAGCTTATCAGGCATCACTCATACACATATGGGAAAGGGCTGTTTGAAACACAGGAGAAACACTAATCATGTATCCATAATGTTTACATGCTAAATCTGTAGTAAAGAAATTATGTGCTATTTTGCGCTAAACTGACACAATGTCCTTCAATGTGCATGCATGAGAGGTTATCTAAAAATCCTATAAATCTACAATATTGTGCACTGTAACCATATACAAATGAAATTGAATTTAAGGTGTGAAATTTGTGTGTGTGTGTGTGTGTGTGTGGGTGTTTGATAGTCAAACTGTGTAAGTCTGTGCATGTGTGTCTGAGTTCTGTATAGGTGTGTGTGTGTGTGTGTGTGTGTGTGTGTGTGTGTGTGTGTATGCTTGTGTGAATGTTTCGCTTTGTGGTAGAGTGCCTTTTTGAGTTGCTTTCACATAAGTGTGTCACTTTCAAATTAACAACAGAATCCACATCTGCATTATCTAACTTAAGATCGCTTTCCTTTGTGGTTAAACTCCCAGAGTCTCACTACATCAGTTGCAATGCAATCTGGTACGTCACATGCTATACTCTGACACCTATATGACCAATGCTGTCCAGTATAAAACTACTGGTACCACCACCACCACCACACTACTACTACTTATTATCATTTTCATATACAGCTTCAAACCCTAAGCCAAGTTCTAGGAGGTACTGACATTCACCTTTTTACTTAGCACTAAGTGACTTAACCACATTAGCCACACCGACATGGAAACAGCGCTGGAGTACAGCAGGAGAGCACGGAATTGGTTGTAAATTTTTTAAAGCCCGCCGTGGCTCCAACAAAATGTCCAACAACCTTTTAAAGACCATTTCTGGGCTGCCACCATGACCTTCGGTGGGAATCTCCTGGTCCTTAAGAAAAGAATTCCAGCAAGGAGACTTATCAACCCAAGCGTTAAATATGATGAGGACAGGAAGGGTGGGAGTCATCTTAGTGGCGGTTAGGTCCATGACCTGTGTTATTACTCTGTGGGATTGAATATTTCATGTGGAAGCAGGACTTTGTGAGGTTTACAGACCTGTAATACTTCTGTGCACTGATTGGAAGCAAGTCTATTTTTTCCACTGGTGACAGACTTCCAGAACGAGGCCCAGGGCTGAAGTCAAATCAAACACACTTTATCAAACAGACCACTGGATGAGTAACATCCTGATGTGTCATGTTAAGTTGACCAAGTATTGATCCTTGTACCTATATTTGCTGTGGGAAAACTAATGCCCAGATTAACAGACAGAATGCCACCATAACAAAAAGCCTAGAAAAGTTGTCTTATGAAACTTGGCAATATATGTGCAGTGGACTTTTCAACAAAAGACACAGATATTTCATCCTGATTCAGTGAATGATCAGATAAATAATTGAAAGGCACTTTGCTCCTAGAGACAGAAGAAACATCAGAGCAGCCAAAGCCCATCAGAGAGACCATGTTTACTCAAAGCACAATGACTCATGCGTGCTTCCGGAACATCCCAGTTCTACTCTAGATGGGTTCCAAAATCTTGAAAGCCATATGTTGACCAACATTGATTTCACTACAAATAGAGCAACCGCTGTTTGGCTTTTATTTAATGCACTTGAAATTCCTTTCCAAATAACTAAGGGGCTTTAGATGTGCTTAATGACTGCAAAAGCCTGCATGTATTTATCACCCACATTAATAAGTCATGGTCTGTACAAGCCTTACATATGTCATCACATGTTCAATATCATCGCTCATAATTTTTTTCAAGGACATAAGATATAATAATAAATGCAAAAATCTCAAAAATGTAGGTTTATAAATATTACTGACAGAACTTCACAGACAAACAACTCCTCAGAGCTCACACACTAGATTTTAACTTATGATTCGCCCATATAAATAGGGTTTCTCTTAGGGAAAAATAGTAGCCATATCACAGTTTTCATTCAAAAAAAAGAGAGAAAGCTCTCAGTCACTACTCGCTGATTTCTGTCAGTTGAAAGTGAGGTCCACGCACTCAGCCACTAGGACTTGATTATAAATAGCAGACCATGAGGGTTTTGGAGATAGGACACTTACTGCAGGGGAGTACCTCAACCTGTGTCAACCATGACGCTTTTTTAGAAATGCGGGAAAATGTAACTCCTTTCTGAGCCATGATTGCCAGAATAGATCCTTGACCCGTGTCGAGTAGGCACAGGCACAAAGGCCTCTCAGGAGCAGTCTGACAGATGCAACAATTGGGCAATTTGCCCAAATATAATCAATCAGGCCATTTTTTTCCCTCCATTTTACCTTATTTTTGGCCTACAGAGAGGTAAAACAGGAAACGTGATGGGTGAGGTTTAAAAAGGAGGCTGGATATTTGCCGGCGTGAACAGGATATATGCTTAATGGCGAGCTTACATTGTGTGATTTTTGGCCAATTTTGAGTGAGATTTCTCACTTGTGTGACTATCCGAGTTTCACCTTAATCATGTGTTGTGTATCGTGTAGTATACTTTGGGTAACAAGAAGCGATTCACACCTCACAACCAGCTCCATATCACCAATCGTATGGTTGCAAGAAAATCAAACCTGTTTGAAATCCTTTCTTGAGGATATTCTGCAGCTGAAGCACAGTTTATTTCAGTTCATAAGCCGACAGCAAAACACCAAAGAACAGGTTTTTAGTGAGTGGTTTTCCGTTGAAATGAAATGTGACTAAAGTGTTCACTTGTGCGCTGGTATGCATGACTGTAGCCTGGATATCTCTGCACTGAGCAAATGTGATACTCCTTTGACGTGTCTAACTAAAAATCATCTCTAGGATTTGTTCGCTTGAGTGTAGGAGATGACTACGACATGTTAACAGCCATTCTTGTTGAATATCCTGACAGTGCGATCGTCATTAAAGGATACTGAACATTAAGGCCTTTCACCTGACAGTGCCAATGAAAGATGCTACTTCAGTTCAAGGAATTGAAGCGTTATTAGGCTAAACAACCAAAATTTCCAAAGTTGGCATAAGTTTGATGCTGTCTGTTTATTTTAGTCTCCAACTTCTGGCTCTCTCATCTGTGCTGTATTTCTCACTACCAAAAAAACATTATCGGCTGCACCCATAGGTTTATTTAATTATTTATCGGTCTTAAGGGGGCCATGTCACCTTAAAAACTAGATTGTGCTACGTTAACATTATTTTGTGACGTAGTTTGTTACTGCCATGTATGAAAGGTTGAGAAACACTGGCTATGAAATAGTGCTACGCTTACTCATTTCATAACCTGGTTCAAAAATTAAAATGGCTCTTAAATCAATATTTAATTGAGTCGTGAATTGAATTGAATTGTGACTTTGTGGATTGGAATTGCATTCAGAAAATCTGCATCGATACCCATCCCTAGTATAAGAACAGGATGGTGCGCGCATCCAAAACAGCAGCACAGGTGCTGGACAATTATAGTAGACAGTAGAAGGGAGACAGTCCGCACACCATTATAGCTCCAAAAAGTTTTTATTTTATTTAATGTTAAAAACAGGTAACGTTTCGATCCCTTCGGATCTTCATCAGTTCCGGTTTTGGGGTTCCGAATGTGTTCATTTCACTCATATAGTATGAGCAGTCAAGTTGTAGCTTATTATCGAATCGTGTAGTGTGAGAACATGAATCGTCAGCTGTGGACTTTTAACCCCTGCAACCCCTTTACTCGTACAGTTTGAGCAGGAGCTGAATAACGCGATTGAAAAAAATCGCACCGTGTATGCCCAGCTTTAGAGATGGAAAAGCTCTTAGAAGGGGTGGAATCAGACGCCACTAGGCACAATTGGGAATGCTGTAAGAGCCTGAGAGTACACAGCAATTTGACTTTCGAATGGTAATGAGCACCCATTGATCCTCTCATAAATATTTAAATAGCCATATACTAGTAGCAGTTCATCAGAGTAAGAGAAGAAAAAAGACAACAACATTGGGATATTACTGCCTTGGAATGGTGAAAGATATTTTCATTTTCATTTTGTTTTTGTTTCATATCTTTTCTTCAATGTCAAGAGAAAGTGTGTTCTATCAGTTGTGCTTACAAGATTTCCAAAATACACAGAAGTGACAATGCCACCACAGACATTTCAGATGAGTTAATTACCCAATGCTAAAAAAAAAAAAAAACATGCGTCTCACACACACACAGACACACACACACACACAAACACACACGTACACACACACACACACACATACACACACACACACACACACACACACACACACACACACACACACACAACACACACACACACACACACACACACACACACACACAAAAGTGATGAGGTGGATGTCTTACTTTCGCTGCCAGTGTATTCCTGGTGGTCGAGAATCCCGGACTCCTGGAGAGACCTGATGCACGAGTCGACCAGCTCCAGGCCTGTGCTCAGCTCCTCCTCGATGTCTTCCTGGCCATCTGTAGATCCAATACGCCACACACCATGATAAGAAACACTCGTCCTAACTACCCTTTCACATAAGCACAAACACACACACAGTCATGCACACCCTTCCTTTTGGCCATGACACAGGAAGACCCCCCTACTGCACTTTTTCCCCCTCAAAGAACAGCAAGACAAAAGGAGAAAGGCAGAGGACAAAAGACAACAAAAAAAAAACTTTGCTCAGAAAAAAATGTGCTCAGTTTCACCTTCTCGATCTGCTCGGCTCCGCACGGTGAGCACTTCCCTTCCCCTTGAGCCTCTTTCTGCTTGCCAGGGAGGATGAGGTCTTACACAAGCAGCGCTTAAGACAAAGGATTAACTTCTCAACTGGAACGCCATCAATAAGGCCCAGAGCTGGCATTAAACCCTTGTCTCTGACTTCCCCAAAGGAGGAGCAGCACAGTGACACAGATAATCAGGGAGTGTCTTCAAGATTAAAACCCTACAGACACACAGTCCACATCGGGAGCATGGACTACTGCGAGAAGACTGCCAAGTGCTAAGTTTTTTTTTTTTTGCCCCCTGTCCTGCAGAAACCTCTCCACCTCTATCTTTCATTTATCTCCTATTGTTCTAATATGCTTTTATTTTTTTTATTTCTGAAACCTGAAAAAAACGTGAACAGAGATGCAGCTGTGCTTTGCGATGAATCTGATTCAGCTTTTTTACAAGTTGCACAAATGTTTTCTGACAAATTGCTGTGGCCTTCCCAAGACTCTGGAAGCTGTTTCCACATTGCTTTTTGCTCTCAGCACTTCTTTAGAAGTTTTCATTATTTTATTTATCCCTGTCAAACATTGGTGGGTAGATATAGCTCACTGGAACTGTTGTAAAAAAATATATGGAGATGATTATACAAAAAACTCCTGCTGTGGAGAAAAGAAAAGAAAAGTACATGAAGGAAGGAAGAAAGAAAGGAAGGATAGAAGACTAAGAAGAAGAAGGAGAAGAAGATAGATAGGTGTGCCTCAGTCACAAATCGCCATACATTTCCCTCAAATGCCACATTATCAATCATAAGGCAGGTTTAATATGGGCTCAGATGAGATGCAGTCGACACCTGCAGGGGCTTATTTTCTGGAGGAGGGTGGTATCGCTTTGATCTCATCAGGTGAGGTGCATGCTTAATACACCTCCAAATACATCTGCTTTGGGAATAACACGGGACACATGCCACACACACACGCACACCATATGCATCACAAATACTTGCAACAACTCGAGGTGTGACTCAAGAAAGGTGCTACGGTGGTGTGCATGTATGTGCGTGTGCATAGGTACTGCTGCTCAGATTCAGACTATTTGAATCAGTTTTCTAGTGCCATGATGTAAATCCTTACCGTGTCAAACTCATGTGGATGACACATTAAATGGTGTCTCTTACATAGCCAATGAGTACTCACAACACGTGGTTTTACAATATGGAAATGCTGTGTGTAGAAGCATGACAGTTCCTGTCCATTTTTGACAAAACGGGTCCCAATGGTGCTCTCAAATAGCCTCTCAGCACATTTTGA